>CM035407.1:208959460-209359460 GCA_020310875.1 Ceratopteris richardii | reverse complement strand
GGTTCTTCATCATCTTTGACCATATATGCATAGTCTTTCTGAGTTATGTATGAAGTATCATACGAGTACCTTTCCGGTTGTCTTCTATTCCTGTTTGACCTTCTTGGTTCAAACGCTTCATGTGTATCTGAATACACGTCTTCATCAAATCCCTGTTCATCTCCATTTCTTATACCTGATCCGATCCTGGACGTACTCGCCTGCATATGATCTTCATCTCTATTCACCTGCACAATTGATTTTCCTTTTTCTTTTCTTCTTACTTCTTCTTCAAATTCTTCAGTTGTATGACTTTGATCTATATAATAGCTTTTCTATTCATCAAACGTAACATCTCTTGAAACAATAAACTGCTTAGTTAGAGGGCTCCATAACCTGTTACCCATCTGTCTTTCATCGTATCCGACGAACACATATTTTTCTGCTTTTGGTTCAAGCTTATGTCTGAGTTGAGATGGTACATAAGCATAAGCGACTGATCCAAACACTTTGCAGTGATCAAGTGTTGGCTTCTTTCCCCACCAAGCTTCATATGGGGTCATTCCATCTAAAGCTGTACATGGTAATCTGTTTACCAAGTATGTCGCTGTGTTTACGGCTTCAGCCCAAAGATAATTTGGACAATCCTTCTCGTTTAACATGGCTCGTGCAGACTCAACTAGAGTTCGGTTCCTTCTTTCTGCTACTCCATTTTGTTGCGGTATATACCTGCAAGTTATTTCTCTTTTGATACCTGCATTCCAAAGATAATCATTGAACTCTCGGGAGAAGTATTCTCCCCCTCCATCAGACCTCAGTCTCTTAAGCTTTCGTCCTGTGAGTCTTTCAACGTATGCATGAAAATGCTTGAAGGCTTCAAATACTTCTGATTTTTCTTTTAAGACATATAACATTATCCATCTTGTAGCATCATCAATGAATAAAACATAGTACCTTGAACCGCTGATCGATCCTTGTTTTGTTGGAACCCATACATCTGTATGTATGAGTTCAAGTACTCCATCATGTTTGAATCCTTTCTTCTGGAAAGGTAATCTGTGGGCTTTTCCCATCTGACAAGCTTTGCACTTATGAATCATATGTTGGTTCTGTACGTTCGGTAAACCCAATACAGACTGATTTGCAATCATAGCTTTAATTCCTTTTTCATTAAAATGACCTAATCTCTTATGCTAGAGATCAAGTTTTGTAATTACTTTTTCGCCATGTGTGAGCAATGCTTGGCCAATGTTCCCTTGTACTCTTAAAGTAAAGAGTCTACCTTCTTTCTTACCAGAGACGATCTGATTGTATCCATTCTCGGGATCTTCTACAAATACGCCTTCATTTGTAAATCTGACCTGAAAACCTTTCTCAACTATCTGTCCCACGCTAATCAAATTTTTAGGTATTGTCAGAACATATAAAACATTGGTTAGAAAATCTGCTCCATTCTTACATTTCACTTTTCCAATTGAATGAACACTATGTCTTGTATTGTCACGTGTTTGAACAGTGTGACACGAACTACCTTTTTCCAGTTCTAACATCAATTCTATATTTCCTGACAAATGATTAGAACATCCGGAGTCAATGTAAAACACCTTTAGGTCTTCGTTTTCTGATGTGCTGATAGAGTTCATCATCAACGATGTGTGACTTTCATTCTGCATGTCATTTGCGTAGTTGTTGTAGGTGGTGTTGTAGGATTGATTTTGTCCCCAACTTCTTGTTCCACCTCTGCCATAGCCTCTTCTTTGGTTTTGTCTACCTCTTTGATATCTTCCGCTTCTGCCTCTGCTATTACTATTTTGATTTTGATTTGAACCTTGTTGATTATGCCAACAATCATAAGCCAGATGATTACTTAGTCCACAAATCCAGCAAGCTTTCCTGTTGATATTCTGACTGCTGCTTCCTCTTCCAAAGCCTCTTGCTCTTCCTCTGCCGGTGCCTTTGCCTCTAGCATAATAAACCTGAGAACTTGACTCTTCTTCATCTTTTGACTTACCTTTATCTCCTTTCTTTTTGTTCTTCATGTGCATTGCAGAGCTTTGTCCTTTATCTCCATCTCCTTTCCGGTCTTGCTCATATGTGAGCATCAATCCTAGCAACTGATTTAAATCTGGAACAAAATGATTTAAAGAGAGTTCAGTTGAAAGTACAAAAGGTTTCCACCTTTCATCTCCTCTCAAACCTGTGAGCACTTGTGCTATCAATCTGTGGTCTTCGATATCTTCATTTATGGATCCAAGACTGTCTGCTAGAAGAGAAATTTAGAGACGTGCATACTCGTGGTGAAGAAACCCAATCAAAAGAGGATCTTACAAACACAAGTGAAGCAACTAGACAAGCATAAAACAAGGAGAAAAAAGAGCTTGAGGACTTGCACATATCTCAAGAGCCTATGGAATCAGAGGCTTCAAGACTATTGAAATCAATAAAGAAGGAAGCTAGTATCCTTCATCTATCAAAAATGGATGTAAGATTTAGGTCAAAAGTTTTGCATATCATAGAGGAAGTGTCCACATCCATTTTAGTTGAAAATTATAATACTCATTGTGAAGTAAGAGTGGTAAGGGAAGCCCCCCTTACTGATTATAAGAATCCATGACTCGTTGTCACTATAAAAGGAAACAATCTACAAAGAGTTATAGTGGATGGTAGCTCAATCATAAACCTAATGCTAGAATACAATATGGAGAAGCTTGGGCTTCAATCCTCTAGCCCAACCAATTGCACACTAACATTCATCTACTAGAGCAAGGTAAAGGCCTTGAGAGTGGTTCCTTGACATCCAATTGAGGTACAAGGTAACAACTTTACTTTTGACTTTGTTATATTAAGATTTCCATAGGTGGATGGTGCCTTTTCACTATAGTTGAGGGGCCTTGATTGTCACATGATAGTGTTTTGCATGATTGGGATAATGATATCATGTGGGTAAAGCATTAAGGAAGGGATCTCAAAAAAATCCATCTAGAAGAAGGACCACACAACCATGAACAAACTAGCATGATGCCAAAAATTAGCATTTTTATGGAACATGAGAGGATGGAAAGCCCAAAGTTGGATATCGATGAGGAAGAGGACATTTTGTTATGGCTAGAAGTAGGTAATTCATTTCCTTGCTATGGAGTTTTTCTAGATGAGATAAGTACAGAAGGTCATGCAGAAAAAGAGGAGACCATATAAGTGGATTGATCAGATGAGCATGTGACAAGTCATAGAAGAGCAAATAAAAGCCCTCTTAAGTGCAAGCTAGATGAAGCTGATTCAAATGATAGAAGGAGCGAAACTAGTAAGGGGTGAGAGAAATGGGTTGAATCCAAATTATGTGGAAGCTCTCTACCAAGAGATCTAGAAAATGGAGGATGGTGGAATTATCATTCTAGTGGAGCATTAAAAATGGATTTCTTCCATGGTAATTGTGCCTAGAAAGAACACTAATAAAATCTGGATATGTGTGGACTTCAAAGCACTCAACAAGGTAACGATTCTTGATAGGCTCCCTAGGCCATTTGCAAATCAAGTTATTGAAGAAGTAGTTGGGCATACACTATATGACTTATTGGATGGATTTTAGGTATTCATCCATCCTAATGATTGAGTTTAGATGAACTTCATCACACCATGGGGAATCTATGTTTATGTGAAAATTCCATTTGGACTTGCAAATGCTCAAGTGGCGTGTGGTGCAACACTTTTGCTCACCAACATTTCAAAGCTCAAGGCCTTCTGTCATCAAAACAATTGAAGCTCTTTGATTTCCTAACAATTTGTGTAGTTTGTCTAGGTTGTACATAACTATTCTATTTCTCTTTTTATTAGTTTCACCATTATCAGCTAATGTTACTTGCTTGTTTTAAGGTCTTTATTGAGATTTTGATGCCATCCAACAACTCAAGTCACGAAGATGTCACTAGAAATTTTCTAGATTTTTTTTGGATTTTTCAATAATCTTTTTTTAGGATTTTTTGGATTTTTTTCTTTTTTTGTTTCATTTGTTCTTGAGAATTTAAAATGAAGAAGTGGAAGCTCTCTACTTTTTTGAGAAGGAAATATCCTTTTGGCATGTGCACTAGTTTTTATAATTTTTTTGGCTTTTTTAATGTAAAAAAATATTTGCTTATTTTTGTCATATTTTTAATCTATTAGAAAAAGGGTGGGACCCATCTCCCTTATCCTTTCCCTTGAATGATAAAAAAAGGGCTCGTCCTTGTGCTCAACACCCCTCTGTCTCTCTCTCTCTCCCCAAACCACTCCACCTTAGAAAAGACTATCATAGTATAAAATCTTATCCTATGCTTTGAAAATATTATTTTTATTTGATTTTCTATATGTGAAATGTTCATTGCTCTAGATTGTACCTCGGGTGGCTATTTTTACCAATTCTAGGATCAATTTCATGATTTCGATATGTATGGATTCATTTTCATCATTGTTTTCCCCAAATATCAACACCTCTTTTGGTCAAACCCTCTCTCTTTTGTCCACACTGTATATGTGAGCTTTCACCCACACATATTGGACATGGTCTATTCCTTCTGTGTTTCCCCACATGTTTTAGATTTTCCACATGCACCACTAGTATCTACCCTTTTTTATTTTTCTTAACCTCGCCTCCAAGCCCCGCAATCCCACCATCCCCCTTCCTCACTTCTACCCCTCCACCTTGTATCATTCCCTTCCCTCTCTCATCGCATTCCCCCTCCCTTATTTTCCCTTTCCCCTCCCCTCCCCCTTACCTTGTTTTCCCTTTCCCCTCCCTAACCTCTTCTTTCCCTTCCGTTCCCCTATCATGGCTCCTCTATTGGGGGTGCTACTTGCTCCCTATTGGGTGGTTCATGTACAATTTCTCTTCCATGAAGGTCTGTGAAGCGTTTGGAAGGTTCACATGAACCCTCCCTTATATATACTACCAAATCATGGATGCACACCCTCTTGGGTGGGATGGCACATATGCCACATGGCATCATTGAGGGCATTATGCCCATTTGGTAGAAGGGGGGAGAGAGGAGTCTCTCCCCTTAGTGGTTTGTTTCTACTTGCATGAAGAGCATTAGAAAAAGGGCCTTTTCGCAGTTGGGTAGTTTGAACAAAAATGGATCTTTGTGTGTGTGTGTGCGTTGGTTTTCGCACTGCGAGCTCATCACATGCTTGTGCAAAAGAAGTACTCTTACAATGGTATCAGAGCAACATTAAAGGTCACTTTTGCGGGTGCAACATATGGGAATCAAACCCATGCCACAAGGATAAGAGGCACATGGCTTAACCAAGGCACCATCATTTCAAGATGCTTTCAAATCGTCTTCACTCAGCCTAGAACACTACTTCTATTGAACACACAAGAATCCAGTGGATCTTCGTGAAGTGATCAGATTTGAAGAAGCAAGTGTACTTTCGAAGCCGTGGGAGATATTTTTTTGAGGTAGCATCAAAAGAACTTAATAAAGCTATGCTTTGGAAGAGGAGAATTCCCTAGTCTTTTGGAGCAAGCACGGGTTGTTCATGATGGATTATTTCTCATGTTTCTCTTCTTGGCAATCCATTCATATCACATGGCCTCATCTGATGCATTCAAGTGACTAGAGAAATGGAGGTAATCCTTTATGGTTTAAGTTTCACATATTTATTTTGTGTATTTTTTGTTGGAAACCTCCATGTGGGAACATTGAGATAGAGACCATGTGAAAAACTTTGGAAGGGAAATTTGGTATAAATGAAGTTTAATATGTTAACTTTCTTGATAGTTCACAAGGACCGTGAGTTGGTGCAAGATAATAACAATATGGATATCCTAAAATCCCATTTCCATTACTTTTGCAAGCTATTAGAACTCTTGAGCTCGTTTCATTGACACTTTTTGAGAGAAGGAGAGCAAAAGGGTTTGATAGCTAAGTTTTGGAGCAAAATCACGTGTTTGGGGAGTATGAGGTGTGTATTCTCATCTAGAGTCAAGGATTCCCTCAAAAATGCAAAAAAACATAGGTTTTAGGTATCTCCAGAGTAGCCCTCTTTCATGATATTCACATAATTTTCAAAGGCTATTTGATAAGTATCCATTTTGGGAAGGAGATATGAAGCACGATTTTTCATAGATTGTTAGGAAAACACATGCACACATATAATTTAGTATATAGAGTTCCATACATAATCACGAAATTTAAAGATTGGCTCAATATGATGGGAGTTTGAAGCTCCACAAGACCCTCTTCCATCACTGTTTGAGAAAAATTTCAACACCTGAATTTAAGAAATTCCCATTTTGAAAAAGGGAAAAAGATGTGCATTAGGTATGGATGGATGGGAAGAAATATATATACTTAGAGTATCGTATATGGAATTCACAATGGAATCATAGAATTCATTAGAAGGATAATTTAAGGAGGAGTTTTACTTCCTCAAAGACCCCCTTCCTACACTTTTTGAAAAATAATCAGATGTTAATTTTTACCAAACTCCACTTTTGGGAGTAAGAAAAGAGACCATTTGAGAGGCTTCCCATGGAGTAGTGCATACATACATGTATTATGGTGTATGTAGTACCATGGATAATGAGAAAATCCAAGAAAAAGCCACATTAGGAGTGGATTAGAAGCTTGCTAAAAGCTCCCATTTAAGTTTTTGCGTCAAAGTAAAAATCTTGATTTAGGCCTCTTTTAGGGAGCAAATTAGGATGCACAGGGAGGATTTTGAAAGGTGAAAATAGGCCCAAGCATCTTCATATATTGCTCTCTAAGGTTATGGAGAGAATTCTAGGATTTTCTTGATGGAAGAATGCTTTTGGGCACTCCAAAAATCACATCTTCAGACTTTTTCCAGCCCCTCCACCAATCCACTAGTTTGGCATGTCCCTCTTGGAAAGTCCATATCTTGGGCTAGAAAATTCCAAATTGGACGTGCTATGGCTTGTTTCAACGAGCATAGGGTCTATTTTTAGTTTAGGAAATCTATGCAGCTCTACAAACTCTAAATAGTTTTTGGCAACTACCTTCCGAGAGCCATATCTTACAAATTGGGAAGGCAATTGAAGTAGTTTCACTTCAAGACATTGGCACATGATAGAAATCACACTTTATGATTATTTTAGGTCCTAAAAAAGTTTATCGAGATCTAAAGAGGGATTAAAAATGTATTTTTGGGTAAATCTACATTATTTTGGTAATCATCTGACCATGCTTTATGTTTTGAGAAGTGATCCGATGTTTTCGAACACTTCAACGTTTATGATAGGATCTGAAGAGGAAGGTGCAGATATCTTGAAGTTCACCAAAAAGGATTGAATGCATGCAATTCCAATACCAAACCATTTAGGGATGTATGGTTTATATTTCAAGCATTTTACTTTATAGTATGGCATGTTCTGTATGTACATGCATGGATTGAAATGCATACATCAAAGTTGATCATTTTTTCTAATTATAAAAGTATGGATCAACTTGTTAGTACACTTTTTGATTGTTTGCAAGAAAGATGGTTGCAAGAACTACATGGTTATGTAACAAAGAGACTGTTGCTAGCATTTGTTTTTATATTTTTGCAGGCTATGGAGTCCATGTATGAGTTTATGGCGTGCATGCCATGGGCTTTTCAAGCCCTATGTTGTTGGATGGCTTGTGTGCAATCGCGTTTATGCTTAAATTTTTTTGGGACTCCATTTCCTTGGGGAAATATTGTCAAAATTTTTCCCATCTCATGGGGTTATATATGCACTTACCTTTAGGTAAGAATGTTATGGCATGGTAACATGCCCTCTCGACAAAAATCAATAAGATGTAAGCATACTTATAAGCATGTATTTGATGGACTTAGTACCATCACAATATTATAGATACGGAAAATTCATTAGTAATAGGATCCCTACACATAATCCTTATGGATTTAGACCATAGGATTGCTAAGGGGAAGGAGATATATCTTCGCCATTAGGAATGTGTACAAACAATCTTATAGGTTATAGGAAGTTGCATAGAGGCACGGGAGATAAATTTATGATAATATCCAAAGTAGTGAAGATTTACTTATCTTCACAAGAGTCTTAGAGTAAGATTAGCACATTATGCGGTATTATGATGAACGCCTAAAGAGTGACTAGTTTCATTCATGCACATCACTTGCGTAAGTAGTGAAGAATTTTTGCTACACTACTAAGGAAACCAATTAGATGGGATCAGAGAGATGGGTTTCATGAGACAACATTGATGGGTTGATGTGATTCGAGTGATGGTTAGGAAGGCCACAGGCATGGAACTAGCTCTATGATATAAAGCATAGATCCCTTAGCCAGCAATAGTTGGGGTACCCAATGCATATATGTATATCAGGATCTAGGAAGAGCTGCTTAGACTCAGTCTTTGTACCTAGGAACAAATTAGTTTGGAATAGAAAGGAATATACATTGTCACATATTGACTAGAACCAAACTAACTAGTTGGAGGAAATGGGACTCATTTGAGTCCACAGATATGAGTTGAGGATATGGAATTCATTAGAGTACACTTATATATTCCATCATATGTATGTGGAATATAGATTCGGTTTAGTGTAGTTATGACACCATGAATTGGAAGAAGGTTTCATTGGTATGGGACACTGGAAATGACTTCCCCTTGAGCACTCTTCTTCTATGGCTAGGGAGAAAAGGACTTATCATTCATGGCGGAATGTCTCACTAGATTAGAGGAGAGCTCTTAGTAGACATCTCCTTAGGATTGGGAGTTATCCTTCATATTTTAGGGAAGATTTATTCTTCCAATAGAGAATGTGATGGGTGATTTTATGACCATTGGTATCACATACTTATTTTGAGGTTTCCAGGAAGGATAATTCCATTAGTTTGATTGTATCATATAGATCCATGCACAGAGGATGGTTGGTAGAGATAGCTCTTTAGTATGGACACATGTTTTTATGGTATCATGCCATATCATTGCTAACCATTTTAGCAAAGGGATTTGATCGTTATAAGGAATTTATTTTCTTCACTCTTCACTTTATACAGCTTTATTAGTTACGGGAGATCTATTCTCCATCTTCATAGGAATGTATGTAATGAGGGATTATGCATTAGTTATGGAAGAGAGGAGTAGAAAACTTCATGAGTTTCTCTTTTAAGGAAAGGAGAAAGAAGAAATTAGCTTAGTCTATATTTCAAAAGGAATTCATTTACTCTACTTTTCAATGTTATTTTCCTTCACATGGGAGTTTGATTCTCCACTATTTCCGAAGGAAAAGTATGGAGAGCTTGTATACATGTTCTCAGTTATGGATGTGTAAAGCAAATGGATTCAACTAAATCTCTTTCAAAGGGAAAGGAAAGTGGAATAGATTCCACTACCAAAGCTCTTTTCCTTCAAGGAGATTACAAAGAGAGAGAGAGAGAGAGTTTCACTTTCTCGTTTTGGTTGTATAGATAGAAGTAGTACTCTTTTATCAAAGGCAAGAGGGAGATCAATTAATCATGGTGGTTAGGTTGATTCTCACCTGTAGACTCTAAAGAGAAGCAGTTATGTTTATTTCCAGTGATGGTCCTTAACTAGATGAGATGATCTAGTTATTGACATTAGTGAGATTGGGAGTAAAGTATGAATCTTCTCTTTAGGGTTTCTAGGAGAGGGATATATCTAACCTATTGGGGTGCCAAAATCTTATTTGGTGTTACATCATGAGCTTGATGTGTAAACATCAGTTATGAGGACATTGGCTACTTAGGGATTATCTGAATCTCAAAGGGAATGCTTTTTGCATTCATATGGAAAACTAGAGGGAAGAGAATATTTTATAGTTTGCATAGTGCCAATAGATGCTTTTCCAATATAACTTAGTCCAATGGTAATGGATGATAAAACAAAGACTTCTTGGTTAGTGGAATGTAGAGATTTCCTTTCTCTATGAAGAAATTCTTATATAAGAGCTATATGATAGATTTGCATAGTTCACAAGGTAGTATAAACAAAACTATTACTTGTGGTTACACTCAACATTAGAAAGACTTGGAGTGGTATGAGGGCAATCTATCATTTAGTCTTAGGTGGGTTTGGAGTCACTTGTTATGGGACTTTGTTCTATATTTCCCAGGATTGTATGGTTTATTATCTCCACTTAGGTATGGTCAAGCTTATAACCTTGGCGCTTTATAGTTCTGTTCCATACTATTACTGTTGATATATTTAGGTAGTGATGTGTGTGAACACACTAGGACTGCCGCGACACTTTTTTCTCTCTTTAGGAGGTCCCCCCCCCCCCCCCCCCCCCCGTTTGTATATATGGTTATTGCCCTAATGGGCTACTTATCTTTGTATATTTTACTGCTTTATCATCCAATTGTCTGCGATGTTGTTTGGGCATTAATGCATATGCCAAAAAACCAAAAACATGCAAATGAGCAATAGATGGCTTGCAGTCATGCCAAGCCTCATATGGAGTGATAGATTGCAGTGCCTTAGTGGGACACCTGTTAAGTATGTATGCTGCACACATGATAGCCTCAAGCCAGAAACTATGTGGTAAAGTCTGACTCTTGACCATACACCTCGCCATCTCCATGAGTGACCTATTCTTTAGTTCAACAACTCCATTCTCTTGAGGTGTATACGACACTATACACTAGTGTTTTATCCCACGCTCAGCCAAAAATGCATTAAAATCAGAAGACATATATTCCCCCCCTTGATCAGAATGGAGGGTGCCCATTTCACATGCTGATAGATTTTCAGCCAAAACCAAAAACTGTTTGAAGCACATGAACACTTCAGACTTTGCCTTCAATGGATATACCCATGCATGCCTGGAAAAGTCATCGATGAAAGTCACAAAGTAAAGATAATTCCCAAAAGAAGGTGTCTGCATAGGACCACAACCATCACTATGTACAAGTTGCAATTTCTGAGTAGCTCGAACTGAACCATCTTTTGGAAAGAACAAACGTTGCATTTTCCCCAAAATATAGCCTTCATAAACTAGCAAAATTCAGATGACCATAGCATGCATGCCAAAGCTTTGCATCTGACATAGCCTAAGAATCATGTACTACACATGCCGAATCATTTACAGATCTTTCATAGTCTATGAGCTTATACAGCCCATGACATAAAATGCCACAAGCAATAATCACATCACCATTTGATAGATCATGAATTGTACACCTGTCATCAACAAATTTCACAACCAAGCCAATCTTGGCTGATGAAGAAACTGATAACAAATTTTTCTTGATCCCTGGCACAAATAAAGCATCTGAAAAAGTGAAAGAACTACCATCAATAGTAGTCAAAATGATGTTACCAACTCCCATAACACGATAAGAGGAGTTGTTGGTGCACGTAATAGTATTCCTTGTAGGGGAAGGCTCAAGTGAAGAGAAGAAACTGTGTTGTGAGGTTATATGTTTGGTCGCCCACTGTCAAAGTACCAAACATCTGAATCTAGTGCAGACATGCACTACTCATGACAAGATGGGTCAAAACTGCAAACAATAGTAAACGCCCATTCTCCTTCTTGCACAAGATTAGCAGACTCTAGTTTTGGTGTAGAGGCCTCTGCAATGACCATTCTAGCCTCTTTCTTATTTGCCTCTTTAGCAGCGAGTTTTGGGCAGTTCTTTATGATATGATCATTTCCTTTACAATACTTGCAAAACAATTTTTGCTTTTCTTATTTCTTTTCATCTTTGTCTTCTCTCTTTGATTGTGCAGAATTATCAAATTTCTGCTTACTTATTGAAGAGCTCCATTTTCCTTTGCCCTTCTGACTAGCCAAGAAAGCTTGATCTGCAGCACACATAATGGACATGTTCTACCTCGACTGATCTTCCTGCAACTGAACAAAGACTAACTCCTCAAATGACAAGGCATTTGGATTGCCTTTCATCATCAACCGAAGAGTAGAAGCAAAACTCTGATATGAATCAAGAAGGCCATTCAGAACGGTTTGTACAGGTGAGCTATTTGGTATGACCTCATCAGCAGAAATCAATTGCTCCTTCAAGTCTTTGATCTTTGTTAGAAAACTGTCCATAGAATCACCTTCATTCATGTGCTCAATCTCCAACTGTTTTTGGAGGTAAGCAACACGAGCCTCATTCCTAGCTTGGTACAATGTGGTAGGTGTATCCCAAGCATCCTTAGTTGTTCTACAAGAGCCAATGTGAGGAATAATGGCATGTTTGACAGACAAAGCTATCAATGCATGTGCCCGGGCATCTCTTCCATCCCAACGAATTTGCTCTATAGTAGGTGCAGCAAAAATCGTACCACAACAAGAATATGCAGAATATCATCATCTTCGACACCTTCTGCATCAGCGTCAGTACCTGTAGTTGTAACAGTTACAGATGTGATAGGACATTTTTCAACACCCTCCACAATGTTCCACAGTCCTTTTGCAACCAATACATGTCGCATCATATAAGCCCATAACAGGTAGTTGGTACCATCCAACTTATCCTCAACAGCCAACATACGGAATACATCACTGCTTTCAGCCATGGCCAGTGATTGAAATACCTTGATGCAAAAAACTGAATGTATCTCAAAAAGTTGAATAGAACTGCACAGACAAATTTTGCTAGACCTGTAGTAGACTTCGAGACGCTTATACTGGCGAACCGAAACTGGTATATACCTTTGGCACAAAAAGACAGAATAGCCTACACAAGCACTATGATAGTGCGTTCGCAGGCCGAAACGAGTATGCTCACCAAAATTCGTGTGATTCTGAGACTGCAACCGGAGAGGTGTCGATGATGCCCTAGATGAAGCAGCAACCTGCTCTGATACCAATTGTTGGATTTAGACGTCTGCGGAAGCACGCAAACAATACAAGGAAGAAGAAGAAGCTTGGAGCACAACACACAATACTCAATGTATTACTAGAGAATGTACAAAGATAAGTAGCCCATTAGGGCAATAGGCATATATATTTTTGTTGGGTACAGTTCTGAAAGTAGAGGCTATCGTCTGTATCATCCACAGACTAAACGCATTCTAGTTAGCCGTGATGTTGTTTTTATGGAAGATGCTATTCAGCCATTGCTTTCATGTACTTCTCAACCTTTGCAGGTTTCATGTGATGATGCAGATCATTCCATTTCTGATGCAGATTTACATGATGCACTTATTCATGAGAGAGCTGATATTGAACAGGCAAGAACTATGCCAAAATGGCTAGTGCAGGCATAGTCTGCACTAGCCATTTTGGCATCTAGTCTCTGTGATAAGACTGAGCCTGTTTCATTTGGTGAAGCACAAAATTCGGAAACTTGGATGGCTGCTATGCAATCTGAATATGATGCCATAATGAAGAATGGTACTAAGTCTTTATGTGACTTGCCTCCTGGCAAGAAGGCCATTGGCACTAAGTGGGTATACAAATTGAAGCGTAAACCTGATGGTACAGTTGACAAGTATAAGGCTAGGCTTGTTTCAAAGGGTTTGCGCAGGAAAGAGGCATTGATTTTGATGAAACCTTTGATCCTACTTACCGAATGACTACTGTTCGTAGCATCTATGCACTTTGCAGCTCATCATGGTTGGAATGTACATCAGTTGGACATTAAAACAATATTTCTAAATGGTGACTTGCATGAAGAACTGTATGTTTTTTAGGCCCGTGGCTTTGTGCAGAAAGGGCATGAAAACCAGGTGTGCAGGTTAAAGAAGGCATTATATGGTTTAAAGCAAGCACCACATGCTTAGTATGAAAAGATACATGGCTACCTGATTGCACATGGTTTTGAGAACAGTCCAACTGAAAGAACCTTATATGTTGGGCGTGCTAATGATGTACTTCCGATCATTGTGGTTTATGTTGATGACATGCTGCTCACTGGTCGTCATGAGAGGCATATTGCTGATTTTAAGACTGATTTGCATGCGTCATTTGAGATGTTTGATTTGGGGCATTTGCATCATTATTTGGGCATTCAGATTATGCACGTTGATGGTGGAATGGCTTTGTGTCAAAGGAAATATATTGACACATTATTGCAGCATTTTGGCCTTGAAGACTGTAAACCTATTGCCACTCCTATGGAGACAGGTTTACAATTGAGTCTTCATGATGCTGGAGATGCATTTGATGTTGTTCTCTATCAGCAAGCTATTGGGTGCCTGATTTACTTATGCATTACTCGACCAGATATTCAGTTTGTTGTCTCACAGATGAGCAGGTTTATGCATTGCCCAGGAATCAAGAATTGGCAAGCGATTAAGCGCATCTTTCGCTACTTGAGTGGTACTTGGCTACTTAGGTTGTTTTATCCCAAGGGGGGATCACTATCATCAGATTTGCATGCTTTTTCTTACTCTGATTGGGCTGGTTGCTATGACACTCGTGTGTCCACTAGTGGCTTTTGCTTCATGCTCGATAGCTCATGTATATCTTGGTTGAGCAACAAGCATCGTATTGTGGCCACTTCCATTTGTGAGGCTGAGTATAGGGCAACTTTCACAATGACTGTTCAGTGTCTATGGCTCAGATGCCGTATGGTTGATTTGGGTGTTGGTCAGTCTTCTGCCACCACCATCTTCACTGACAGTCAAAGCACATTGGCAGTTGCAAGGAACCCTCTGTTCCATGCTCGCACTAAGCACATTGAGGTGCATTATCACTATGTCAGGGAGAGGTTCTCTGTTGGGGAGATCAGCTCGGCATATGTGCCCACACAGGAGAACATTGTAGACCTTTTCACGAAGGCTCTGCCTAGGGAGAAGTTTGAAGATTTCCGCAAAGCTTTGGGCTTACTTCATTTTGTGGATTGATTCCACATAGCTTGGCACTTCCTTATACATGAGTGCCAGCTCCTTGTTCACTGCATCACTCCCAAGCGGGATTTGTTGATATATTTAGGTAGTGATGTGTGTGAACACATTAGGACCGCTGGGGCACTTTTTTCCCTCTTCAGGAGGTTTTTTCCCCCGGCTTGTATATATGCCTATTGCCCTAATGGGCTACTTATCTTTGTACATTCTCTAGTAAAACATTGAGTATTGTGTGTTGTGCTCCAAGCTTCTTCTTCTTCCTTGTGTTGTTCGCATGCTTCTGCAGACGTCTAACTCCTACAATCACTCCATAGAGGATACATCATATGGACTTAGGTCATTTTGATCATGCTATATGTCATGGGAGTGATAGTTTGGAAGTTGAGTGTATACGGGAGATAGTAGGCACCACTCAAACACTTTTCCACCTTTGAGGTGATCTCTCATGAGGCTTCTTAAGGGGAAGGATATGGGGAAACAACACACAAAGATGACCATGTACATAGAGTACATGGGGTTCAGGGGAGTCCGAGCACTTTTTTCTACCATTATGGACATTTCATCTACATTTTTTAGGACAAAAATGCTTTCAAGGGGAAGTAAATTTCACATCATTGATGCACACCCTCTTGATTGCGATGGCACAAATACTGCATGTCATCATTGAGGGCATTATGCCCATTGGGTAGACGGGGGAAGAGAGGAGTCTTCTCCCGTTAGTGTGTTATTTCTACTCGCATGAAGAGCTTTAGAAAAGGAGCCTCATGTTTTTCTCGGCAGTTGGGCGGTTTGAACACAAATGGATCTCCGTGTGCGTGTTGGTTTTAGCACCGCGAACTTATCAAAAGCTTGTGCAAAAGAAGTACTCTTACATATACATTTTGGGACTTAAATTTCAAAAGTGAAGATGTTTCATAAAGTGCAAAATCCTATTTGTAGCATCCCATTAAAATTTTTGTTTTCTATAAAGTAACTTCAGGATACAATAGGATATCATTGAAAGGGAAATTACAAGATCTCGGTGAAAGGATTTTAGAGAAAAGCAAGAGAAAGACATCATACAAAGTACAAAGGCTTTAGAAAATGTGTGCACCAAGGAGTAGGGATATGGGCTACACAAACAAGGCTCAGATACACTACGATCCACTAGAATAAACATGTAAAACAAGTCAAGTGAAGTGGCGTATGCCAAAGGCATAAAAAACGAGTATATGAAAAGCATACACTAAGAAATAAGGAGAGATGTAGACACATAGACATACACACACTTAGACATAGAGAGAAAGAAAGTGCAAAGTGTGCACGGAGTGAAAAGTGTGTGAAGTGTGCAGAGAACTCAAGAGACAAGGAGTACTAATGAGAGTATTCTATGCTCTCTTGTGTGTGGAGATCAAGGTTGTTTGAGGAAGAAGGCAACCAAGGTGTGACCATAGTACTCTCAAGGAGGTGTGCAGTTTGACAATAAAACTGATAAGGACTTCAACCTTATTAGAGGCTTGATTGCGAGGGTGCACGAGAGCAAGCTATCGGGCAAGGTGAAGAAGCAAAACAGAGGTTGATTGCACAAGTACTTGGGGTACTTTGTTGTAATTGTGTGTAAACTTTTCCTCAAAGGTTACACATAGTGATTATTTTGTCTTATTATGATAGCAAAAGCTATTGTAATATTCTATTTTAATAAACGCACAAAGACTTCTTTCCTTTGTGCTCTTATCCTACAAAGACTCAAGCCCATTTAAACTGAAGAATAATCCAACACACCCCTTCTATTTGGATTGGAGAAGCAATCTCTCACATAATGACCAAATTTACCACAATAGTTACAAGTTACCTTGCTAATATGGTTGATTTTATTGACCTTGGAGAATTCTTCTTCCTCCTCTAGTAAAACTACATCTTCCTCTTTGACCTTGTGTATTTTGATAAGTTCCTCTTCCATTAATGTTGAATTCTCCTCCTCTCCAATTTTTTCTACCTCTACTTCTATTTAATGATGTATAGCGAGCTTTTCCTTGACTTCTCCTTTGAGAATGATAAGAAATTCAGCCTTCCATGTTGATTTCTTTAGTCATTATGAACATTTGCAAATCTTCAAATGATGCTAGATTCTCTTAAGTCATGATATATGTAATAAAAAAAGTTCAACTTTTCATCTTCTCTTAGACCATTTATCATGCTATTAAACTTTATATTCTCACTAGGAATAATGCTTAAGTAAGAGATTTTACCTCAAAAGCATAATCATTTACTGATTTTCATGGATTCTTTTTTGCTCTTGTAAGCTTCCCAATAAGTTTGTGTGCCTCGCTTTGTTGGTAGTTGCAATTAAACTTTGTAGAGACTCCCAAGCTTCTTTATTGGTATTCAAACCTCGTATATGTCCAAAAGGGTATTTGAAACTATTTTTGATGTAATAAATAAAACTCTTCTATCTCTTTTGATCCATTCTTGCTCTCTTTTATATCCACTTGTGTAGGAATATTTGGTATTATTGAATTCCTTTTTGTACCTTTTATTAATCCCATGATGGGACCTCTTAGGATCTTCAAAAGATCAAACATATGTCCCCAAACTTTTAAGATCAAACATGTTTGCAAACTGTCAATAAAACAAAGAGTTTCAACTATAGAAAATGAATCAAGAGAACGTATTTGAGTAACACTCATTAAAACAAAAGTATACAAAACGAAAAAGGACTTTCTCTAGAATACTTAAAAAAACCAATAAAAAAGCTAGAGTATATCTCGTAGAAGAGTAAATTGAATTCATGGTGTAACATAATCCTAGTAGGAGATGGTTGAACTACACCCTAAGAGAGAGGATTAGGAAGTAATCCTCAACCATGGCTTTTGGGGCAAGTGGTTAGCCCATCACATTCCTAACCAAGAGGTTGTGAGTTCAATCCCTTACATTGGTATCAGAGCCTAGGAAGTAGGCTTGGGCAAGGTGGAATGATCCAATGGCCTCTAAAAAAGGCGCTTGGGCATCCTCTATGTGAAAGGGTAGGAATTGTGGAAGGCGCGCGCGTCGGTTTCAAGGATGGACCTTACAATGATTGGGGTGTATCTCTCAATCCGTAGGTCGGATTGAGGCGTGTAATATACCGTTGGAAAGCTCTCGGAACGAGCTTTCCAATGAGCTAGCTTGGAAGTGTGAAGTCCTTGTGAAACCTTGGGTGGCACTTGATTGAGTGTTCAAGATACTAAGCATGGGTGAGAACAAGGTTCAAGACTAAGGTTGAGAACAAGGGCTCGAGACACCATGGTTGCGAACAAGAAGGTTCAAGACACCAAGGTTGAGAGCAAGGGTTCAAGAGACCAAGGTTGCGAACAAGGTTCAAGAAACTGTGCGAGGTTGAGGAACATCAATTCAAGGGCACCTAGGGAGTTCAAGGGACTGATCACCGAGGCTAGAGGGATACAAGAGTAGATCATTGAGGACAATGATCGACCAAGGGGGAAAGAATGTAACATAATCCTAGTAGGAGATGGTTGAACTACACCCTAAGAGAGAGGATTAGGAAGTAATCCTCAACCATGGCTTTTGGGGCAAGTGGTTAGCCCATCACATTCCTAACCAAGAGGTTGTGAGTTCAATCCCTTACACATGGTATGAAAACTCGTTTTTTTTGAGGCTATCAACAAAATGGAGCAATGGAGCGCTTGCTTCTCTTGAACTTCAATAACGGTCCTTAGCAATCTTTTTTAGGTCCACATCTTTATTTATGTAAAAACATGGAGTCAATGGAGCCTTTTTTCTTGAAATTCAATGCGAAAAACAATTTTTTTCATCTAAGGGATTCAATAGTCAAGGAAATGTTGTAATATGAACTGACGACCTTACCATTTGGATGAAGTCATTCCAACAGGATTCAACCTTTGTTAAAGCATGTATGCTCTTTAATAGCAAATTTTTTTTATTTTTGTTTCAAACCAAGATTTCCATATATTACAATTTGTCATGCTCCCTACAAGATGAAATTCGTGAGGGGTAAAAAGTATGTCTATCATTGACATTCTTTGAGGATCTACAACTACAAGGAGCAAATAAGCTCATTTTCCCTCTTATTAATCAATCTCAAAAGTCCTCATAATCAATGTATCTCATAATCCACTTGGAAATAAAATTCCTAGGCATATTAACACGATACAAAACAACCAAATCCCCTTCATTGTTAGCAAGATAGTAGATTTTCCAAGAGACTTTAAGAAGTTTATTAGTGTTCCGACAATGGACCCAAAGAAAAATATGAGCCAAAATAATCATCTTTATCAGTTTTCTTTTAAAAGGCATCCACTAAGCAAGAAAATATGTCAAATAGGGCAAAAGAAAATCAATAACCACAAACATTCCACTAGTTAGATTTGTTTGATAAGCATACCATCTAAAGTTTTTTTTTAACCTTTCTAGCACCCAGTCCCATCTCTGAGTAGATGAAATATTAAAGCCCAAAGAAATGTCAAGGAGCATGGAAAAGTTTTCATCTTCAATAATTTCACAATGAAGATCAAAACTACATTGGGGAACTATACTATTTAAGAATTTGAAAAAGTTTTCTTGTGATTGACCTCGGATCGATTTGTTGCATTAGCTACAACAAAAGGATGGACTTTGCATCAAATGGATGTGAAGAATGCTTTCTTACATGGTGAGTTACAAGAAGAAGTATACATGGACCAGCCACAAGGATATGAAGATTTAAAGCAGCCAGAAAATGTTTGTAGGTTGCAAAAGGCTTTGTATGGGTTGAAGCAAGCTCCTCGTGTATGGCATGCAAGGATTATGATTACTTAACAACCATTGGGTTTTTTATGTGTGATGCAGATCATTCACTATATGCAAGGAAGGGTGATGATGGCAGCATGATTGTGGCTATTGATGTTGATGACTTGATTGTAGGTGGTGATAATGAAGAAAGCATTAAATGGGTAAAGCAACTTCTAATGCAAGAATTCGACATGAAAGATCTTGGTGTGCTCTGCTATTTCTTGGGCATTGAGTTTATACATACAGAAATAGGTATATGGATGTCACAAAGGCAACATGCCTTGAATATGCTGCAAAAGTATGGTATGGCTGATTGTAAGCCAATTTCTATGCCATTAGATCAGAATTTGAAGTTGGATACTACATCAGGTGAAGCATTGAAAAATGCTACTATGTACAGGAAAATTGTGGGAAGTCTTATATATCCCACAATTACAAAGCCTAATTTAAGCTATACTGTTGGACTTGAAGGTCAGTTTATACAAGTTCCAAGGAAGCCATATTTTCATGCTCTGAGGCGCACTCTACGTTATGTGACTCCTACTTTGGATTATGCATTGTTTTATGAAGCTAGTGTAGATTTGCAGGTTCATGGATACAACAATGCAGATTGGGCTTGTAGTACTCTAGATAGAAGATCTACTAGTGGCTTTCTATTCTCACTTGGAGGTACAACTATTACATGGAGCAGCAAGAAGCAACCCACTGTTGCTTTGTCAAGTACAGAGGCTGAGTATAGAGGTACTACAATGGAAGCATGTGAGGCATCATGATTGGAGATGCTACTTGCAGATTTAGGTGTGGAAGTGCAAAAGCCTATCACTATCTATTGTGATAATCTTACCATCATACAGTTAGCACGGAACCCTATTTTTCATGCCAGAACAAAGGATATCGAGGTACATTATCACTTCATCAAAGAGAAAGTATTCGCTGATTATATTGATCCTTGTTTATGTGAGAACAGATGAGCAGGTTGTTGATATTTTCACCAAAGCACTTGGAGCTGAGAAGTTGAAGAAGTTTCACGAGATGCTTGGATTACAAGATATGACGTTGAGCTTGAGGGGGAGCGTTGAGATATCAAGCTCAACATGTGATGATATAGGATGACACATATCAGTTTTTTGTTTCTCTCACATGTATAGAGGTCATGCCGATATATGTCAGGGATACTTCATTGAGCTTTATTAGATTTATCTACCGAGAGCGATGGCTCATTTGTTTCTTGTCAGCTCACTCATTCGCGGACATTAGGTTTTTCCTTATGTACTCGTCTTTATATATTGCACTTGTTGTATTCTTGTTTTAGGTCATTCTTGTACATTCCTTTTTATGTAATAGAAGAAGAAGAAGAAGATCATTCTTCCTTGCCTTAATCTAAGTGTCTGCTTCTCTTTGATTGTGAGATTACGTGTGTGAGCTCTCTTCCTTATCTCCTTCCTCATGACACTCCTCCCCTCCCCCTTACCTTATTTTCCCTTTCCCCTCCCTAACCTCGTCTTTCCCTTCCCTTCCCCTATCATGGCTCCTCTATTGGGGGTGCTACTTGCTCCCTAGTGGGTGGTTCATGTACAGTTCCTCTTCCATGACTCCACAATTGGCACCACGTGTTTTGGGAGTCTAACAATTGATACTTGGTATTTTATAATTTTGTGTGTATGGCTAACAATTTGTCAACCTTGAAATGCCTTTTGGATTTTTACTCTTAGGTGGTGGGAAGTTGAGTTTGTTGTGGTGCTAAATTGGCAAGGTGGTGTAGAGGTGGTGCACATGTGGCCAAAGAGTTTCATATAGTGGGTGAAAAAGTAGTGCACAATGCGTATGCTAAGAATTTTCTTGTTGAAGAATTCAATTACATGCTTCAAAGGGTCCTTTGAAGGGTATTTGAAGGTTTTTGAAGTGTTTGGAAGGTTCACATGAACCCCTCCTTATGTATACTGTCACATCATGGATGCACACCCTCTTCAGTGAGATGGCACAGATGCCATATGGCATCATTGAGGGCATTATGCCCATTGGGTAGAAGGGGGGAGAGAGGAGTCTCTCCCCTTAGTGTTTTATTTCTACTCGCATGAAGAGCATTAGAGAAAAGGCCTCATGTTTTGCTCTATAGTTGGGCAGTTTGAACACAAACGGATCTCTATGTGTGCATGTTGGTTTTCGCACGGCGAGCTCATCAAAAGCTTGTGCAAAAGAAGTACTCTTACACTAGTATAAAAGCAAAATTCCAGGTTGCTTTGGCGTGTGCAACAGATGGGAATCAAATCCATGCCACAAGGATAAGAGGTGCATGGCTTAACCAAGGCACCATCACTTCAAGATGCTTTCAAATCATCTTCACTCAACCTAGAACAGTGCTTGTTTTGAACACACAAGAATCCATAGGAGCTTTGTGAAGTGAGCAGAGGTGTTTTGAAGAAGCAAGTACACTTCCAATGCCGTGGGATATATCTGTTTGAGATAGCATCAAAAGAACTTAATAAATCTATGCTTTGAGGAGAATCCCCCAGGCTTTTGGAGCAAGCACGGGTTATTCATGAGGGAGTATTTCTCATGTTTCTCTTCTTGGCACTGCATTCATATCGCATGGCCTCACTTGATGCATTCAAGTGAACAGAAAAATGGAGGTAATCCTTTATGGTTTAAGTTTCACATATTTATTTTGTGTATTTTTCTTTGGAAACCTCCATGTTAGAACATTGAGATAGAGACCATGTGAAAAACCTTGGAAGGGAAATTCGGTATAAATGAAGTTTAATTACGTTAACTTTCTTGAGAGTTCATAAGAAACATGAGTCAGTGCAAGAGAATAACATTATGGAAATCCTAAAATCCCATTTCCATTACTTTTGCAAGATGTTAGAACTCTTGAGCTTGTTTAATTGACACTTTTTGAGAGAAGGAGAATAAAAGTCTTTGAGGGCAAATTTTTTGGAAGGAAATCACGTATTTGGGGAGTATGAGGTATGTACTCTCATCTAGAGTCAAAAATTCCCTCAAAAATGTAAAAAACATAGGTTTTAGGTATCTCCAAAGTAGCCCTCTTTCATGATATTCACATAATTTTCAAAGGCTATTTTGATAAGTAGCCATTCGGGGAAGGAGATATGAAGCAGGATTTTTCATAGATTGGTAGGAAAACTCATGCACACATATAATAGATTCCATATACAATCAAGAAATTTAAAGATTGGCTCAGTATGATGGGAGTTTTAAGCTCCACAAAACCCTCTTCCATCACTATTTGAGAAAAGTTTCAACACCTGAATTTAAGAAATTCCCATTTTGAAAGAGGGAAAAAGAGGTGCATTAGGTGCGGATGGATGGGAAAAACTATATATATTGAGAGATATGGACTTCACAATGGAATCATAGAACTCATTTGAAGGATAACTTAAGAAGTAATTTTACTTCCTAAAAAACCCCCTTCCCGCACTTTTTGATTTATCAAACTCCACTTTTGGGAGTAAGAAAAGACACTATTTGAGAGGCTTCCCATGGAGTAGTGTATACATACATGTATTATGTTGTATTTATTACCATGAAGAATGAGAAAATCCAAGAAAAATCCACATTAGGAGTGCATTAGAAGCTTGCTAGAAGCTCCTATTTAAGTTTTTGCATAAAAGTAAAAATCTTGATTTAGGCCTCTTTTAGGGAGCAAATTAGCATGCACAAAGGGAGGATTTAGAAAGTTGAAAATAGGCCCAAGCATCTTCATATATTGCTCTCTAAGGTTATGGAGATAATTCTAGGATTTTCTTGATGGAAGAATGCTTTTGGGCACTCCAAAAATCACATTTTCACATTTTTTCCAGTCGCTCCACCAGTCCACTAGTTTCGCATGTCTCACTTAGAAAGGCCATATCTTGGGCTAGAAAATTCCAACTTTGACGTTCTATGGCTTGTTCCAAAGAAAATAAGGTCTATTTTTATTCTAATGAAATAAATTTTGGAAATGATGTACTTTTGCAGGTCTATGTAGGTCTGCAAAGTCTAAATAGTTTTTTCCAACTACCTTTCGAGAGCCATATCTTACAAACCGGGAAGGCAATTGAAGTAATTTCACTTTGAGACACTTGCACATGATAGATATCACATTTTATGATTATTTTAGGTCCTAAAAAGGCTTTTTGAGGTCTCAAGAGGGATTACAAATGCATTTTTGGGTAACTTTGCATTATTTTGGTAATCATATGTCCATGCTTTATGTTTTGGGAAGTGATCCGATGTTTTCAAACACTTCAAAGTCTATGATAGGATCTGACGAGGAAGGTGCAGAGGTCTTCAAGTTCATAAAAAAGGATTGAATGCATGCAATTCCAATACCAAACCATTCAGGGATGTATGATTTATATTTTAGGCATTTTACTTTATAATATGGGATGTTCTATATGTACATGCATGGATTGAAATGCATACATCAAAGTTGATCATTTTTTCTAATTATAAAAGTATGGATCAACTTACTAAAATTAAAGTTTTTGAATATTTGCAGGAAAGACGGTTGCAAGAACTACATGGTTATGCAACCAAGAGATTGTTGCTAGCATTTGTTTTTATATTTTTGCAGGTTATGGAGTCCATGTATGAGTTTGTGTTGTGCATTCCATGGGCCGTTCAAGCCCTATATTGTTGGATGGCTTGCGTGCCATTGAGTTTATGATTAATTTTTTTAAGACTCCATTTCCTTGGGGAAATGCTGTCAAAATTTTTCCAATCTCATGGCGTTATATACACACTTACCTTTAGGTAAGAATGTTATGGCATGGTAACATGCCTTCTCTACAAACATCAATAAGATGTAAGCATACTTATAAGCATGTATTTTATGGAATTAGTACCATCACAATACTATAGATAAGGCAACTTCATTAGTAATAGGATCCCTACACATAATCCTTATGGGTTTAGACCATAGGATTGCTAAGGGCAAGGAGATATATCTTCGCCATTAGGAATGTGTACAAACAATCCTATAGGTTACATGGAGTCGCATAGAGGCACGGGAGATACATTTATGATAATCTCCAAAGTAGTGAAGATTTACTTATCTTCACAAGAGTCTCACAGTAAGATTAGGAGACTATGCGGTATTATGATGAACACCTAAAGAGTGAGTGGTTTCATTCATGCACATCAGTTAAGTAAGTAGTGAAGAATTTTTGCTACACTACTAAGGAAACCAATTAGATGGGATCACATAGATGGGTTTCATGAGACAACATTGATGGGTGCTTATGTGATTTGAGTGATGGTTAGGACGGCCACAGGTATGGCACTAGCTCTATGATATAGAGCATAGATCCCTTAGCCAGGAATAGTTGGGGTACCCATTACATATATGTATATTGGGATCTAGGAAGAGGTGCTTAGACTCATTCTTTGTACCTAGGAACAAGTTAGTTTGGAATATAAAGGGGTATCCATTGTCACATATTGACTAGAACCAAACTAACTAGTTGGAGGACATGGGGCTAATTTGAGTCCACGGATATGAGTCCACAAATATGAGTCCACTTATATATTCCATCACATTGTAGAATTTATATTTGGTTTAGTGTAGTTATGACACCGCAGTTAAACTTTGTAGAGACTACCAAGCTTCTCTATTGGTATTCAAACCTCTTATATGTCCGAAAAGGTATTTGAAACTATTTTTGATGTAATAAATAAAACTCCTCTATCTCTTTTAATCCATTCTTGCTCTCTTTTATTTCCGCTTGTGTAGGAATGTTTGGTATCATTCGATTCACTTTTGTACCTTTTATTAATCCCATGATGGGACCTCTTAGTATCTTCAAAATATCAAACATATGTTCCTAAACTTTTAAGATCAAAATTGTTTGCAAAACTATCAAAACAAAAAGAGTGTCAACTATAGAAAATGAATCAAGAGAACTTATTTGAGTAAAACTAATTAAAACAAAAGTATACAAAATGAAATTAGACTTTCTCTAGAATACTTAAAAAAAACAATAAAAAAGCTAGAGTATATCTCGTAGAACAGTAGATTGAATTCATGGTATGAAAAGCTATTTTAAAACTACTATAGAAAGATGTGCAAAACTATTTGACTTGAAGATTGAATCATAGTAGATGAAAAAAATCCAAAATTAATGATTATTTAGAATATAAATAATTCTATTGAAGATAAAGGACCACCACCAAGTTAATTCACTCAAAAAGATCCCATATGACTTGGATATGAAACTATGAAGGGAGATATGTATCAGACAAGATCGTGGATACCCAAGAGACAACAGATCTCTATACATGCATATTTGAGTGATATTTTTGGTTGGTTTTTGTATAAAAAATGATCCACATAGATATTAAATGTTGTAATCTTCGTAAAGTGAAACAAATCACTCACTTTGTATGCATAAACTAAGTGGACCACTCGTTTTATTTAGAGGCTATCAACGAAATGGAGCAATGGAGCGCTTGTTTTTCTTGAACTTCAATAAAGGTCCTTAGAAATCTTTGTTAGGTCCACATCTTTATTTTTGTAAAAACATGGAGTCAATGGAGCCTTTTTTTCTTGAAATTCACCAATTTGTTTCATCTAAGGGATTCAATAGTCAAGGAAATGTTGTAATATGAGCTGATGACCTCACCATTTGGATGAAGTCATTCCAACATGATTTAACCTATGTTGAAGCATTTATGCTCTCTAATAGCAAATCTATATCTAGCATTGTGAGCAATTCAAGAAACCAAATAGACTTTGAAGCATAAAACCCCTATTTTTAGATAAATCATAAGAAGGAACAAATTTTATTTTTGTTTCAAACCAAGATATCCATATATTACAATTCTTCATGCTCCCTACAAGATGAAATTCTTGAGGGGTAAAAAGTATCTCTATCATTGACATTCTTTGAGGATCTACAACTACAAGGAGCTCATTTTCCCTCTTATTAATCAATCTCAAAAGTCCTCATAATCAATGTATCTCATAATCCACTTGGAAATAAAATTCCTAGGCATATTAACACGATACAAAACAACCAAATCCCCTTCATTGTTGGCAAGATGGTAGATTTTCCAAGAGACTTTAAGAAGTTTATTAGTGTTCCCACAATGGACCCAAAGAAAGATATGAGCCAAAATAATCATCTTCTTCAATTTTCTTTTAAAAGGCATCCACTAAGAAAGAAAATATGTCAAATAGGGCAAAAGAAAATCAATAACCACAAACATTCCACTAGTTAGATTTGTTTGATAAGCATACCATCTAAAGTTTTTTTTTAACCTTTCTAGCACCCAGTCCCATCTCTGAGTAGATGAAATGTTAAAGCCCAAAGAAATGTCAAGGATCATGGAAAATTTTTCATCTTTAATAATTTCACAATGAAGATCAAAACTACATTGGGGAACTATACCATTTAAGAATTTGAAAAAGTTTTCTTGTGATTGACCTCAGATCCATTTGTAATGCAAAAGGTGTCCACATAATTCAGAAAATAAGAAGCATATTGGTATCATCCTCAAACATTTAAAGGCCAAATGGAGAGAGGGAACTAGGTATGTGGATTCCCTTGATTTCATTATTTTTCATAACATCTTTGATCAGCTAGCCCAAAGCATCACTAGCTATAGCAAGGAGAAGGGGGGATAAGGGGAAACCTTGCCTAATAGATCTGAGTAGCTTGAATGGTTGAGATAAGGTGCCATTCATAGAAATTCTAGAGTAGGAATTCCCAAAGAGGATATGATCATACTTGATGAGACTTCTACTAGCTCCAAGTTCTTGCAAAGATTGGAGAGTAAGATTCCATTTTTTTCTTTCATAATCTTTATCAAAGCATATCTTGAAAAAATTAGAAATCCTAACTCAACACAATCCATACTTGCCTAGAAAGAAATGATGGCATCAAGAATGTAAATACCTCTAATGAACCCTTTTTTATCATGGAGAATAATTGTGTCCATGATCGAGCGAAGCCTTCTCACAAGTAAAGAAGCAATTTTTTTGTAAATAGGAATCAGACAAGAGATATGCCTCCAATTGTTTAAGTCATCCTTCGATCTTCACTAATATTCATTATTAGATTGATTCATATGAAATCTACCATGAGAATATAAATGAAGTACGAAATGCCTCTAGTTGGAGGCCTAACATCTAAGAGACTTTTCATAGTCCTTGAGGGATAAGTTACTTGAAGAAGCTTCTTTCATTTTATGTATATCTTAGTATTGTTTAGCTCACTCAAATGACTCACAACAATACTACTGGTCATTCTAACACTATATAATGTAGTTTCCTTATTTTTCTTATGGAAAGACAATTTATAGTTTTTTCTTTGAACCTATAGTGCTTATGAAAAAAGATTTATTGTATGTTTACATGATAAAATAGATTTTAGTTAATGAAAGTTCATTAAAGAAGATCAAGTTAAAAAACTCATTGTAATTCATTAGATAAGATTAAGTAGCCGGCTTTTATGAGATTATATTTTATCCATAGTTAACCATTAAATTGAAAAAGGAAAATAAAAAACTATGAAGTGTTTATTACATAAATTTTGTAGCTATGTGGAAGTGTTCTACAAGTAAAGCTTTCTCACAAAGAGACCTTATACACATTTTTCAACAATCCATGTTAATTTACAACATTAAATGATCAAAACCAATCAATTATGCAAGATTTCAATCAAAACAATGAAAGTAGAATCATTTTGTGAATTAGAAAGGCTAGAAGCTTTGCCAATTCATGTTTAATCATGCTAGGTTTCAATTAAAATTATTTTAAATGAAGATGGAATGAAATGTAGAATGTTTACATCGAGTACTTCAATTCAAAACTCACAATCAAGGTTGAAATTGTATGAATGTTGTTGTTTAATTCCACTAAAGTTTGTAGAAGAAGCTCATCAAACATCAATCGGAAATCTAAAAAACAATATCACATATGCTAAAATGTGAAGTTTTATATTGCCAATCAAAATGTGTAAGAAGTACAAATTTCACTGAATCAAATGATCCGTAATAGGTTTCTCATAGATGATTACTCAAGGGTTAGCTCAAGGGTATAGGCTCACAAGTTCTCCATTTTCCATAAGCACTCAAACTCTGGAATCTAGGGAAGAAGTTAACCAATGAATGAACTTGTCTTTTTATAGCAAAAAATGACTCTTTGATCCATGCTTGATTTAAATGGACCAATTTAATCCCTTTAATTTCCCTTTACAAAAAAACATAAGTTTCCTTTCTAGATTATATTTTACATAAGCTCTAGAGGGCCAAAAAGTATCAAAATTTGAATTTGCTCCTTCTTGTTCCTCTTCTTCATCTCCATCATTTTAATATATTTGAACTCTTTTAAATACCTTCATGAGACTTCATTCGTTTTGAAAACTTTATCTCGTTCCTTCATCTTTTCTTTTTCTTCACTTGATGTAGACGTTTGAGCACCTTCAAGGTAGAAAATTCCACACAAAGCTTCAATTACTTTTATCTTCATGACTTGATGAAGGTGCATGGCCAGAACACTACCACATCTTTCACCCACCAAACCTGTGCTTTCTCTGGAAGTGTCGAAAATGATCAAAGTCTTCTAGCATGGAACATTAAAAGTGATGATCGTTTCTCATGAGATCAAGATCAAATTGTGAATGGGTAAAACAATTTATGTGCCTTCATGGAAGGCCATGTAATTTAGCCCCATCATGTGCATACTCTTTAAATGCATGAGAGAAAATTATAGTGAATCATGAGGTACTTGCATGACTCTCAGTTGGTTCTTTGATGAAGAAGATAGACACTCATAATGTTCTCAAAATTTAATAAGACCCTTAAGTTTTTTAGTGCATGTGTCTTTTATTAAAGGAATTTTAATGTTGCCCTAGGCATGCATACTTGAAGTTAAAATTTTTCCATACATGGTGTGAAAGAAAAAGATACTTGGAGATCCCAAGTGGCACATTGATGTAGAGGCATAACCTTGTCACATTTCATTACTTCAATAGATGGAAATCATTCAAACATGGTCTCACATTCACTCATGTGGTAATGAATCATTGTGCATAGATGAAACCTCAGTGTCTATATGCAAGCCATTGATAATGTATGTCTCTATTTAATGATACTTTAGATGCATAAGAAAAATTTCAATGGTGCATAGCCAAGATTTAAGGATTTCGATGAAGAGGATTTAATTATTTGAAAGTACATTTCTTCTTCAAAAGATGAATCTTGATTCCTATAAAATAAACACAAGATCATATTCCCAGGCTTAGATAATGCACGATTATAATAATGAATGATTTCAAAAGTTAGCGCATATTTCCATCATTATTTTGTATGGAAAGGTATTTTTAAATAGAATGTTGGACATCCCTCTTTGCTTTATGGTTTTTTCCTGAAACACAATTTAGCACATCTTTGAGCTTTTAATATGAAAAATAATAAAAATGAAAAACTCTTTTGATTTCAGAGATTGAATCTCAATGAAAATTAAGGATTTTTCAAAATTTTAAACTTTTTTTAATTTTAGAATTTTGTATTATTCAAGGCAAAATTAAATTAATTCTTATGTGAGGAATCTATTGGAGTTAGACGTCTGCGGAAGCATGCGAACAACACAAGGAAGAAGAAGAAGCTTGGAGCACAATACACAATAGTGAATGTATTACCACAAGATAAGTAGCACGTTAGGGCAATAGGCATATATACAAAGGGGGGGGGGGGACCTCCTAAAGAGGAAAGAAAGTGCCCTGACAGTCCTAGAGTGTTCACACAACACTACTTAAATATATCAACAAATGCCCCCTAGGAGTGATGCGATGAACAAGGAGCTAGCACTCATGTATAAAGAAGTGCCAAGCTATGTGGAATCAATCCACAAAAGGAAGTAAGCCCAAAGCTTTGCGGAAAGCTTCAACCTTCTCCCTAGGCGAAGCCTTCGTAAAAAGGTCTACAATGTTCTCCCGCATGGGCACACATGCCAAGTTGATCTCCCTAGTAGAGAACCTCTCCCTGAAATAGTGATAATGCACCTCAATGTGCTTAGTGCGAGCATGGAACACAGGGTTCCTCACAACTGCCAATGTGATCTGACTGTCAGTGAAGATGGTGGTGGCAAAAGACTGACCAACACCCAAATCAGCCATAAGGCGTCTGAGCCACACACACTCAACACTCAATGTGAAAGCTACCCTATACTTAGCCTCACAACTGGAAGTGGCCAGAGTAGGCTGATTCTTGCTCAACCAAGATATACAATCACTGTAAGAAAAAGCATGCAAATCTAGGGATAGTGATCCCCCCTTGGGATAAAACAATCCAAGTAGTCGGGTACCACTCAAGTAGCAAAAGATGTGCTTAACCGCCTACCAATGCTTGACACCTGGGCAATGCATAAACCTGCTCATCTGTGAGACAACAAACTAAATATCTGGCCGAGTAATGCATAAGTAAATCAAGCATCCAACAACCTACTGATAGAGAACAACATCAAATGCATTTCCAGCATCATGAAGACTCAATCGTAAACTTCTCTCCATAGGAATGGCAATAGGCTTACAGTCTTCAAGGCCAAAATACTGCAATAATGTGTCAATATATTTTGTTTGACACAAAGCTATTCCACCATCAACTTGCATAAACTAAATGCCCAAATAGTGATGCAAATGCCCCAAATCAGATATCTCAAATGAGGCATGCAAATCGGGCTTAAAATCAGCAATATGTGTGTCATGAGGACCAGTGAGCAGCATGTCATCAACATACACCACAATGATCAGAAGCACATCATTAGCATGCTTAAAATATAAGGTGCTTTTAATTGGACTATTCTCAAAACCATGTGCAATCACATAGGCATGTATCTTTTCATACCAAGCACATGGTGCTTGCTTTAAACCATATAATGCTTTCTTTAACCTGCACACCTGGTTTTCATGCCCTTTTTGCACAAAGCCATAGGGCTAAAAAGCATACACTTCTTCATGCAAGTCACCATTCAAAAATGTTGTTTCAATGTCCAACTGATGTACATTCCAACCATGATGAGCTACAAGTGCAGAGATGCTACGAGCAGTAGCCATTCGACAAGTGGGAGCAAAGGTTTCATCAAAATCAATGCCCCTTTCCTGTGCATAACCCTTTCCAACAAGCCTAACTTTATATTTGTCAACTGTTCCATCAGGCTTACGCTTCAGCTTGTATACCCACTTAGTGCCAATGGCCTTCTTGCTAGGAGGCAAGTCACATAAAGAACAAGTACCATTTTTCATGATAGCATCATATTCAGATTGCATTGCAGCCATCCAATGTTCATAATTTTGTGCTTCATCAAACAAAACAAGTTCATTCTCATCAGAGAGACTAGAGGCAGCCATAGCATAGCAATCTGATGCAAAAGAGGCACTATGAGAGCTTGAACGAGTACGATATGCCAAAGGTGCATCTAATTTGTTGTCACGCAATGTCTGCACCAGCCGTTTTGGCATAGTTTTTGCCTGCTCAATATCAGCTCTCTCATCAACAAGTGCATCATGTAAATCTACATCATAAATGGAATGAACTGCATCATCACATGAAACCTACAAAGGCTGAGAAGTTGCCTCATTAGGACCAACACTAGATTGTCCACTTGTAAAAAGAGGTAGCAAAGTATCATAATTGTCTTTGGAGCTAACAGATGTCTCGTTAGTAAATGAAAGTAAGGCTTCAGTAGCATCTTCCACAAAAACAACATCACGGCTAACCAGAATGTGTTTAATCTGTGGATGATATAGACGATAGCCTTTGCTTTCAGAATTGTACCCAACAAAAATACCTTTTACTACATTATCATCCAATTTTCTTCGATGTTGTTTAGGCACTAATGCATATGCCAAACAACCAAAAACATGTAGATGAGCAATAGATGGATTGCAGCCATGCCAAGCCTCATATGGAGTGATAGACTACAACACTTTAGTGGGACACCTGTTAAGTACATATGTTGCACACATGGCAGCCTCAAGCAAGAAACTATGTGGTAAAGCTTGAACCTTGACCATACACCTTGCCATCTCCATGAGTGACCTGTTCTTTTGTTCAGCAACTTTATTCTGTTGAGGTGTATATGGCACTGTACACTGATGTTTTATCCCACATTCAGCCAGAAATGCATTAAATTCAGAAGACATATATTCCCCCCCTCAATCAGAATGGAGGGTGCCCATTTTACACGGTGACAGATGTTCAGCCAAAACTAGAAACTGTTTGAAGCACATTATAAAACACTTCGGACTTTGCCCTTAATGGATATACCCATGCATGCCTGGAAAAATCATGGATGAAAGTCATGAAGTAAAGATAGTTCCCAAAAGAAGGTGTCTACATAGGACCACAAACATCACTATGTACAAGCTGCAATTTTTTAGTAGCCCGAACTGAACCATCTTTTGGAAAGGAAGAACGGTGCATTTTGCCCAAAATGTAGCCTTCACAAACATGTTTTCTAGGTGCCTCAAGTTTGGCCAAAGAGGACACCATTTCATATTTCTATAGGTGTAGCAAATTAGCAAAATTCGGATGGCCAAAGTGTGCATGCCAAAACTTTGCATCTGACATAGCCTGAGAATCATGTACTACACATGCCGAATCATTTATAGATCTTTCATAGTCTATGAGCTTATATAGCCCACGACACAAAATGCCAGAAGCAATAATGATGTTTCCATTTGATAGATCATGAATTGTACATGTGTCATCAACAAATTTCATAACCAAGCCAATCTTGGCTAATGTAGAAACTGATAACAGATTTCGCTTGATCCTTGGCACAAACAAAGCATCTGACAAAGTGAAAGAACTACCATCAATAGTAGTCAAAATGATCTTACCAACTCCCATAATAGGATAAGAGGAGTTGTTGGCACATGTAACATTATTCCCTATACGGGAAGGCTCGAGTGAAGAGAAGAAACTGTGTTATGAGGTAATATGTTTGGTCGGCCCACTATCAAAGTACCAAACATCTGAGTCTACTGTAGACATGCACTACTCATGAGAAGATGGGTCAAAACTGCAAACAGTAGTTAATGCCTATTCTTCATCCTACACAAGATTAGTAGACTTTGTTTTCAGTGTAGAGGCCTCTGCAACAACTATTCCGACCTCTTTCTTCTTTGCCGCTTTTGGAGCCAGTTTTGGACACCTCTTAATGACATGATCATTCGCTTTATAGTATTTGCAAAACAATTTCTGCTTTTCTGATTTCTTCTCATCTTTGTCTTCCTTCTTTGAATGTGCAACATTTGCAGATTTGTGCTTACTAGTAGAAGAGCTCCATTTTCCTTTGCCCTTCTGACTAGCAAGTAAAGCTTGATCTGCAACACACATAATAGACCTGTTTTGCCTAGATTGGTCTTCCTGCAACAAAACAAAGACTAACTCTTCAAATGTCAAGGCATTTGGATTGCCCTTCATCACTAGAAGCAAAACTCTGATATGAGTCGGGAAGACCATTCAGAACAGCCTGCGCAAGTGAACTGTCACGAAGGACTTCATCTGCAAAAATCAACTATTTCTTCAAAACCTTGATCTTTATGAGAAAACCGTCCATAGAATCACCTTGATTCATGTGCTCACTCCTCAATTGTTTTTAGAGGTAAGCAACACGAGCCTCATTCCTAGCCTGATACAATGTAATAAGTGTATCCCAAGCATCCTTAGCTATTCTGCAAGAGCGAATGTGAGGAATAATGGAACATTTGACAGACAAAGCTATCAATGCATGTGCTTGAGCATCTTTGCCATCCCAACAAATTTGCTCTACAGTAGGTGCAATAGAAACAACAACATGAACATGAATCTGTAGAAACCATCTTCAACACCTTCTTCATCAGCTTTAGTACCTACAATTGTAATAGATGCAGGTGTGATAGGATGTTTTTCAACACCCAGCACAATGTTCCACAGTCCTTTTGCAACCAATACATGTCGCATCATATAAGCCCATAACAGGTAGTTGGTACCATCCAACTTATCCTCAATAGCCAACATACGGAATACATCACTGCTTTCAGCCATGGCTGGTTACTAAAATACCTTGATGCAGAAAATCGATTGTATCTCAAAAAGTTGGACAAAACTGCCCAAACGAATTCAGCTAAACTTGTAGGAGACTTCGAGACGCTTATACTAGCGAACCAAAACTAGTATATACGTTTGGCACAAAAAGACAAAATAGCCTGCACAAATGTTGTTATAGTGCGTTCGGAGGTCGAATTGAGCTCAGGTCACGATTTCGGCACCACAAAATGAAGCTGTTTTGATCTCTGAAACACCCTGAGTATGCTCACCAAATTTTGTGTGATTCTGAGACTACAACCAGAGAGGTTTCGACGATGCCCTAGATGAAGCGGCGACCTGCTCTGATACCAATTGTTGGAGTTAGATGTCTGCGGAAGCATGCAAATAGCACAAGGAAGAAGAAGAAGCTTGGAGCACAACAAACAATACTGAATGTATTATCACTAGAATGTACAAAGATAAGTAGCCCGTTAGGGCAATAGGTATATATACAAGCCGGGTGAAAAAAACCTCCTTAAGAGGAAAAAAAGTGCCTCGGTGGTCCTAGAGTGTTCACACACATCACTACATAAACATATCCACAAAATCCATGAAATAACTTCTTTTTTAGCAAACCCAATCAATTGTGAAAAAGCATTATGCCATATGAATTTCTTGATACTAACATATCTTACCATTGTGTGGAGGATCCATGAAAGTGCCTCTCTAAAATCAACTCTTAGGTTACAAACAAATTGATTAGTCCATATCTTTGAATTCACTTTATGTTGAATCTCAATGAAGTTTCAAATAAGTAAGGATTCACATGGGTTTATGAAATCATCAATTTCATTAAAAGATTCTTCCAGCTCTTCTTGTGAGATTAATGAATCGTTTACATGTAGGTTTTCATTCAATAAGACATGAGTATCATCATCTTGAAGATTTTCAAAAAACGTTAGGTCATCATTACATTCTTCACTAACATTTTTATCAAGACTCCTTTGATGGTTTTCATCACATAATCTTTTAATGCATGTAATTCTTTTGATAAAATTCATAAATACTATGCATACACATGGATTATTTCTACAACACAAGCACCCACTATTTTTTACTTTCGAATTATATTCCTTATGCATTTCATTAAACTCAAATATATTTCTTTAAAAATTCTCAAAATTATGCTTTTGGAAATTGGAAACAACTTCCATTCCATTTACATAGAAAAGATTTTGATTAGGAAAAATCGATTCATGACTTAATTCAATCAAATTATATTTACCACTTTCCACCTTCATGTGATTAGTGCAAAGAACCTCATTTCCACCATCTCCTTCATGGATAATGTAGAATCATACTCATCAAGAGATTTTAATATGCTCAAGCCATACCATTTTCATCGTCATCCTCTTCTTTCGTAATGTTTATAGAATCAAACAAAAGACAACCATTTTTATTAGTTTTCTCAAAATAATTATCAATGCAAGAAATAATTGAATTTTCATTATATTGATCATGGTGATGATCACACTTTGACTTTTCAATCAATGTGGTTGCAACATTACTTTGTGTGGATCCACGAGAAAAAGAAGTCTCGACATTAGGTTCGAAGAAAACATTTTTTGTAAGAATCTTGAAAAGCATGTGTCCTAAAATTTTCACATTCACATACATGCAAAAGTAGAAGACTCACTACCTTCATTCTTCTAGCTAGATGAATTATTCATGTACATATCCCTTCATTTTGGCAATTTTAATTTAATTTCATGGATTTGATTCATTATATACTCAAGTTTTGATTTGATGTGGACGTTTTCTAGATGTAAGGCTTGCTCACGAATAGCCCTTATGCAAATTAACACCAATCCATGTTAATTTACAACATTGAATGATCAAAACCAATCAATCATGCAAGATTCCAATCATGCAAGATTACAAAGTTTGTCAATTCGTGATTGATCATAAAAGGTTTCAATCAAAATTAATCTAAATGAAACGGAATGAAAAGAAGAATGTTTACCTTGAATACTTCAATTCAAAACTCACAATAAAGGTTGAAATTGTGTGAACTTTATTGTTGAATTCCACCAAAGTTTGTAGACAAAGGTCATAAAACATCAATTTGAAATCCCCATCTTCATGAACTCTCAATTTTCTCTAATCACTCAAACTCTCAAATCTAAGGAAGAAGCTAGACAATAAATGAATTTTTCCATTTATAAGAAGAAATGACCCTTTGATCCATGCTTGATTTGAATGGACCAATCAAATACTTTTATTTTCCCTTTAGAAACAAAAACAAGTTTGATTTATACATAATCCTTTACATAACCTTTGGAGGGTCAAAAAATATCCACATTTGAATCTTTTCATTGCTCCGTGTTCCTCTTCTTCATCTCCATAATTTGAATATATTTTAACCTTTTGAATTACCTTCATGAGCATTCCTTTATTTTGAAAAGTTCATCTCCTTCCTTCATCTTTTTTTTTCTTCACTTGGTGTAGAAGAATATTTGGATGTCTTCATGGTAGAAAATTCCACTCCAAGCTTCAATTAATCCATCTTCCTGCACATATCCCCCCCCCCCCCACAGACATGTGCTTCCTCTAGAAGTGCCAATAATGATAAAATTATTCTAGCATGAAAGATTAAAAGTGATGACACTTTCTCATGAAATAAAGATCAATTTGTGCATGGGTAAAACAATTTATGTGCCTTCATTCAAGGCCATGTAAGATAGCCCTATCATTTGCATACTCTTTGAATGCATGAGAGAACATTATGGTGCATCATAAGATACTTGAGTGACTCTCATAATGTTCTCACAATTTAATAAGACCCTTAAGTTTTTTAGTGCAAATAGATTAGTGCATGTGTTTTAAATTTCAACACATGTGTCTTTTATGCAAGGCATCATAATATTGCCCTAGACATGCATACTTGAAGTGCAAATGTTTCCACACATGCTGCAAAAGCAAAGATATGTGGAGATCCCCAGTGGAACATTGATGTAGATGCATAAGCTTATTGTCTTCAGGTAGAGCAGCTCCAAGTTCTCAACATTGAAGATGTGATTCATTAAGCCCAAGGATGAAATGGTGGTGGAAAATGGTTTACAATCGAAGGAAAATGGTGCATTCTTGCAATTTGAATGCTTTTCTAAGGTCCTTTTTGTCGAGCATTTCTCTATCTCCTTTTTTAAAACATGATGAAAATTGGATCTAGGAAACGATTCCTCAATTAATCTAATACTTTGCACTTGTAAACTTTCAGGTATCTTTACACACTGCCCAACTCCTTGTGTTCCTCATGATGCTTTTCCTTATTGTATCCAAAAACCTTCTCACAAAGATTTTAAGAGTATTTTGTCCTGTAGTGACTTTATAGAAAAACAAAACATTTAATGGGGAGCCACACATAGGCCTTCTGTGTATCTTCTTCATTACCTATGTTTTTCACTTTTGATCTTAATTTATCCAAATTTACCCATAAGGGAGGTTTCAAGTGAGCCTTTAAAACACTTCAAAAATTATTAAAAACCTTCCCAAAAGACCCTTGGAATCCTTTATTTAAGTTTATCAACAAGAAAATTGTGAGCACAACCCTTGTGTACTACCTCTATACCCACTAGCTTAGTGCTCCTTGGCCACCTATGCACCACTATGAATTGCTTTGCCACGTCAACACTGTGATAGAGGAAAAACGTGGTTGTTGGGGAACTTGTGCATGTGTTCAATCACTTATTAAATAGCTCTCCTTGCATCTATAGCATAGACCTCTTGGTTGAGTACGTTTGACTTGAGGTCTAGCCTAAACTTTATGTGGAACATTCTTATAATACACCTAGATATACTTAGGTTTACTATATTCATAACCATAATTCTGACCATAGCAGTCCTTAATCTATTGGAACAATCTGGATAACCCAAATATTCTATTGATTGGTTGTAGTGCTAGGTGTGAACATCTGTTGATTATGTTCAAGAGAGATTTTGTACCATGTGACATCTCCAATATGGGAGCCAAAGGCATCAAAACCTCCTCCATATACTCTTATGCTTGCTTGAAGCTCAAAATGAAATGTTAAGGAGCGTATAGTTGTTCATTCAACATCATCCTTGTTGGGTACATAGGGTACTCATTATTGGCCTTCACTAGTATTGCTTTTTTGGTGTGATAAAGTATGATTATTGAGCTGGATACTAATAATTTTAAGCAAAAGGCCTTTGTTCTTTATAATTACCCACATGTGGTCATGGTTGGTACTATCCTTCTTGTGGGTAGTACTAGGGATATATAAGAGGATATGGTTTTTTTTTGTACGTATACTTTAGATGAACTCCTTTGCAATTTGAACATTTTCTAAGCGGAGGCCCAACGGTATTTATGTTTAATTCCTTGGGAAAAAACTCTTCAATTTCATTGATCAATAAGGAACTAGATTTTTCAATTGGAATCTCTTTAGATGGTTGTTTTGTGGAAACCTAAATAGGACTACCCAAGTCATCTTCAATTTGAATGCACTATTAAATGCAATCCTCCAAGGTGGTAGGACACATTAAGTAAGTTATAGTATGCAATTGAGCACTTCACATGCTACCTAAAAGTTTTCAAATATTTTGGTTGTGTATGGTAAGTTCCTTTGGGGATGCAACATGCTACATATTTCTTTTAGAACCATACACATAATCTTAAATCCTCACTTGCTTATTTTTAGAAGCTTCTAATCAATGATGAGGTGTTGTGTCTAACTCTTGCCTTAGAAAATTTGGCTAGGAAGGCCCTCACAAGTGGATCAATGGTTTGGAAGCTTGTGGTCTATCTGTGGCACTATAGTACGAATGAATTCCCCTTCAAGTTTGACTAGGACTTGAGCTCACCTAATCCAATTATTGGATGTTCACAATCATCTCTACATATCGTAGCTCCAAATGCATTGGAATGTGTGAAGATGAGCCATATTTGGTATTCACCTTCACCTGTTGACATCGAGTCCATTCGGATGTCAGAATTTGGGTTCTATATGTCTATCAAATCAGGTGAGTCCATTTCTCCTATCTTGCTTATTGAATCACTTGACATTTAATAGGTCCTCTAGATTGAACCTATATCACTCTTTACTATAGGGGGATACTTCACATCGACCTATTTGTCCCAATAATTTCTTTCAACATAGAATCATGCACATGTACATTCAACAAAGCAATCAACCCAAAAACATTTTGTGGTGTGGTGATTTTTTTCCTTACACAAACCATAAACATAATTGACTCAAAAAGAGAGATTCATACTAGGAGGAGTTAAGGTGATAGTTGCAATGCTTATTTAGCTCTCCTCAAAGTCACTTATTCATGAACAACCAACCCAAATGCACACTTGAAAATAGAAATAGATCCTCAAGTTTATCTATACACTTGAAAGAATATAAGTGTGATAGCAAGAGTTGTAAGGACCTGTAGTAATTTTAATAGATATGATAAGATGCTCTCTAGAGTTGAAAAATAATAATTTCCCCTTCCCTAGATCTGTTTACTTCTCAAAGCCCTTTACTCTTTAGAGGGGGCATGATTCAAATCTCTCTTGGTGGCCTTTCTTGACTCCCATGTATTGGTGGAAGCTCTCTAGAGGCCCCCTTGGCTCCTTGTTCTCATTGAAGGATCAAGTTCAAAATATCATATCTTAAAATCATAGCAAGATTTAAAAGAAATAACATTGAGACCATATGGTATTTGAGACAATCTTTCCAAAAAACTTTGGATCTTGAAAAATGGATATTTCACCAAAAATGTATGTCAAAATAGGCTCTTGGCGGTCAAAATAGGCAAACAAGACCTCACATCATTTTTTATGATTAATAGGCTTAGTTTGATGAGATCTCTTTGTCCAAAGGTCCCTAAACGGGTAATATGATGCCCCTACAATGACATCATTGGGTTCAAATGCCTTTTTTTGTAACAAAGAAGAGTTCTCTTAAGTTCTTAAGACACCCTTGGCAAGCATGTTAGGTTTCTTCTTTGTGGTCCCTTAGAGCTTAAAAATGGCGAAGATTGACTGGATGATTTCCATGGCAGAATGGAGTGATGTTCCCATACAAGAAGTGATGGCTTAATATGGCCCTATAGAAAGGATTGTGGTGAGAATTTTTGGATCTTAGATTATAGCCACTATCTAAGGCCCTTGTAGGTATATTCTAGCCCTTAATAGACATTTTGAGACCATGCTAAACCCCAATTCCAATAGATGATGTCACCATAGGGTGCATTCATTGTCAATGATGGGATATGCTCTCTCTTCTAGTCTTTAGTTGCATCTTTAGTCCCTCATCAATCTCAATTGCTACAAAAGATGCCACTTTTTGGGGGATGATGTGCCCATAGGGACTTCATTAGTCCTTTTCCATTTTAGACAGGTTCTATAACCTTCTTGTTATCTCAAAACGTGTTGCTTCTCGTGATCTCTTCCAATATTTATTCAGCTTGTCTTAAGCTTTGTGTGGTCCCTCTAACCCTTTCTACAAGCATAGCAATGTCTCTGGCTAGTGGGATGATCATGTACCTAGCAAAGACATTGTTGGCTATAATTTATGCCTTTTGCAAAGGAATTTTAAGTTATTTGGGTCCTTAAAAATTTGTGTGCATCCCCCTCTCCCCCCTTGATTATATTGAGCTTTCAAGGTGCTCTGGTTCCAAATTACCAAACTGCAAGACCAATGTCCCTAAACATCAGTGATGTCTCTACTTAACCTTCCCCTTGGGACCTCATTGGTTATTATTAACATTTTTGACTAGTGCTTTGAATTGTCTCTCTTAGATCCTTAGGATTTTCTTGGTTCTTAAACTTATATCTTGAAATTATCAGCCCTAATCCCTCACTTCATAGAATGTTAGCACACTTATCCCTTTGTAAGAAACACAACAATGTACAGAGGGTAAAGCTTCAACAGAGACATCGTTCTACTTTGCTTAGATTAGACCTAGATTTCTCTTGGGATTTTTCTCTTAAGATTTAAACTGGTCTGGGTTCTTGCACTTAGATTTTGAGAGCTTTTGGCCTTTTGCACGCTCTTTTACGTGTCTCTATTAACCTAGCAAGAAAAGAATGTCTATAGACCTAATTTTAAGGAGCAATGCATCTGGCATCTTCTCTCTTGTAGTAATATCTCTGCATATTCTCCTTGCATTTATGTATCTAAAAGGATTTCTCGGTGCGAAACTCAATTACCCATTTCTATGTGGACTATGCCTATTTTCTTTGGCCACCCTTTTGTGCCTTATGTTGTTTGTTATAATACCTTCTCCAAGTTTTTAATAGATTTTGTTGATGTGTGAAACATGACAAGAAATGAATTAATGTCACACTATAAAACCGCTATGGTCACCATTAACTCATTGTTACTCCAAACTTTGAGAAATGATAGCCAAAACTGAGAACTTTGCTTCTACAGAAATTCCTAGTCATGGAAATAACATACTTTCAGTATTTTGCTAATTTCTCCGAGCACAAATATTATTTCTCCAAGATCTTTTGGTGGATGAAAGTAGAAGAGTAGATCTTTCCAACAAGCTATCATATGCAAGAAATGGATCTCTAGAACTCAAGATATAGCCTTCGCAAGATGACCCTGTATGACTTCTAAAAGTGGAAATTTTGCCTGTTTTAGTAAAGATCACTGTCTAAAAATGAAAATTCGATGCCTAGCATCGACTTGCAACCAAAAGTCGATGCCAGGCATCGACTTTCAGCTTTTTTTAATCACTTTTTTAGCACGTGAATTGGCCGATTGAACACAGACATGAACAAGACCACTTTTATGTTAGAAGCCGATGCCAGGCATCGACTTTTACCTATGATTATAATGTCATCTACATAAATACAAATGTAGATTGTACCTTCCTCTGCTCTTTTGATGAGTAGACTTGGATCTGCTTTTGAACTTTGATATCCAAGATCATTGAGATACTTCACCAGTCTATAGTTCCATGCTCTTGGAGCTTGCTTCAATCCATACAATGCTCTTCTCAACCTACAAACAAAATTTGGATACCTGGAATATATAAACCCTTGAGGTTATTCCATGTTTACCTCATCTGATATGTATCCATTCAAGAATGCATTCTTTAAATCCAATTGACTTAGGGTCCATCCTTTTGAAGCTGCAATAGCAATGATTGTCCTTATAGTTGACATCTTAGCTACAGGACTGAATGTCTCATCATAATCTATGCCATAGGTTTGGGCATGGCCTTTCACCACCAGTCTAGCTTTGTATCTGGCTATACTTCCATCTGCAAGTTTCTTCACTTTATAAACCCATTTATTTCTAATTACCTTCTTACCATTTGGTTTAGGAACAAGTTCCCATGTCTTGTTCTCCTCTAATGCATTGAATTCTTCCTTCATGGCTTCTTCCCATTGCTTCTTACCTTTAGCTTCATCATAGTTCTGAGGTTCTTCATCATCTTTGACCATATATGCATAGTTCCTCTAAGTTATGTAAGAAGTATCATAAGAATACCTTTCTGGTTGGCTTCTAGTCCTGCTTGACCTTCTTTGTTCACATTCTTCATAAGTATTTGGATACACCTCTTCATCAAATATAGGAGCTTCTTCATTCCTTCTTGTTAATCCACTTCTGGATGTACTTGCTTGCATATAGTCTTCATCTCTATTTACCTGCACAATTGTTTTTCCTTTCTCACATCTTCCTACCTCTTCAAATTCTTCAGCTGTATTATTTTGATCTGCATACCAACTTTTCTGTTCATCAAATGTAACATCTCTAGAAACAAGAAATTTTTTGGTTAGAGGATTCCACAACCTGTAACCCATCTGCCTTTCATCATAACCAATAAACACATATTTTTTTGCCTTTGGTTCAAGTTTATGTCTAAGTTGTGATGGCACATAAGCATATGCAATAGATCCAAACACTTTACAATGATCTAGTGTTGGTTTCTTACCCCACCAAGCTTCATATGGAGTCATTCCATTTAGAGTTGCACATGGTAATCTATTCACAAGATATGTAGCTTTATTTACAGTCTCAGCCCAAAGATAATTTGGACAATTCTTCTCCTTTAGCATAGCTCTAGCAAACTCAACCAAAGTCTTGTTTCTCCTTTCTACTACACCATTTTGTTGTGGTGTATACCTGCAAGTTATTTCTCTCTTAATACCTGCATTCCAAAGATAATCATTGAACTCTTGGGAGAAGTATTCTCCCCCTCCGTCAGACCTCAGTCTTTTAAGCTTTTGACCTGTGACTCTCTCTACATATGCATGAAAATGCTTGAAGCCTCCAAACACTTCAGATCTTTCCTTCAAAACATATAAAGTTATCCATCTTGTAGCATCATCAATGAAAAGAACATAGTACCTTGAGCCACTGATAGATCCTTCTTTTGTTGGTCCCCATACATCTATATGAATGAGCTCCACTAATCCATCATGTTTGAATCCTTTCTTTTGAAATGGTAACATGTGTGCTTTTCCCATCTAACATGCTTCACATTTATAAACCATATGTTGACTCTGCACATTTGGTAATCCTAGTACAAACTGATTAGCAACCATAGCTTTAATTCCTCTTTCATTGAAGTGACCTAATCTCTTATGCCAGAGATCAAGTTCTGTAATCACTCCTTCACCATGTGTGAGCAAAGCTTAACCAATGTTCCCTTGTACTCTTAAAGTAAAGAGTCTATCTTCTTTCTTACTGAAAGAACTTGGAGAAGCTTGTAGAAGGTAGAAAAGTGCGTTTCGAAGTGACAAAGTTTGGTCAAGCCAACCGGCACAAGACCAGCCCTTGAGCTTTTGGAGACTCAAATAGACCTTATAGGCATGCTATAAGTTCAAAGAAACACACTATGTACTTTAGAACATCAAGGAGAATGAGTCGATACAAAACAGATAGGTTCACGGGTCGACTAGCTCAAAAAACTTACTATCTATGGAAGAGACAATGAACTTCAAATGCCCATAGCGACCAACATGATTACAAGTAGAAAAAATCCTTTTATGGGAGTGATAAACATAGGGTTGAGTGTATGGAATGACAAAAGTATAAGGAAAAGCAAAATATGCTATAGGAATGAATGCGACATTCACCGGTGGTACTTCCTATTTTTCAGGAATATGGAGAGATTGACCCCGAGACAGAAAAACTGATATTTCTCCCAATCTACTGAACCAAATGCTTTGAAAATTTACAGGCATAAACTAGACACTTATACTTTCCAATAAGTCATCGTGCACTCAATTTAAAGCTCTGGAGAGAGAGCAGCAGCCTCTGCAAGATTATTGTTGGCAAAGAAGATGATGCAGAGAATTGAAGGAGCAAGACAATGATGGTCACAAGTGTATGTATATTGCTTCCATGTAATGTACAAGTGATTTCAAGTCCTTATATAGCCTCTAGGAGTGTTCCACGACTTTTACAAGTTGAATTTGAATTCAAATGAAGGTGGGAATGGTTGTTGGAGGGAATCAATTCACTTTCCTACAATCTAGGAAAAGTGAAGATCTAGTTTGATCTACTTTTAGGTGATTTGATTTGCTTGATTGAATGCAACTTCAACCATCACAAATTCGTGGGATTTGGGCTCTATCTTTCTACCTTTACATGTGTAAAGCTCAAGGCTTTTACAACGGTAAATGAACCATCAAAAATCTCTCAAAAAAATACAATAAATGAGCATATGAAAAAGAACTCTCCAACGGATATTCTTTTGACGCGATAGCCTTTGATGTAGATCAAATACACCTCAAGCATAGTGTAAGCTTGATGTTTCAACAGCTCCCCCTCAAGCTAAAGTATGCTTGAGTCTTCATTCTCCGATAGGTTGAATACCTGCCATAGCTTTGACTCTACAAAGCTTTATTCCATCAAGTGCCTTTGTCATCATATCTGCTACTTACTTTTTAGTTGGAACAAAAGAAATGTCAATCTCCTTTGCCATGAACTTCTCCCTGATGAAGTGGTAATGGACTTCTATGTGCTTGGTTCTTGCATGGAAAATAGGATTTGCCGCTGGATGCATGGAACTTACATTATCTCCAAATATGTGTGGTTTGGAACTCACAAGTCCCAAATTTGTATACAATGATTTTAACCATATTGCCTCTTGAGTTGCTATGGTCAAGCCTCTGTACTTTGCTTCAATTGAAGATAAAGCAAATGTTGGTTGCTTCTTGGAACTCCATGACACTAGCTTCGAGCTTGCAAATGCTAAGTAACCAGATGTACTTTTTCTATCATCCTTAGCTCCTGTCCAATCTTCATCTGAGTAGATTTTGATATCCAAATCTGAAGAGTAAGGATAGAATATACCTTCATTGATTGTACCTTTGAGATACTTAAGTACTCTCTTAGCCGCATCCATGTGTGGTCTTCTCGGTGAGTGCATGAACTGACTAAGCACTCCCACACTATATGAGATGTTTGCCCTTGTATGAGTAGCATATATCAAGCTACCTACCAAGCTTTGATACTCTTTAATGTCTTCAATTTTCTCACCTTCATAAACACTAAGTTTATGATTCATCTCCAAAGGTGTACCTGCAGGTTTAGTGTTCTCCATTTTGAACTTGAGAAGAAGATCCTGAATGTATCTTCTTTGAGTCAAATACATTCCTTCATCTGTGTATATCACCTGCATACCTAGGAAATATGTGAGCTCACCTAGGTCACTGATTTTGAACTCCTCTTGCATGTGTCTCTTGATCCTTTGAATGCCATTTAGATCATCACCTGTCACAATAATATCATCTACATATACACATAGATAGATAACCTCATTGTGATCCCTTTTGATGAATAGAGAAGGATCTGAGCTGCTAGCTTTGAACCCTTGATCTTGAAGATATGTAACCAACCTGTAATTCCAAGCTCTTGGAGCTTGTTTCAATCCATACAATGCTTTCTTAAGTCTGCAAACATAAGAGGGATGATTAGGGTTTTCAAAACCTGGTGGTTGTGACATGTATACCTCTTCACTTATCCAACCATTTAAGAATGCATTTTTCACATCAAGTTGGAGGAGTCTCCAATTCCTTGCAGCAGCTACACTTATCAATGTCCTGATTGTAGTCATCTTTGCAACCGGTGAGAATGTTTCCTCATAGTCTATACCATGAGTTTGTGAGCATCCTTTGGCAACTAATCTTGCCTTGTACCTGCAGACTGATCCATCTGAATTTCTTTTAACTTCATATACCCATCTGCAACCAATTACCTTTTGATTTGGTAGCATTGGAACCAAATCCCAAGTGTCAATGTCCTTCAATGCATCTATTTCTTCGTTCATGGCCTTTTCCCAATTAGGGTTTCCCTTTGCCTCTTCATAGGTTGAGGGTTCCTCTGAAATAGAGTCTTTTGCCAAGTATATTGAATGCTTCGTAACAAACGTGGAATCATATCCATACCTTTCTGGTTGTTTCTTCTCTCTTGCTGATCTTCTAGGTGCTTGTTTGGAGCATTCTCCAACCTCTTGCATCTTTGCTTTGCCTCTTGACTTCCATAGCTTGTAATCCTTTTCTCTTTCATCTTGGTCATCGTCTGTATCACTTCTTGGATCCTGGACTTGTGTATCATGCTTGCTTCCTAATTGATGAGAGTCAGAATCAAGATCATATGGTAGTGTTACCTTTTGTTTGTCTTCATCATACCAAGACCTGTGTTCTTCAAACACAACATCTCTACTTGTAGTGAATTGCTTGGTTGAAGGATTGAAGAACCTCTAACCCATCTGAGTTGAATCATATCCAATAAACACTATCTTTGTTGCCCTTTCATCTAGCTTACCTCTTATTTGTAAAGGTACATGAACATAAGCTAAACAACCAAAAACCTTGCAATGTCCAAGACTAGGTTTTCTTCCATGCCATGCTTCATAAGGAGTCATACCTTGAAGTGATTTGGATGGTAGTCTATTGACAAGGTACACAGCAGTTGAAATAGCTTCTGCCCATAGATAATGTGGCAACTTCTTCTCTTCAAGCATTGTTCGGGCTGATCCAACCAATGTCTTGTTTCTCCTCTCTGCAATTCCATTTAGTTGAGGAGAGTACCTGGTAGTCACTTCCCTTTTGATACCTTTGTCCTACAAGAACTCATCAAACTCTTTGGAGAAGTATTCTCCCCCTCCATCAGATCTGAGCTTCTTTAGTGATCTACCTGTATGATTCTCCACATGTGCAAGATACTTCTTGAAGCAATCAAACACTTCATTCTTACTCTTGATAAAGTATAGAACAATCCATCTACTATGGTCGTCAATAAATGAGACATAATACCTTGATCTTGCCAATGAAGGTTCTTGACTTGGTCCCCATACATTTGTATGTACTAAGTCCAATAAGTTTTTGTGGATGTAGCCTTTGTGGTTGAATGGTTGTCTTTGTGCCTTCCCAATCTGACATGCATCACACCTATTGATCATGTGTTGCTTTGATATGTTCGGCAGTCCTAGAACACTTTGATCCTTGCATATATCCTTCAAGGTTCTTTCATTCACATGAGCAAGTCTCTTGTGCCACACTTCAAGCTTACTTAGGGTTTGAGACCCAAATTTGAATAGAGCTATGTTCTTGGTTTCTCCTACTTCAAAAGTAACGAGCCTACCATGCTTCTCACCTCGAGCTATCTTCTTGAAGCCTTGACATGGATCTTCCACAAAAGCTCCATGTTGGGTGAACCTAACTTGCAATCCTTTTTCAACTATTTGACCTACATATTAAGTTTTTAGTGATAGTGGGTACATAGAGAACCTTACTCAGAATGCTTGTCCTGCCATTCGAAGCTTTGACATTACCAATCTTCTCCACATTGTGCTTCGTGTCATCCCCTGTTTGCACTTCATGTCTATGCTTTGGACTTTCCAAATCAGATAGAAGAGCAATGTTGCCTGCAACATGATTCGAACATCCTGAATCTATGTAGAACAAATGATCATCTTCTTTACCTTCTTTGTGGCTTAGATGCATAAGAAGCAATGAGTCTTCATGTGGTTGATCTTCTGAATAATTGTTGTAGTCCCTTCTATTATAGCTTCTATTGTTATTGTTGAAGTTGTGTCCACCTTTGCCTCTATTGCTGCCATATCCACCTCTTCCACTTCCTTTCTGGGTCTTCCCATTGAACCAGCAATTCTGAGTGGTGTGGTTGGTCTTATCGCATATGGCACAAGGTTGAACATTCTGACCTTTGGCTTTGTCTTGCTTTGGTCCTTTCTTCTTCCCTTTCCACTTGCTCTTGCTTGCGAAGTTGGCTTGATAAGTTTCTTCTTCATCTTCTTCCTTCTTCTTGCCTTTCTGCTTCTCATCCTTCTTATCTTCATATAGAGCACTAGTTGAATTACCATGATAAGAGTTCCCTTCCTTTATGCTATTGTTGGCTTCTTGATTGAAGAGTTGTCCAAGAAAGATGTTGAAGTCTGGAGTCTGCACATCCATGATGAGATCATAAGCCGTCGTGAAGGATTGCCATTGCTTATCACTTTGAATGCCGTTGAGAATTTGCCTCATGATGACCTCTTCTTCAATCAGCTCTCCAATGGATGCTAACTGATCTGCAACCTCTTTGACCTTGGTAACAAACTCTATGATGGTTTGTTTAGGCGTCTTCTTCATTTGGTTGAACTCGTTCCAAAGATTATTCTTTCTTGCTTTGGTACTAGCAGAAAAGAAAGTCTCAAGGGCATCCCAAGTCTCTTGAGATGTCTTGCATCCTCTAATATGTGGTAATCGAAAGTCAGAGATAGAGTTTCGTATGTACGACCTTGCTTGAGCATCCCTTGCCCACCAAAGTGTGATCTTATCTGTCTCCTCTTGTGTAGGTCCTCCTATGGATCTTGGAATAGGCATAGCTTCATCACCTGCTACAATTCCATAAAGATTTCTACCTTGCAAATAGGCCTCCATTCTGATTTGCCAAGCCGCGTAGTCGTGTCAATCAAGCTTCTCGATCATTGAGGGAAAGCCATCACCCATCTTGATCTAGCTCTGATACCACTGAAAGAACTTGGAGAAGCTTGTAGAAGGTAGAAAAGTGCGTTTCGAAGTGACGACGTTTGGTCAAGACAACCGGCACAAGACCAGCCCTTGAGCTTTTGGAGACTCAAATAGACCTTATAGGCATGCTATAAGTTCAAAGAAACACACTATGTACTTTGGAACGTCAAGGAGAATGAGTCGATACAAAACAGGTCGGTTCGCGGGTCGACTAGCTCAAAAAACTTACTATCTATGGAAGAGATAATGAACTTCAAATGCCCATAGCGACCAGCGTGATTACAATTAGAAAAAATCCTTTTATGGGAGTGATACACATAGGGTTCAGTGTATGGAATGCACAAAATTATAAGGAATAAGCAAAATATGCTATAGGAGTGAATGCAACATTCACCGGTGGTACTTCCTATTTTTCAGGAATACGTAGAGATTGACCCCGAGACAGAAAAACTGATATTTCTCCCAATCTACTAAACCAAATGCTTTGACAATTTACAAGCATACACTAGACACTTATACCTTTCCAATGAGTCATCTTGCACTCAATTTGGAGCTGTGGAGAGAGATCAGCAGCCTCTGCAAGATTACTGTTGGCGAAGAAGATGATGCCGAGAATTGAAGGAGCAAGACAATGATGGTCAGAAGTGTATGTATATTGCTTCCATGTAATGGATAAGTGATTTCAAGTCCTTATATAGCCTCTAGGAGTGTTCCACGACTTTTACAAGTTGAATTTGAATTCAAATGAAGGTGGGAATGGTTGTTGGAGGGAATCAATTCATTTTTACAATCTAGGAAAAGTGAAGATCTAGTTTGATCTACTTTTAGGTGATTTGATTTGCTTGATTGAATGCAACTTCAACCACCACAAATTCTTGGGATTTGGGCTCTATCTTTCTACCTTTACATGTGTAAAGCTCAAGGCTTTTACAACGGTAAATGAACCATCAAAAATCTCTCAAAAAAATACAATAAATGAGCATATGAAAAAGAACTCTCCAATAGATATTCTTTCGACGCGATAGCTTTTGATGTAGATCAAATCCACCTCAAGCATAGTGTAAGCTTGATGTTCCAACACTTACCAAAGACAATCTGATTATATCCATTCTCTGGATCTTCAACAAATACTCCTTCATTTGTAAACCTGACTTGAAAACCTTTTTCAACTATCTGTCCCACACTAATCAAGTTTTTAGGTATTGTGGGAACATACAAAACATTGGTTAGCAAATCTGCTCCACTTTTGCATTTCACTTTTCCAATTGAATGTACACTATGTCTTGTATTATCACCTGTTTGAACTGTATGACTAGAAATACCTTTTTCCAATTCTGACATCAATTCTATGTTGCCTGACAAATGATTAGAACATCCAGAGTCAATGTAAAATACCTTTAGATCTTCTTTATCTGAAGTGCTGATTGAGTTCATCATCAATGATGTATGACTTTCATTTTGTGTGTCATTTGCATAGTTGTAGAAGGTGGTGTTGTAGGATTGATTCTGTCCCCAACTTCTTCCTCCACCTCTACCATAGCCTCCTCTTTGACTTTGTCTACCTCTTTGAAAATTACTTCAATATCTTCCACCTCTGCCTCTGCTATTGTTATTTTGATTTTGGTTTGATCCTTGTTGGTTGTGTCAACAGTCATGAGCCAAACGATTACTCAATCCACAGATCCAGCAAGCCTTCTTGTTGTTATTCTGATTACCTCTACCTCTTCCAAAGGCTCTTGGTCTTCCTCTGCCAGTGCCTTTACCTCTTGCATAATAAACTTGAGAACTCGAGTCCTCTTCATCCTTTGCTTTACCTTTATCTCCATTCTTCTTGTTCTTCATGTACATTGCAGAACTTTGTCCTTTATCTCCATCTCGCTTCAAGCCTTGCTCAAATGTGAGCATCAAACCAAGCAACTGGTTCAAATCTGGAGCATAATGGTTTAATGAAAGTTCTGTTGATAAGACAAAAGGTTTCCACCTTTCATCCCCTCTCAAGCCTGCAAGTAATTGAGCAATCAACCTGTGATTCTCAATATCTTCATCTATGGATCCAAGACTATCTGCTAGATCCTTCATCTTAGTGACATAATCACTAATACTTTGACTTGGCTTCTTCTTGAATGTTGTAAACTCTGACCATAGACTTGCTTTTGATTTAGGAGTACTTTGGAAATGATACTCCAATGCATTCCATATATCTTCAGATGATTCCAATCCTCTGATGTGTGGTAGCAAATGATCAGAGATTGTATTGTAGATGTAGGCTTTTGCACTTGCATCCTTCTTCTGCCAATGCTTTAAAGCATCAAGTTCCTCTTTCTTTGGCCGGCTTTCATCTTCAAATACTGGCTTCTCTTCTTCACCTGTTACATATATCATGAGATCCTTACTCATAAGTAAGGCTTCCATTCTCATTACCCACGCGGGATAATTATCTCTATCCAGTTTGTCAATGGAGATATGATCTGCCATACTCCTTTCCTTCTGCTACAACCTTTGAGCTTAAAGGATAAAGAATAATACCTTTTGGAGTTCTTTGTGTATGAGGATACTTTTGAAGTAACTTTTTAATACCTTGTGTCTTCAAATGCTTCACCTTTCAACCTTTAATGAAAAACTTTTCAAAACTTCTCGTACCTTTGCCACCTTCTGTTCTTCAGGACCTTTCTGCTCTGATACCACTTGTTGATGTGTGAAACATCACAAGAAATGAATTAATGTGACACTAGAAAACCTCTATGGTCACCATCAACTCATTGCTACTCCAAACTTTGAGAAATGATAGCCAAAACTGAGAACTTTGCTTCTATAGAAATTCCTAGTCACTGAAATAACATACTTTCAGTATTTTTCTACTTTCTCTTAGCAAAAATATTATTTCTCCAAGATCTTTTGGTGTATGAAAGTAGAAAAGTAGAGCTTTTCAACAAGCTATGATATGCGAGAAACCAATGTCTAGAACTCAAGATATAGCCTTCATAAAATGACCCTGTATGACTTCTAAAAGTGGAAATTTTGCCTGTTTTAGTAAAGATCACTGTCTTAAAATGAAAATTCGATGCCTAGACTTTATGCTGAAACTCGATGCCAGGCATCGACTTGCTCTACAAACTTCATGTTTTTTAGAAGATTCAACAATAGGTAACACATAGAGAATGAAAATAATGACTTATCAGCACAAACTTGATGTCAGGCATCGACTTGCTTGGAAAACTTCAACTATGAAACCATTTCACACAAGACAAACTCTGGAGATGGAAGAAGAAGACTTATACACAAAAGTTTAATAAACTCTTTCCATAACTATGAAACCTCACAAATGCACAGGTGCTTTCTCACGTAGAGAAGCCCGACTATTCTCAGTCATACAAAATGAGTACTAACTCACTTTCTCATTGTCTTCCTCCTTCACACATTCTATCACTCTCTTCTACTTCTTCTCTCATTGCGTCAGTTGATACAAACTAACTTATAAAGATTTTCTCATTCTCGTGATTTTAAAAAAATTCTAGACTAAAGTGAACTAACTTTACAAATATAATACACTTGTGAATTTGTCCCTTCACATAGGCATGTGATTTTCTTCTAAAGCTTTGACCTTCAAATATATGTCCAATTAGTGAGTGTTTCTCCAACAGATTTGACGGGCTTGTTGCATGCTTTGGCCATGCTAATGCCTATTTCTTGTTACTTTTTTTAGCTCATTTCAAGTCTATCATAACGTTTTGAGGATAAGAATGATAACCCTTTTCTTGCTTTGTGAATATAAGCTAAGAAAGAAGCTATAAATGCTTCCAAACCAACCACAAAACAAGAAAATGTCCCTCCTAATGACTGAGATAAGGAAAATAAGATGGATGTGTAGAAGAAGAGGAAAACGGATAAGATTTTTTTTTTTGTTTTAATAGAAAAATTGGAAAAAATTCCTTATCCTAAAAAATGAGAAAACCATACTTTTACCTACCTAACTATCCAATCAGAAAAAGTAAAGGTAAGACGTGATAGAAGTGCACATAAAGCATAATCTTGAAAGCACCCAAAACATGTAGCTCATACAAAAACTTACCATCACAAGATGCACGCGACAAGAACATTCCTTGGAAATGGGGCCAAAAAGGTATCCATTCATAGAAAAACACACTGAATTTTCAATCTTCTGAGTGAAGAATTGGTGGTATGAAGACTTCATGACAAGGTGTAAGTGGATGTGCCTACATCAAGAGGGAGAGCAAGCACACATAGGCACTGCACACATGCATGCATGCATGGATGCACACACTCATGAGTAGACAAAAGGAAAGTGCTCTAAGAAGCTCTATATTGCTCAAGAAGTGATAACAAAGCTCAAACAAGCTCTAAAATCGATAAGCTAACATCAAAAAATTAGAGCTCTTTCACTTCGATAGTTTTGAGAAGAGCTCAATCCACATTGTAATGCCTAATCTAGATTTTAGAATAGTGTGAAGAGGTTATTTGGAGGTCAAAATTATGTCAAAAAATCCATAACGTTTGTATGGAGATACTAGTTATGCCTTGAACCTTGAGTACTGGTCTTCTATTACAACGTGGGCCCATTTTACAAAAGGATTAAGCTCTATGCCAAACATAGATGTTTCTTCAAGTAATTTGGGCATAGCTCGAGGAGAAAACCGATTTTAAGGGATTTTAGATGTTGGAGAAATTGGTAGACCCCTTCCTTGTTCACTTCCATGCTTGTACTCCCCTTTGACCATAGTCTTTGACCTTTGACTAAACTTTGACTTTGGATTTTTTGACTTCTTTCTAGAGCTTCCAGTAGTAGGGATCAAACCACATAGGCATTCCCCTCTTCTTAGATCTACTTTGTGATAAGATCCCCTTTTGATAAAGGATGTGGATCAAAGAGATGATAGCTATGTTCCTCAGTTCGGACCATGGCCTTAAGGGAATGCTATTATATAGTTATACCTTGTAGCATATTTTTGAGGATCAGAATGTTCTTCATGGGGGAGGAATGTTATGAAGTAGCTTAGATAAAGTTCAAAATAATGATAACATTAGGTACTTATTGATTATTACACAATTTGATTGCTTAATGTAGTCATTAAGTCTCAAGGATGAGAAGGACGAGGTTTTGGGTTCAACCCCCATGGAAATCATGGGGAGATTATGTTCACCAATTACTCTTGGTGAGCTTGTTCTAGTTCTTGATTGGCAAAGAGTTGTAGCACATCTGGTGCATATGTGGCCAATGTGTTGTCAAACAATGGTTGCATAGTCCTTGCACATGGGTATGCTCACAATTGTCCTTTGGTTGTTAGTAATCATAGGTTTTAAAGGGTTCTCACAAGGTTTTGAAGGGTTTTGAAGAGTTCTATAGGTTTAAATGAACGCTCTCTATGTTTACATTATGGAGAATTCAAGGTCAAAATTGAAACATTTATGTAAAGAGAAGAAATCATATGATGCCCCCTTTAAAAGTTTTTCAAGGTATTGTTCTAAGGTCACAAAATGAAAAAATATGATATATTTGAAGCATACATAAGAAGATATTGGTGAAACGATCTTGAAGTAAAGTAGGAGACAACATCATAATAAATAGAAGAGTTAGGAAATGTGTGCACCAACGAGTGGGAAAGTGGCCTGCACAACATCGGCTAAGCTACACATGAGAAATCAAGTAAAGGAGAGAAGAGAGGTGTGCAAGTGAGATAGAGTCTCCAAAGACGTTTGGATAGTGAGAAGAGAGCTTGAGAAGCAAGGGAGAGTTTGTCAACTTCATACTAGGAAGAAGACAACCAAGGTGTGGTTAGAGTATTACTAAAGAGGAGTTGTAGGTCGATAATGGAAGTGCTTAGGAATTCAACTTAAGTGGAGGATTGAGTGCAAGGGTGCATAAGAGCAAGCCAATCAACTAAGGTGAAGAAGCGACATAGAGGTTGACTGGATAAGTACTTGGTTTTATTTTTTGTCTTAAAGTGTAGCTTGGAGTGAGTATTTTTTGTCCTATTCTTGGAAAAAAAGCATTTGTAATCTTCTACCTTAATCAAGACACATAGAACTTTCAAGTGCAATGTGTCTATTTTCTTCTCTACTTTTCTCCTACAAACAATCAAGCCGCTTTAGCCAAAGAATTCCTCCAAAACATTTGGGATGCCCGGTAGGATGAGGAAGCTTGAGCATAGAGGAATAAGGTAATCATATTTCTAAAGTGAAGAATAAGGAAGTACAAAAGCTATCGACACTACAATTTAGTGGGATAACTCTTTTTCTCTTTGGAATTCATCTTGAGCTCAACAAAGAGGATGCATAGCTCATGACTGCAACCTGGTCCCAACCATTAGGAAATAGAACTCTTTCAAAACCACAAGAAGTAAAGTTGCATGTAGGTTAGCTAGTCCCTCTTCATCATCATTATCATCATTAGTAGGGAACATGGCACCCCAAATAGACGTAGAAACTTTACTCTTGCAATTAAACATTAAGTTCCCCTCCTTTAGAGGCTTAGCACATGAAGACCATAATGATTATGTTAGGAGCTTTTTAACTTTATGCAAAACAAGAGGATTACTAGGAAGACAAGGTGGCTTTTGGATAATCTTCCCGACAACATTATAAGGATTGGAAGATAAGTGGTTTAGTCAATTTCTAGACAACCATTTTGGGACTTGGGATCTAATGAAAGATGTTTTTAGAAAAAATTCCAATGGGAAAACATTACTAAAGAATTGGAGAGTCTAGGATTGAATGTTGGGGAAATAATAAGTGAATTACTCACTAGGACCAAAGAACTTATATCCAAATTACGAGATCCTCCACAAGTTGTTTTTCTCAAAACGTGCCTTTCCAAGCCACTAAAAGTACTTGCCCATTGCAAGTCAAAGGAGTTGATACTTCCTAAAACAAAAGATCAATGAATTCATTACTCTTGCAGAGGAAAGAAGCAAAGCGAAGCAGGCCCCAAAAATTTTCAAATCTAGGCATAATCTTGCTTCTTCAAATTTCTATGATACTCTATCAAGAGCCACGTAAATGCTCTAGAGGAGTCCTCTACATGCATGAATCCCAAATATTTTAACATTAGCCTTGTATAATAGTAGGAACTTAGTGATTTTTAATAAAACTTTTGGTCTCTTGTGTGAAAGGACCATTTCTAGGGCACATGTATATAAGTCACTTGATGACTCTTGGTAAAGAACTTTTGTCCATTGTGACTAATCAAGCTGGATTTTTGAATTTGCTTCCTCTTTGCTGAGTATCTTCTTCTCCAAGAACTTGCTTGTTTGTTTGATGCTTGAAATGTATGTGCAGGAGTGTTGTCTACCCTTCCTTCTCTTGTTGTCACTGTTGTAGTGCATGTGTGAAGCTTGATGAGATGTGGAGTAGGAGTTGGTGTTTCCCACCAATCACTATTTTGCTCATAAATCTAAGCTTGTTAGTCAAATTAGGCTGGAAATGCCACCATTAGATGTGTATCATCAAGAGCTTCAAAAGGAACCTAATATTGACCATACTCAAATCTTGGAGCTAAGAGAAAAGCTCTTATTTATGCTTACTGTTGCAACAAGTATCATGATGTGCATTTTTAGAGGGATAAGTGACTTGAATCATAGATGAATCTATGATACATGCATTGTTAGCACTTTCACTTCATTTTTCATCATGTGTGCACATGTCTTCATACACTTCATATGTATAAATTCCCAAACTGATTCTTAAATGTGCATTAATCCATGACTATATGGACTTGTGGGCAATTGAGGTATAGTCTCAGTTAGCACAAGTCCCTAAGACATTACAACTTAGGTACACATGTTTTTGGCACCGTTAATAGGGATCTAGTTCAATCAAGGTGCCTATGTGATGCTAAGGGCTGAGGAGTGAATGTATTGTGTGATGAGAAGCAAATTTGGTAAGTGGAAAGTCACTAAAATTTTTTTTACTTATTACTTCACACTCTAGTGGTGTGTGTAATGAGTTTGTAGGGTTAGGAGAGAGTGAGTAAGAGAGAGTTAGGATTTAGAAATAGAAGGAAAAGCTAGGGAGAGAATAGGTAAATTATTGCAAGAAAATCCCAAAAAAAATTTCTCACTTCAGTTCCACACAATGGTGACCCCAAGAACCTAAATTACACAAAACTTTTTAGTTGCAAGCCATTTGTTTGAACACAAGTATCATGCAAATCAGTGACAGATATTGTCGAGTGTGTATCACAGAGAGTGCCAAGTTTTGCAATCGATTGGTGGCAAACATTTGAGGGGCTACTGCTAGAGGTGAGAACTTCATTGTCCAATCCTCAGAAAACTAGATGCACACTCACTAGATGTTACATAGAATAGTTGAAGTATCACAGGGGTTGTAGGAAGAGTTTTGAATGAGATCTTGCACCCACAAGTAGCTGAGGGAGACCACTAGCTTGTAAAGAGGACAATACACAAAATATTTTGGTATTTTGGCCTTGCTAGGCCCAAGTATCATAGTCAGATGAGTTCAAGTATCATGATACTAAACTCTCGTGTATCATGATACTTGTCAAGTATTGTGTATCACCTCCCCTTGTATTACAATACCTCAGAAGTATCGTGTATCATCGAGTCACGTATGGTGAATGCTAAAGTATCATGTATCACCTCCCCGTGTATTGTGATTGAGGAGCAAGGACAGCCAAGCAGACCTAAAAGTGAAATTATAGTAACCACTCCTAAGGGAAAACCAATGGTCACTCAGGTATTAAGACAGGATCTAATACCCCAGGATGACTATCTAATTGATGTGTATCTGGTAAGTGGGTTTGACCTATTACTACAAGTTAATTCACCTATACAAGGAGAAGGCATCAACCTAGCCAATATCTATGAATTAAGAGATCCTAAAGATTCATCTAGAGTTATCTACCTATACAAAAATCAAAGAAGATATTGGTTAGTGGATTATCTCGATAGGTTGAGATTGAGGTACATGGGATCGTCAATATTCCCTCCTCAAGAAAAGGCAACTACTTCACAAATTCCTTTTGCAGCTTAGCAGAGCACGAAAAACTTTGCGTCTAGACAAACCAGCCAACAAAGTGTCCCTATCAGACCTCACATGCAATTTTTCATGCTAGGGATGAACCCCAATAGCCAAACTAATCCAGGAACCAGAAATATGAATAGTCCACCTTTCCCAATGAGACCACCACAAGGCAAAGGACCAGGAGTACACCCCTATGACCTACTATTCCCATCATTATTTGTGTTGGAGAAAGTCTATGACAAGCCTAAGTATTGGCTTGAGTCCCACAAATTCAAAGAAGAAGCCTTAAAATGAAGACAATGTAAAGTTCACTTGTGAACTACCTCTTGTAACTTTTGAAGACTTTAATTAATGTAAAAGTGAGAGAATCTTAAGAGGAGCCATGAATTTGTGATTTGTGATCTTAAGAGGAGCCACATACCCTTGGAGTTCATTTGGCTGGTGTAGCTCAAGGATTTTGCAACACCTCTTCATCTTCAAGCACATACCTATCCATCTCTTAACAGTGGTATCAGAGCAAGGTTGGACAACATGGCAGATGGATTTCCTTCATCAATTGACAAATTGGACATAGGTAACTAATCAGCTAGGTCATTAATAATGGAAGCTTATCTCCAAGGTAGAAGTTTATATGGTTATGTGGTTGGAGATGAAGTTATGCCAAGTTTCGAGAACAAAAGTCAACCAACACAAGAAGAGCAAGAAAGATTGAGCACATGGTGCTCCAAGGATGCACTTACAAGGTCTTATCTCCTCAACTCTATCTCAATTTTTTTGTTGCCTCACACTAGTGTGAAGAGATGGATAGGTATGTGCTTGAAGATGAAGAGGTGTTGCAAAATCATTGATCTACACCAGCCAAATGAACTCCAGAAGTATATGGTGGGCCCTTTTAGCTTGCCAATGGATGTATTAGACACCCTATGTACCTTGGAAGATCACTCTAAAAAAGATAGATCAAAACAGATAAGTTGGAGTTAGCTCAGAGGTGAAAACTTGCTATTCTTGGTTCATACACATGTCCAGTGTTTTACATAATTCTCTGAGCACAGCAGCAATTAGCTTAATTCCTCTTGGGAAAGTCTAGGTAACTTAAAGAGCTAACTTTCAAGAGTAATTTCATTAAAAATAATGAACCACACACTGAGAATGAGTTTTAACAAGTGATGACATCATCTCGATTTTCACAGGCTGCTACAGCTTGAGACCAGTGAGCAGAAAAATCAACATAACTCAAAATTTAGGAATTCAATGATTATGAAAATTTGTATGGTTATACTAGACAGTAAGATAAATCCAACAAGCTTTCAATCACTGAGTTTGAATAAGTAACTACTGAGAAATGGCTCTGACAAGATGAGTGAAAAAGTCGGGTACCTGACAGAGAAGTGAAGATGAACAGACCCTGTTGACTTCAAATCAACATAACTGAAGATTGCAACATCCAAATGACATGCAAATTTGTGAGCATATAGTAGACTTATAGAGCTAACTTTAACAAGTTAAATCACTGAAAATGATGCACCAAGCTCAGAGAAAACATCTCTGCAAGTTGACTGAGAAAACTGAGAGTAATGGCAGTGAGTAGTACACTTCACAAGAACATGGAAAGATGAACTCAAATAATCATGAAAATGAAAGTATATTGCTTGTACAATACAATGACTTACTGATACATATGTTTGCCTTGTAATCACACCTTGATATGGCATAAAGCTCAGCTCTTGGAGGTCTTCACATAGGTCTCTCTAACCACGACTAAAACTGCCATCTATTTATAGTTGAGTTTGGGAGGCTAACTTCCCTCAATCACTCTCCAATCAATCAATGATTGATTTGATTCTCTACCTACCACAAATCACGAGTTCGTGGCTCCTCTTTCCCTTTTTGATCATGTGGACTCAACCACTTAAGATTCTCTTACTTTTACATTAAGTAAACTCTTCAAAAGTTACAAGAGGTAGTTCACAAGTGAACTTTACATAGTCTTCATTTTAAGGCTTTTTCTATGACTTTGTGGGACACAAGCCAATACTTAGGCTTGTCATAGACTTGCTCCAACAGCTCCCCCTCAAGCCAAGTATGCTTGAGGTCTTCAATCTTCCAAGATTACCTACAAACCTATCATAGCCTTGAATTTGCAAAGCTTTGTACCATCCAATGCTTTGGTTAGAATATCTGCACATTGTTGATGAGTGGACATATATGATATTTGAATCTCTTTGCTTAGAACCTTCTCTCGTACATAGTGATAATGAACTTCAATATGTTTAGTCCTTGCATGAAAAATAGGATTAGCAGCCAAATGAATAGAACTCATATTGTCACCAAAAATAGTTGGAGTTCCAAACTCCAATCCAAGATCTTTGAATAATGTCTTCATCCACATAGCTTCTTGTGTAGCTATGGCAAGACCTCTATATTCAGCTTCAGTAGAAGAGAGAGCAACTGTGGGTTGCTTCTTGGATGACCATGAAATAAGCTTTGGACCTGCAAAGGTAAGATAACCTGAAGTGCTCCTTCTATCTTCCTTGGAGCCAGCCCAATCTGCATCAGAAAATAGCTTCAAACCTAAATCAAATACATAAGGATAATAAAGTCCTTCATTTATGGTTCCTTTGAGATACTTGAGAATCCTTTTGGCAGCATCCATATGTGGTTTCCTTGGTGTGTGCATAAATTGACTTAGCACACTCACACTGTAACATATATCTACTCTTGTCAATGTGGCATAGTTGAGACTACCCACTAGACTTTGATATGATGTGATGTCCTCTATGAGTTCACCTTCATGTGAGCTCAATTTGTGATTGACCTCCATTGGAGTACCTGCAATCTTACAATCTTGCATCTTGAATTTTGCCAACATGTCCTTAATGTACTTTCTTTGAGTAAGAAACAAACCATGATCTTTGTAGACAACTTCCAAACCTAGGAAGTAGGTAAGTGAACCCAAATCACTTATCTTGAACTCTTCTCTCATCTGATCTTTGATCTTCTTCATACCATCTGCATCATTTCCTGTCAATATAATATCATCTACATATACACATAGGTAGATGACCTCGGAGTTACTCTTTTTAATAAAGAGTGAAGAATCTGCCTTGCTTGGTTGAAAGCCTTTGTCCTGCAAGAATGAAACAAGCCTGAAATTCCAAGCTCTTGGAGCTTGCTTGAGACCATACAATGCTTTGTTAAGTTTACACACATAATCAGGATAAACTTGGTTCTCAAAACCAGGTGGTTGTGCCATATATACCTCTTCTGTTATCCAACCATTCAAGAATGCATTCTTTACATCTAGTTGAAGTATCTTCCAATTCTTGGAAGAGGCAATACTAAGCAAAACCCTAATAGTAGGCATCTTTGCCACAGGAGACAAGGTCTCCTCATAATCAATTCCCTGAGTTTGTGCAAAGCCTTTTGCTACAAGCCTTGCCTTATACCTGTTAATTGAACCATCAGAATTCTTCTTGAGTTTATAGACCCATCTTGAGCCTATTACCTTCATGGATGAAGTCTTAGGCACCAAATCCCAAGTGTTGTTTTCCTCAAGTGCTTCAATCTCTTCCTTCATTGCATGCTTCCATTCTGATTTTGCTTTGGCCTCTTCAAATGATGATGGCTCCTCTTGGTTTATATCCTGTGCTATGTAGATAGAGTGCTTACTTACTAATGAGGTGTCAAACCCATACCTTTCTAGTTTTTCTTTTCCCTCATAGATCTTCTTAGACCATGATGTGATGATTCTGCCTCATGTCCAAGTTCCTGCAATTTTACTTTACCTTTAGACTTCCATGCTTTGATCTTTTCCATCTGAGATTCTTCATCATCCTCTGAGGTGTCTTGTCCTTCAATCTTCGGTTGTTCTCTACCAACCTTTGGAAAATCTTCTTCAAGATTATATGGTAAATTGACCTTCCTGCATGAATCTTCATACCATGAATTGTTCTCATCAAAAACTACATCTCTGCTTACCAAGAATCCTTTGTTGGTAGGGTTGTATAACCTGTAGCCCTTTTGATTGTTGTCATATCCAATAAATACACACCTTTCTGCCTTTGGATCCATCTTGCCTCTAACCTGTGAAGGAACATGAGCAAAAGCAATACATCCAAAAAATTTACAATGATCTAAGCTTGGTCTTCTTCCATTCCAAGCCTCATATGGAGTCATCCCATCAAGGGATTTTGAAGGCAACCTGTTAATCAAGTAAGTGGCTGTAGATATAGCCTCAGCCCATAAGTAATTAGGTAAATGCTTTTCATTTAACATAGACCTTGCAGCTTCAACAATTGTCCTATTCCTCCTTTGTGCCACTCCATTTTGCTCAGGAGTGTACCTTGTAGTTACCTCTCTTTTGATTCCTCTTTCTTGAAGAAAAGAATCAAACTCATGGGAGAAGTATTCTCCCCCTCCATCTGACCTTAGCCTTTTTAGTGATTTACCTATTTGATTCTCCACAAGAGCCAAATATCTTTTGAAACATGAAAAAACTTCATCTTTGTGTTTCATAAAGAATAGGATAGTCCATCTGCTGCAATCATCAATAAAGGAAACATAATACCTTGGTCCAGATATTGAAGCTTCCTTACTAGGTCCCCATACATCTATATGAACCAACTCCAAGAGATCTCCATGCATATAACCTTTCTTCATGAATGGTAACCTATGAGACTTTCCAAATTGACATGCACTACACTTATAAATCATATGTTGTTTTGACACATTAGGAAGTCCAAGTACACTTTGGTCCCTACAGATTTGCTTTAATGACCTTTCACCAATATGTGCTAACCTTTTGTGCCATACTTCCAATTCTGTGAGTGTCTGACTACCATAATTAAAGAGAGAAATGTTTCTAGTGTCCTGTAATTCAAATGTGAACAATCTACCTATCTTTTCACCTTTTGCAATTCTTCTGAATCGTTGACTTGGATCTTCAACAAATGCTCCTACTTTTGTGAACCTGACTTGCAACCCTTTCTCTACTATCTGCCCAACACTTATCAAATTCTTTGTAATGGTAGGGACATAGAGTACCTTACTGAGTAGGTTGATGTTTCCATCAGGTGCTTTGACATTGCCTATTTTCTCCACAGGATGTTTTGTATCATCTCCTGTTTGTACCTCATGCTTATTCCTTGGATCTTCTAAATCTGATAGGAGTGCCACATTTCCTGCCACATGATTTGAACAACTTGAATCTATGTATAAAACATGCTCATGAGATTTACCTTGTGGCATAGCCATGTTCATGATCAATAATGAATCCTCTTTGTTTGAGTCTTTTGTGTAGTTATTGTAGTCTCTCCTTCCTTTGTAGCCTCCTTGATAGTTTGAATGATTGTAGTTGTTGTAGTTGCCATGATAGTTGTTGAACCTTCCTCTTGAGTAGCCATAACTTCCTCTATTGTATCCTCTTCCTCTTTGATTCCTAGAATTCCTAAAGCAATTTTCAGTTGTATGATTAGTTAATCCACAAATAGAACATGAGTTGGAGTCTTGGGATCTCCCCCTGCCTTGTCTACCTCCTCTTCCTCTACCTCTGCCATGTCTTCCTCTACCTGCATAGTTAGCTTGATATGTACCTGCTTCATCATCCACTTTCTTTACCTTTCCTTTGTTATCTTTAGACTTGCTTTTATCCGTGTATAAAGTTGAAGATTGATTACCTTTACAGCTTTCTCCATTTTTGATAAGCTTTGCCTCTTGAGTAAGTAGTTGTCCAATGAGTGTGTTGAAATCAGGTACATGCATGTCCATGTACAAATCCATAGCTGTGGTGAATGCTTCCCACTTTTCATCTGCCTTCAAGACATTGATGACGTGCCTTACAATTTGCTCTTCATCTATTACCTCTCCAATGCTTCCCAACTGATCCGCTATGTCCTTGAGCTTTGTGACAAAATCAGTCACATTTTGTTTGGGAGCCTTCTTGAGAGTTGTGAAATCCAGCCATAGTTGATGCTTCCTAGCTTTAGTACTTGAAGAAAAGAAAGCTTCAAGTGCATCCCACACTTCCTGAGATGTCTTACAACTTCTAATGTGAGGCAACAAAAAATATGAGATAGAGTTGAGGAGATAAGACCTTGCAAGTGCATCCTTGGAGCACCATGTGCTCAATCTTTCTTGCTCTTCTTGTGTTGGTTGACTTTTGTTCCTGAAACTTGGCATAACTTCATCTCCAGCCACATAACCATATAAACTTCTACCTTGGAGATAGGCTTCCATTCTTAATGACCAAGCTGAGTAGTTACCTCTGTCTAATTTGTCAATTGATGAAGGAAATCCATTTGCCATGTTGTCCAACCTTGCTCTGATACCACTGTGAAGAGATGGATAGGTATGTGCTTGAAGATGAAGAGGTGTTGCAAAATCCTTGATCTACACCAGCCAAATGAACTCCAGGAGTATATGGTGGGCCCTTTTAGCTTGCCAATGGATGTATTAGACACCCTATGTACCTTGGAAGATCACTCTCAAAAAGATAGATCAAAATAGATAAGTTGGAGTTAGCTCAGAGGTGAAAACTTGCTATTCTTGGTTCATACACCTGTCCAGTGTTTTACATAATTCTCTGAGCACAGCAGCAATTAGCTTAATTCCTCTTGGGGAAGTCTAGGTAACTTAAAGAGCTAACTTTCAAGAGTAATATCATCAAAAATAATGAACCACACACTGAGAATGAGTTTTAACAAGTGATGACATCATCCCGATTTTCACGGGCTGCTACAGTTTGAGACCAGTGAGCAGAAAAATCAACATAACTCAAAATTTAGGAATCCAATGATTATGAAAATTTGTATGCTTATACTAGACATTAATTTAAATCCAAAAAAATTTAAATCACTGACTTTGGATAAGTAACCACTGAGAAATGGCTCTGACAAGATGAGTCAAAAAGTTGGGTACCTGACAGAGAAGTGAAGATGAACAGACCCTGTTGACTTCAAATGAACATAATTGAAGATTGCAACATCCAAATGACATGAAAATTTGTGAGCATATATTAGACTTATAGAGCTAACTTTACCAAGTTAAATAACTGAAAATGATGCACCAAGCTCAGAGAAAACATCTCTGCAAGTTGACTCAGAAAACTGAGAGTAATGGCAATGAGTAGTACACTTCACAAGAACATGGAAAGATGAACTCAAATAATCATGAAAATGAAAGTATATTGCTTGTACAATACAATGACTTACTGATACATATGTTTGCCTTGTAATCACACCTTGATATGGCATAAAGCTCAGCTCTTGGAGGTCTTCACATAGGTCTCTCTAACCACGACTAAAACTGCCATCTATTTATAGTTGAGTTTGGGAGGCTAACTTCCCTCAATCACTCTCCAATCAATCAATGATTGATTTGATTCTCTACCTACCACAAATCATGAATTCGTGTCTCCTCTTTCCCTTTTTGATCATGTGGACTCAACCACTTAAGATTCTCTTACTTTTACATTAAGTAAACTCTTCAAAAGTTACAAGAGGTAGTTCACAAGTGAACTTTACATAGTCTTCATTTTGAGGCTTTTTCTATGACTTTGTGGGACTCAAGCCAATACTTAGGCTTGTCATAGACTTGCTCCAACAACTAGAAGTGGTAAGACATCTCGAGAAGTGTGGGATGCACTTGAAGCTTTCTTCTCTTCAAGTACTAAAGCTAGGAAGCATCAACTATGGCTGGATTTCACAACTCTCAAGAAGGCTCCCAAACAAAATGTGACTGATTTTGTCACAAAGCTCAAGGACATAGCAGATCAGTTGGGAAGCATTGGAGAGGTAATAGATGAAGAGAAATTGTAAGGCAGGTCATCAATGGATTGAAAGCAGATGACAAGTGGAAAGCATTCATCACAGCTATGGATTTGTACATGGACATGCGTGTACCTGATTTCAATACACTCATCGGACAATTACTCACTCAAGAGGCAAAGCTTATCAAAAATGGAGAAAGCTCTAAAGGTAATCAATCTTCAGCCTTATATAGTGATAAAAGCAAGTCCAAAGAAAACAAAGCAAAGTCAAAGGAAGTGGATGATGAAGCAGGTACATATCAAGTTAACTTGCAGGTAGAGGAAGACATGGCAGAGGTAGAGGAAGAGGAGGTATGCAAGGCAAGGGGAGATCCCAAGGCTCTAACTCATGTTCTATTTGTGGATTAACTAATCATACAACTGAAAATTTCTTTAGGAATTCCAAGAATCAAAGAGGCAGAGGATACAATATAGGAAGTTATGGCTACTCAAGAGGAAGGTTCAACAATTATCATGGCAACTACAACAACTACAATCATTCAAACTATCAAGGAGGCTACAAAGGAAGGAGAGACTTCAATAACTAAATAGAAGACTCAAACAAAGATGATTCATTATTGATCATGAACATGGCTATTCCACATGGTAAATCTAATGAGCATGTTTTCTACATAGATTCAGGTTGTTCAAATCATGTGGCAAGAAATGTGGCACTCCTATCAGATTTAGAAGATCAAAGGAATAAGCATGAGTTACAAATAGGAGATGATACAAGACACCTTGTGGAGAAAATAGGAAATGTCAAAGCAACTGATGGAAACATCAACCTACTCAGTAAGGTACTCTATGTCCCTACCATTACAAAGAATTTGATAAGTGTTGGGCAGATAGTAGAGAAAGGGTTGCAAGTCAGGTTCAAAAAACCAGGAGCATTTGTTGAAGATCCAAAGTCAAGGATTCAGAAGAATTGCAAAAGGTGAAAAGATAGGTAGATTGTTCACATTTGAATTATAAGACACTAGAAACATTGCTCTCTTAATTATGGTAGTCAGACACTCAAAGAATTGGAAGTATGGCACAAAAGGTTAGCACATATTGGTGAAATGTCATTAAAGCAAATTTGCAGGGACCAAAGTGTACTTGGACTCCCTAACTTGTCAAAACAACATATGATTTATAAGTGTAGTGCATGTCAATTTGGAAAGTCTCACAGGTTACCATTCATGAAGAAAGGTTATATGCGTGGAGATCTCTTGGAGTTGGTTCATACAGATGTATGGGGACCTAGCAAGGAAGCTTCAATATTTGAATCAAGGTATTATGTCTCCTTTATTGATGATTGCAGCAGATGGACTATCCTATTCTTTATGAAACACAAAGATGAAGTTTTTTCATGTTTCAAAAGATATTTGGCTCTTGTGGAGAATCAAACAAGTAAATCACTAAAAAGGCTAAGGTCAGATGGAGGGGGAGAATACTTCTCCCATGAGTTTGATTCTTTTCTTCAAGAAAGAGGAATCAAAAGTGAGGTAACTACACGGTACACTCCTGAGCAAAATGGAGTGGCAAAAAGGAGGAATAGGACAATTGTTGAAGCTGCAAGGTCCATGTTAAATGAAAAGCATTTGCCTAATTATCTATCGGCCGAGGCTGTATCTATAGCCACTTACTTGATTAATAGGTTGCCTTCAAAATCCCTTGATGGGATGACTCCATATGAGGCTTGGAATGGAAGAAGACCTAGCTTAGATCATTGTAAAATTTTTGGATGTATTGCTTTTGCTCATGTTCCTTCACAGGTTAGAGGCAAGATGGATCCAAAGGTAGAAAGGTGTGTATTTATTGGATATGACAACAATAAAAAAGGTTACAGGTTATACAACCCTACCAACAAAGGATTCTTGGTAAGCAGAGATGTAGTTTTTGATGAGAACAATTCATGGTATGAAGATTCATGCAGGAAGGTCAAATTGCCATATGACCTTGAAGAAGATTTCCCAAAGCTTGGCAGAGAGCTTCAACCAAAGATTGAAGAACAAGATACTTCAGAAGATGATGAAGAAATTCAGATGGAAAAAATCAAAGCATGGAAGTCTAAAGATAAAGCAAAATTGCAAGAACTTCGACATGAGGCAGAATCATCACAACATGGCTTAAGAAGATCTATAAGGGAAAGAAAAAAACCAAAAAGGTATGGGTTTTGACACCTCATTAGTAACTAAACATTCTATTTACATAGCAGGGCATAAATCAAGAGGAGCCATCATCCTTTGAAGAGGCCAAAGCAAAATCAGAATGGAAGCATGCAATGAAGGAAGAGATTGAAGCACTTGAGGAAAACAACACTTGGGATTTGGTGCCCAAGACTTCATCCATGAAGGTAATAGCCTCAAGATGGGTCTATAAACTCAAGAAGAATTCTGATGGTTCCATTAACAGGTATAAGGCAAGGCTTGTAGCAAAAGGCTTTGCACAAACTCAGGGAATTGATTATGAGGAGACCTTCTCTCCTGTGGCAAAGATGCCTACTATTAGGGTTTTGCTTAGTATTGCCTCTTCCAAGAATTGGAATATACTTCAACTAGATGTAAAGAATGCATTCTTGAATGGTTGGATAACAGAAGAGGTATATATGGCACAACCACCTGTTTTTGAGAATCAAGTTTATCCTGATTATGTGCGTAAACTTAACAAAGCATTGTATGGTCTCAAGCAAGCCCCAAGAGCTGGGAATTTCAGGCTTGTTTCATTCTTGCAGGACAAAGGGTTTCAACCAAGCAAGGCAGATCCTTCACTCTTTATTAAAAAGAGTAATTCTGAGATCATCTACCTATGTGTATATGTAGATGATATTATATTGACAAGAAATGATGCAGATGGTATGAAGAAGATCAAAGATCAGATGAGAGAAGAGTTCAAGATAAGTGATTTGGGTTCACTTACCTACTTCCTAGGTTTGGAAGTTGTCTACAAAGATCATGGTTTGTTTCTCACTCAAAGTAAGTACATTAAGGACATGTTGGCAAAATTCAAGATGCAAGATTGTAAGATTGCAGGTACTCCAATGGAGGTCAATCACAAATTGAGCTCACATGAAGCTGAACTCATAGAGGACATCACATCATATCAAAGTCTAGTGGGTAGTCTCAACTATGCCACATTGACAAGAGTAGATATATGTTATAGTGTGAGTGTGCTAAGTCAATTTATGCACACACCAAGGAAACCACACATGGATGCTGCCAAAAGGATTCTCAAGTATCTCAAAGGAACCATAAATGAAGGACTTTATTATCCTTATGTATCTGATTTAGGTTTGAAGCTATTTTCTGATGCAGATTGGGCTGGTTGCAAGGAAGATAGAAGAGCACTTCAGGATATCTTACTTTTGCAGGTTCAAAGCTTATTTCATGGTCATCCAAGAAGCAACCTACATTTGCTCTTTCTTCCACAGAGGCTGAGTACAGAGGTCTTGCCATAGCTACTCAGGAAGCTATGTGGATGAAGACATTATTCACAGATCTTGGTTTGGAGTTTGGAACTCCAACTATTTTTGGTGACAATATGAGTTCTATTCATTTGGCTGCTAATCCTATTTTTCATGCAAGGACTAAACATATTGAAGTTCATTATCACTATGTACGAGAGAAGGTTCTAAGCAAAGAGATTCAAATATCATATGTGTCCACTCATCAACAATGTGTAGATATTCTAACCAAAGCATTGGATGGTACAAAGCTTTGCAAATTCAAGGCTATGATAGGTTTGCACATAATTTTGGAAGATTGAAGACCTCAAGCATACTTGGCTTGAGGGGGAGTTGTTGAATCAAGCCTATGACAAGCCTAAGTATTGGCTTGAGTCCCACAAATTCAAAGAAGAAGCCTTAAAATGAAGACAATGTAAAGTTCACTTGCGAACTACCTCTTGTAACTTTTGAAGGCTTTACTTAATGTAAAAGTGAAAGAATCTTAAGTGGTTGAGTCCACTTGATCAAAAAGGGAAAGAGGAGCCATGAATTCATGATTTGTGGTAGATAGAAAATCAAATCAATCACTAATTGATTGGAGAGTGATTGAGGGAAGTTAGCCTCCCAAGCTCAATTGTAAATAGATGGCAGCTTTACTCGTGGTTAGAGAGACCTCAGAGAAGACCTCGAAGAGCTGAGCTTTATGCCATATCAAGGATTGGTTTCAAAGCACACATATGTATCAGTAAGTCCATTGTGTTGTAAAATGAATATACTTTCATTTTCATGATCATTTGAGTTCATATTTCCATATTCTTGTGAAGTGTACTACTCACTGCCATATCTCTCAGTTTTCTCAGTCAGATTGCAGAGATGGTTTCTCTGAGCTTGGTGCATCCTTTTTAGTGATTTAACTTGTTAAATTTAGCTCTACAAGTCTACTATATGCTCACCGATTTCATTTCATTTGGGTGTTTCAATCTTCAGTTATGTTCAGTTGAAGTCAACCCTGTCTGTTCATTTTCACTTCTCTGTCAGGTACCCGACTTTTTAACTCATCTTGTCAGAGCTGTTTCTCAGTGTGTACTTACCTACATTCAATTATTTAAAGTTTCTTGGGTTCAAAATACTGTCTAGTATAAGCATACAAATTTTCATAAGCATTGGATTCTTAAAGCTTGAGTTATGTTCATTTTTCTGCTCACTGATCTCATTACTGTAGCAGCCCGTGAAAATCGGGATGATATCATCACTTGTTAAACATCATTCTCAGTGTGTGGTTCATTATTTTTTATGAGATTACTCTTGAAAGTTAGATCTCTTAGTTAACTAGACTTGCCCAAAAGGAATTAAGCTAATTACTGTTGTGCTTAGAGAATTATGCAAAACACTTGACAGGTGTACGAACCAAAATAGCAAGTTCTTCACCTCTGAGCTAACTCCAACTTATCTGTTTTGATCTATCGTTTTGAGAGTGATCTTCCAAGTACATAGGGTGTCTAATACATCCATTGGCAAGCTAAAGGGCCCACCAGATACTCCTAGAGTTCATTTGGCTGGTGTAGATCAAGGATTTTGCAACACCTCTTCATCTTCAAGCACATACCTATCCATCTCTTGACAATTCAGCCCCCAGAGCCAAACAGAAGATTAAGACCAATTCAAGTCGCTAAATGTATGAGAAATCATTATGATGGTTTAGGGGAACCTTATGACCATATTGCAAAATTCAAGCAAGTACTAGGTGCAGAATAGGTGGACAATTTCTTTCTCTAATATGAATCCTTTGGGATAACCCTCATGAGAACAACTTTGACTTGGTTCCAACCTTTGGACCCCAACTGTTCTGCAAATATTGAACAATTCTTCCAAGAATTTATTGAAGAATTCACCAAGAGGGGAATCAAACACAATTCTTCTTCATTGATCAATAGTTTTAAATAGATCCCTATTGAGACTGTAAAGACTGTGGCCAGACGGTTCAATCAATATGTAGGTAGATTCCCTGTGACAAAGAGACCAACAAAAATTGATATCCTTGTTCTTAGATGGTTTAAACAATGGAACTTTAAGAACTTTGATTTATGTGAATCGATTATAGACATTGAGTCAATGTTTGCAAGAGTTTATAGATTTGGAAGAAAACTTAATTGATGATTAAAAACCCCTCAAAATTCCATTAAATCAAAAGATATGACGAGCAACACCACTTCAAGCACCAATAATGTAGAGGAAATTGGAGAATTGGTAGCTACGAAGTTAGGTGTCCACAAAGAAAGAAACTACAAGAACCCACCTATGAGAGTACCAATGTTACAAAGATGCATACATTGTGCCAAAGACCATCCATCCCACACCTACGCAAGAGGAGGACCAGTGCCACCACAACCTTATAAATTCAACAAGAAACCAACCCAAGAGTCCAAATTGCCCCATTGAACAAAAGTATACCAACCATAACACTGAGAATTGTCCCTTTGACTATAGGAGTATGGAGGGTATAGTCCACCACAACTAGTATTAGGACAATAGCCACCACATCCACATATTGTTGTATAAGTAAAATATACTCAACCAGAAGAAAATCTAGAAAGAGCCATAGTGCCAACCATGCCCTTGACAAACACAAAAAACTTAAGCCAGGGATTTGATCAGACTCAAGAAGACTACTATATCTATGATACCAGTCTTACGGAATTTGATCAGGCCTACGAGCAACATTACTATGGATATGAAGGATATGACAACTCTTATGGACCAGAATATGCTAGTCTCATGTACACTACCCCTAGGCCCCCAGCTCCAACTAGAACCCCAACCGAGAGGGGACCATGCTATAGATGTGGAGGAGATCACTTCATTAGAGAATGCACTTTGCCTTACAACCCACCACCTCCATGCAATTGGGAGGGATACTGTAACGATTGTGGCAAAGAACACTTATTCAGGGATTGCCCAAAGAACCCTAATAAACTTTCCACCACTGCACAAATCAATGTAATAAAAGTAATATAGTGGTCAAGAAGTAACACGGAGTACAATATGCCTCTAAAGGCAATTACCGACGCCAAAGTAAAGGAGAATTTGGAAAAAGATGATGGATTAAAAGAAAGATTGAAGAGAAAGAGAGAACTTTGAAATAAACCAAGATAGATGAAATCCAAGAGAACACAAGAAGGCTCACATGGTGGCCAAGGAGTTGAGGAGAGTACGAGCAAGATCAATTCTAGCAGATCCTATCCCTAAAGATCTAAACATGTGGTTTAAATCCTATCGATCCAAGATAGCAATAGGGCCTAACATAGAAAAACATGAAAGAATTTATCCTAAAGGAGACTTCGAGAAGGAGAGATTGGAGTTATGTAAAAGATTCATTGATATTGCACAAACCACACTTGAGAATTCTATATGAGCCCTTTCCAAGACTAGGATACCATAAAATAAGTTCCAAGAATGTCTAGACACTACCAATCAAGAACACAAAAAAGGATAGCAAGCTGAGGAGAGAGAAGGAAATATGCATATTAAAGGGGAAGAACAAAGTTTTGCCATCTCAAAAATAAAAGCTAACTAGCCAGAGGACCTTTGGGCCAGAGTTCAAGAAGATCGATGGAAAAAAAGGGAAAACACACTACCCCCTTTTGAAGAACTAAACAACCTTGGGAATCAACCTACATTGGAAATGGAGGAGATATATGAGGAGATATCAATCTTGGATCAAAATAGAGAGGAAGTAAACAATATATCCATATTGCCCAACTACATGGGGGAGTATGAGACGAAGTTAGAATTATTTCATGCCCCTACCATCAAAGGTAGAGGAGGGAAATCACAAGATGAAACCTCTTGCACATTATCAAAACTCAAGAAAAAAAAGTTCAATGTTCTTTAACAATAGAAGAGTTGGTACAAATTAAACCTCAGCTGTGGAAACACTTGGCCAAACAATTAAACAAGAAGAGGGAGAACAACCTAAGGAGAAGAAAGAGGTGGAGGCCCCATCCACAATTCAAACCCCTCTAGACAAAGTGGGAGAATTCAATGAAGGAGATGAACGAAACATGTGTCTTCCCATCACATTTAATAGATACATGGCCAAAGCATTCTTAGATAGAGGAAGGGGAGTAGGAATAGCCACCAAGGAGATATGCAAAAAATGGGGAAAGCTAGCACTATGACCTACTCGAATGAAACTCCAATTAGCAGATGGCCATGTTTAGAGACCATTAGGGATCTTAGAATAGGTCATTCGGACCACATGCAGAGTGTAATTTGAGCATACCCTAGCAATATGTTTGTTTGGAAAAGCAAGGAATTATGAAATGATTTTAGGACAACCTTTCATGAGACAATTGAGAGTAGTGCAAGATTGTGGAAGAGATGTGTTGTACCTCCAACATTTGGGTGCCACTAGAAAATAAATTTGCACACCTTCACATATAGAGATGTACCTCCTTTGCAGTGGAACCCTGTCCATAGAGAAGAACGTGATGTGTCCATCCATACTATGGGATCAAGTGACCAATCCTAGATGAATGAAGATGTCCAATATGGACATGCAAGGAAGCCAAAACGAGAAGAAAAAAAACACAATTGTGGCCAATACGGCATGAAAACTACAGACCTATAGAAGACCTAGCATACATACCAAAAATATTTCCAGATGAAGTGTTTGAACCTCACAATTGGATGTAAATATTAGCCACATTAGATGTTTGCGTAAATGAGGAAGTCCTGATAATGAATGAATGCATAGATGAGCAAGGGTATGATGTCAGCCTATACATGGTAGTCCTCCAAGAAGTAGAAGTGAGACAACTGTTAGAGAAAGAATGGAGAGAGGACTACAGAACCATTAAAATGGAACCTGAATTTGATTCAGAAGAGCAATACTTAAAAGAGATAAAACTAGACAAAGATTGAGAAGAAGCTAGGGTACTTGTCATAGAAAGGTATCAAGAGACACATAATGAGGAGAAAGTTTGAGGTCAAGAAGATCAACATCCTAACCCATTCGAAGTACCAAAACATTTTAAGTGAGACGAGGTAGAAGGGAGAAGAATAACAATTCAAATGCTGAAGAGGAAAGCTCAAGAAGGAGAAGCACAAGAAAACAAAGAAAGACAAAAAAAATAGTTGTAACCATGGAAGAAGATGAGGAAAGATGTACTTACATAGGAAAGGACATGTCAAGAGAAGAAGAACTGGAACTAATAGAGATTATTTGAGAATATACAAATGTGTTCACTTGGACATATAAAGACCTCAAAGGAGTAGGTCCCTATATTTGTTCCCATAGAATCCCTATGACCCTAGAGGCAAAACCTTCTAAGCAAAGACCTTACACATATAATGATGTCTATTCTGCTAAGATCAAGGAAGAGATTGAAAAATTAATGGCAGTGGGATTTATATATGAAATCGAACACATAGAATGGGTATCAACTTTAGTTGTTGTGCCCAAGAAAAATGGAAAACTTTGAGTTTGCATTAATTTGAAAAAGGTTAATGTAGCTACAATTTATGATAGTTTCCCATTACCCATAACAGACCATCTCTTGGAAAGAGTAGCAGGCAAGATAGTCTATAACTTCCTTGATGGGTTCTCTGGCTACAACCAAGTAGCCATTGCTATAGAGGATTAGCACAAGACTACTTTTACTACTAAATGGGGAGTGTATGCTTTCAGGGTTATGCCATTCGGGTTGATCAATGCCCCAACAACCTTCCAGATATTGATGTGTCATGTGTTTAAGGAGTTCCTAAGGAAAAGTATGGAAGTCTATGTGGAGGAAATATGAACCTACTCTTTTCAATGCATAGACCACATACCAGAATTGAGGAAAATCTTTGATAAATGTAGACAATACCAAGTACATCTAAATCTAGAGATGCATCTTTATGGTCAGACAAGGCAAAATTTTGGGACATATAATGTCAAAGAATGGCATCTCAAGAGATGAAGACAAAAGCAAAGTAATCTTAGAATTATCGAGACCTAAGAATGCAAAAGAAGTGCAAGCCCTTATGGGACACTATGGATACTACAAGTGTTTCAGCCAGTATGCCATAATTGCTAAACCATTGTATGGGTTGTTAACGCAATTTGTGTGGATAGAATTTTGCAAAAAGGCCTTCAATGAGTTAAAGAAAAGATTGAGTGTAGCACCAATTTTGAACATACCCAACTGGAATAAACCATTTCATATTCATGTGGACACATGCAATTATGAGATTGGATGTATCTTAGCACAACCTAAGGATGAAGGAAAATTAGATCATCCAATAGCCTACGTAAGTAGACAATTGAACCAAGCAGAAAGAAATTATACGACTACCGAACAAGAAAGCTTAGGAATGGTATATGCAGTAAAGAAGTTTAGGCATTACCTCCTATACAACAAATTTAAGTTCTTTATTGATCACCAAGCTTTATTATACTTGGTCAATAAACCTTGTAATACAAGAAGGCTAGTGAGATAGTTTCTGTTAGTGATGGAATTCGACTTTGAAGTAGTAGTGAAAAAGGGGAACACTCATGTAAATGTTGATCACTTGTTGCAAATGACACATGGAGAACCACCCATAGGAGTAGCCAATAATCTACTTGACACATACCTGTTCAACTTGGAAGTGTGTCCAAAATGGGTAGAAAATTTGATCTGAATACTCATGCATGGACCACATCATAGGATCAATAAGGACAACAAGAAGGAATTCATGCAAGCATGAAACTTGCATATTTTTGCAGGCAATATGTATTTTAAATACTCTAATGGAGTGTTGTTAAGGTGCGTAGAAGATGAGGAGTGTAAGAGCTTACTCGAACAAGTCCATGTGAACAAGTGGAGAATGCACAAGGGCACTAGTGGAACAATAAGAGACTTGAAAAGATTAGGTGTGTATTGGCTAGATATGCAAAAGGATGTACGAGAGCACATCATTGATTGCCAAGTATGTCAAGAAACTCCACCAGATAAATACTCGTTATGCTATTCCACCATTGCCCGAAATGGAGTACGTCATTAGTCAAGCTTTTGAAATCATGAACTTACTCTAAAGGAGCCAACCTAGCTAGGAAGAGAGCCCTAGAAGAACAAATCAAGGACTATGTCATCATGGGAAGACAATTATTCAAAAGGGGAAAGGATAATCAACTACGGTTATGTGTACATGAAGGAGAATACTTGCCGATTTTAGAAATGGCTCATGCAAGAGCAGCTAGAGGTCATTTTTTAGCCCAAAAAACTATTAAAATGATTCTCTTTGCTAGCTTATGGTGGCCTACTTTACATATGGATGCAAAAGCTTTTGTACAAAGTTGTAACATATGTCAATGCACAAAGTAGCCTATGAGATGGGATGACATGCCCTTAAGACCAATGATTAGTGCGAGAGCCTTCTCAAAGTGGGGCACCAATTTCATTGGATCAATAAATCCCCCAACAAGAGGATCGCATGCAGAATATATCATTGTATCCCTAGATTATTTGACAAAATGGATGGAAGCAAAAGCCACTAAGAAAAATGATGCTAAAAGTATAGCAAAATTCTTGCTTGAAAACATATTCACTCGTTTGGACTATGAATTGAGATCGTGAGTGATAGCGGAACACATTTTATTAATGAGGTGATTGAAACCCTTATGAACAAATTCCTAGTAATTCATAAGAAATTAGCCCCTTATCATCCTCAAGACAATGGACAAGCTGAGAGTTCCAATAAGGTGTTGTGCACTGTCTTAACTAAGATAGCGAACAAGGAGGTCGGATTGGGATAAATAGTTACCTCATGCATTGTGGGCCTTCTAAATAGCATACAAAATTGTTATTGGGACTACCCCATTCAATCTAGTCTATGGGCAGAACGTGATACTTCCTTGAATTATAAGTTCCCACTCTAAGGGTTGCTCAACAATATGAATGGACGGGACATGAATTATCTAGGCACTTGGATCAAATCGAGAAGTTGCATGAAACTACACTACAAGCAGTGCCACACATTTATGCTACAAAAAGGAGACAAAAAGCCTATTATGATGCTCAGGTGAAAGAGAAGGTATTGAAAGAAGGTAACCTAGTGTTGGTATACAGACTTAAACAACATGCAAAGAAATTGGCAAAATGAGGATATGGACCATTATTGATAAATCAAATTTTTAATAGTGGAGCGATCAACTTAGCTACCCCTGATGGAGACATATTACCAAACTACATATGTGGCTATAGAATCAAGAGGTATGTGGAACCATTAACCGAAGGGATGTTTGCAAGACTCTTAGGAGCGTAGAACACGAAAAAAAAAAGAGGAAATAATAAGAGAAGAAGCCCGAATGGGAGCACTAGAATACATAAGAAAGCAAAAGGAATGGATTCGACAATGGGATGAAAGATATCTACAAGGAGAAGAACCTATCCCCATGGCAAACTATCAAATGATTAAAGTATAAAAGCTCGATAACCTTATCAAAAGACCATATTTGAACCTAGGAATTGGTACATATGACTACCAAATAGTGGACTAATTGATTGACATAGGGGCCATGTTGAGTTGTATAAGAGCCTCACTAGCAAAGAAACTAAAAACACAAATTAATCCAAGAAAGGCTTACATGATAGGAATTGGAGGCAATGTTGTGGAATGTCTAGGAGAGATCTCTATGTCCTCACACCTTGGAAACACTACTATGCAACAAAGACTCCTAGTTTGCAATGATATCGACCTTCTAGAGGAGTCAGTTCTCAAACAAGATCGGATCTTTGATCTTGACATTAGCATCCACCTGGCCCAAGGATACATATTGGCTAAAATAAAGCATAGAGAAGTATTTAGTCTTCTAGAGGAGAGGCCCTTAAAACTTGTAGGGATAGAAAGCTATAGGACCACAAGTCTAAGTGATTTAGAGAACAAAACTCTAGAAAATCCCTTGTGTAATGATTATTCTACTTCTGATTCACGTACACCTTGTCCTAAACTACAAGATCCAACTATCAATTTTACCCAAGTGAGTGAGCTTGAGAGATTGAGTGAGGCCAACCCACGTAGGGAAATTGATAAAAAGATCAAGCCACCTACGATCTTACCAACAACCAAGACACAACAATGCCCAAGCATAAGGCAAGTATGGGTTCATATTAACCAACTACAACAATAGGAATGCAAATGGTAGTTAACAATACATTGACACCCCAATAAGGAAGATCTCAAAGGTCCAAAACTTCAACTAAAAGAATCTAAGATATTACAAGTATGGGTTCCTACATGATTGATGGAGGATCAACAATCACAACAACAAATTTGGATTTCAAAAAAAGTCAAGGAACAAGCCAAGAAGAAAATAAAGAATTTAGAAAAAGCAACACGCAGGCTTATCCAAAACTTCAACTTGATACCCAAGGGTGATGAGCAACAATGACCAACTGAAGAACAAAGATGCCAACACAAGAAAAAATGCCTATGGAGAAGTATATCTAGTAATGTGCAAAAGTCAGCACAAAAGGACAGGACACAAAGGAATCAGATTGCGACATTTAAGTGGAAACTAAAGGAATGACAAGGACTGTGTTAGAATAACAAGAAGAACTAGTTTTACACTCATACTGAGAATAAGTGCATCCAAAGTATGCACGATAGGGCCACCCTACAAGTCCATGCATTCAGCACACAAGTTTTTCAACCAACATAGCAGTGCACATTTCCTCTATAGGAATAGAACTTAGCCTGTGCCATAATAGCTCAAAAAAATTGATGTAAATCAATAAGTTGCTTCGGATATAAAGTAAAAATTATGTTTTCTTTCACACATAAAAATAAGAAAACGAAAAAATATATATGTGTTCATGTATCAAGCTCTACTCAAATTGGTAAGGGGGAAGTCGGTTCATGAGAGACACAGTCTTGGACACGATTAAAATAGAAGCAATTCTTCATATGTGATACTAGTTATCAATGGCCTTGCAAGTACAGATGGCTTTTGAGGATTTTGAAGCGACTGTGCAGGAAGAAATCCTGGAATTTCCATTAAAAAGTGCAACGAGGGAAAAGGGACATTGGTTCCATGAAGATCAACCTATTGGAGAGCATCTATTTCTCATCAGCATAAAGATCATGGACATGGATCATCACTTTCCGATCATGTCACAGGACTTCTAGGTGATCCATGAAATTCCATCAACCGTGGAGGTCTTGACAAAGGCAGGCATCAACAAATATTTTCCCCTACCGATTTATAAGCTGCACTTTGAGAGATGCACTGAGCTGATGAATACTCTACATGTGGCATTGGATATTCCCTCAGTGCCAGAAGCAATAGTATTGGATTTACAAGGGGATTGAATCACAATCAAATTAACACATGAGTTATTAAAGATGCATTTGGATAGACTAAAGATGGTGCCACATATCTTAAAGAAGAAAGCCATGAAGCTAAAAAGAGAACATTTGTGGATATAGATTGAATCGATATCGAGGAAGTGGTTTGCTTAGTGCACCAACTTTTTTGTTTCCCAAACATGCATCAATACATTGTGCCCCAAAAAATTGTGGTACATTTTCTCTCACATGCCAACAAGAAAATATGCAACCAAGTCAATTTTAGGTCTTATATTCAACCAATTTTAGTGGCTTTGTTCGTCTGCAAACTCTTGGGAGGTGCTCATTTTGGTTCTTAGGTTGTGCAACTACTTGCGATGTCTTGAAGCATGTCGACGATGAGCGATCTTGTCGGAGTGAGCTCATGTGTTGACTTGAGTGGCGTTTTCCACATGTCCATCAATTCAAGAGGTGTGGTGGCAACCTAGCATGGAATTTAGTTGAAAAGCGAAAGAAAAAAAACAAAGAGTTGATGAAAAGGAAAGCGGGTAGTAGAAACCCTAGGTAGAAGGGGCATGGAAAACGGGCAAGAGGATTTGAGTGGAAATGGAAAAGAAATTAGGAAAGTGAATGTATAGATGTGGTTCTTGCATGTATGTATGTTGTGTGTGACGAGAATGCATGTGTGATGCAGGATCATGATGTGTGTGTTGAGTATATATGTGTGATATGGATGTTTTTCATTTTGGTAGTAGATGTGGTGTTTTATGAAAAATGATCTAATATGTTTGATGAGTTTGCAGACAGGTGGACATGGCAATGAAGATGCGAGAAGATGGACAAAGATGGTAAGTGAAATGATTGGATTTTGGTAATAATCGATGATTGTATGAGGGTGATTGCAGGTGTTGTATTGAGGAAGAAGAGAATAGGGATGCAAGGTAAAGATTTGTAATTGATTGAGTGATGAGCACATGCTGGATGATTTGAGTGCAGGAACATGTTTGGCTCATCGGGGACGACTTCGCGAGCAGAAGAGGGGAGTATGTTAGCTCAGGATATGGTTGGTTTTTATGCACTAATATGTTTCTAGTTGGCAGGGGAATATATTTGATTGCAGGTACTTGAAGAGTTGATTAGATGTTTGATGGGAAGTATTTGGGGGCTACATGACGACTTCTTGGTCAGAGAGGAATGTTGTCAAGGGAGGCAATACTTGGAGACATGGCTTTTTGTTATGGTGGTTACTAGATTTTGAAGGCCTATGCAAGTACAGGAACCATATCAAAAGGTTGGGATCAAGATAGGCCTAGAAAAAGAGCCCCTAATTGGAAACACTTTGGTGAGCATGTGCATATGTCGAACATGGGTGTGTTGAAGATGCTCTATGCTACATTGAATCTATGTATGAGGAGGAAGTTTCTCCAAATTCACTGACATTCACCTGCTTGTTGAAGTGTTTTAGTAGCACTGGAGCAGCTTTCGAAGGGTTTGAAGTTCATATTGCAGAGTGTGTTTAACAAACTCGAAGTCCGAAGCATTGTTTCTTGGAACACTTGGATTGGAATTATTCCCACGATCAGCAACATTGCGAGTCTTTGGTTCCTTGGTTTGTTTCTTTCTATCATTTCTACGGGTGTATTGGAGATGCGATGGAGTGGTGTTGACATTGAAGAATGGTGGAGGAATGAGCAATTTTGGGTGATTGGAGGTGTTTCAGCCATTTCTTCGTTCTTTTCCCAAAGGCTTTCCGTTTTAATTGTCAGAGAATAAAAAAACAAAACTGATCGCTTTCAGTTTTGTGTGCAGAAAGGAGGAAGTTTTTTTTTGTTTTTGCTACACAAATTGTGTGGCAGCAAAGGCACTGATGGGGGGATACCACTTGGGGGAAGGCACGCAAGAGCAGGAGAAAAAGGGAGGGAGGGAGCCATTTTCTGCTCTCTGTTTTGTTTTTGTGCAAGGGTAAGAACACGAGAAGAAGGGGGACGAAAGGCATCTCTCCAGCACAATGCTGGAAGGAAGGAGTTTTGGCCTGCATGCTAGGTATATACATATACACGTCTGCTAAGAGGGGAAGCCGCGCATTTTGGAGATATAGAGAGAGAACGAACGAAAAAAAATTTCACTTTCGGTGGCCAGGGGAAGCTGTAAAGCTGATTAGGTGGAGTAGAAGGATCTTCTGAAATCGGCCAAGAAGGAGCTTGGGGTTATCAAAACAGAATAGGTTCGAGGAGCAAAAGGCAATCATGAGGATGAGTGCCGTAAACAGAATGTCTGTTTAGCATGACGATATCGAATGAGCACAACAAATCACCCTGATCTTGTGGCATCTAGTACGAAAGGAAGGATGCAAGGTGTTATGATTTAAGCATATTCACGAAGGCAAAAAGTTTGGCCATCTTTACTACAGGTACACAATTGAATACTATAGAGAATTGAAGCACGTATCTCACCTGTATGGGGGGTTTTGGTCGCACAGAAAGATCAGAGGGTTTTTTGTTTATAGCACCTTATGAGAGGCTTATGCTGGTGAGCCCAGAACTTTTCCATTGAAGTTGAACTCAGATATGGTTGAAAGGACATAACTGGCTCACCAATATGTTGGTCTGAATTTTATCCTTGTTGATCCATAGATCTAGGTTGAAAGCATGCATGACAGGTTGTTTATAATTATGTTCAGAGGCTGAATTCAATTTGATAGGAATAAGACCGTGCATCTGTGAGTTGGGTTATACCATGGATATATGATCCCCTTGTCATCAGAATGAAGGTGTCGATGCCTGTTGGTGGTGAGCTGGTATTAAAGGGATGGCTTCCGACACTATAGGTTGCATTAGCATGATGAGCGGCAGGTCCTTGGTTGGGACACCCTTGCATTATCACAATAACCCACGTTCTGGAGGGTGGTGACATGTTTTGAGTGTGATGTACTCCCTCGTGTCTCACAGAAGTGTGATAAGAAGTAAGGGATCGAAAGTCATCCTACCCAGGGAAGTGGTGTTCGAAGGCATATACATCTTTCCTGTGATTGCAGTCATGCACATTTGGCCACTTCAAAAAGCATTTGAGTCATTTTGAGTCCAATTGTCCATGTTCATTCTGGCTTAGCAAAACGTGGCCGTTGACAGTTTGCATTGAGGGTGTCATTTTCCCCAAAACTTTCATTAAGCACATTCTACGATTCTGTACCCACCATAGGCAGCTTATAGTCACACCTGACTACTCACATCGCCACTTGCTTCAGCGAATGGAACTTGCGCAATGAGAAAACCAAAACAAAATTTTGTGACTTCAGTTATGAAACAATAAAGGCAACCTTAAATTACCATAACAATTGATTCTCTCTAGTTTATGGATGATTTCTCGTGATGCATGAGTAGATAGGGATACACATGAGGAGCTACGTGTGAATCAATAAATTTGCAGTGAGAAACCAACGATAGCTTTCGATTAATGTACAATCGTTTCTAGTTGACCTTGAATAGATCTGACCATGTGGGGGATTAATAACAAGAACCATTTTGGGTAAGTTTGGATGTCATGACAGATAGTCGACAATTGAGTTCTTTTGTTCGGACTTATCTTGTGCACTTGTGCTGCTACCTCTTGTATTTATATGCATGAGTATAGATCCGCAATAGCAGATGTGTTATCATTTTGTTTCTTCTTCACCTGCTTAAGAGCACTTATGGATATCGGAACCTCGATCTGCATAGTGTGCATGATGGAGAGTGTGTGTGTGTATGTGTTTTGGTGTGAGAGCAAGGGAGTGTGTGAGCCTACATGTGTGGAAAGTATTGAACGAGGAAGGGAGAGCGAAAGTGAATGTGGTGGCAAGGGGGCCAATCTTGAGTAATCTTGGCAAAACATAGGCATATATAAGCAACTTTCCCCTCGGGTTTAGCTCACAACATTTTGGTGCTTTTGTCAGGAAGCACATGAGCTAGTGCATAGACAAAGGAAGTATCAATCGAGAGATAATTGTGAGCTCCAGGTAATCCAAGTGGACCAATTCCAAGGGGTTTGAGCAAAATAAAGGCTTGGATAATCATCTTTTGTTGGGCGTTAGGACAACATCATTTGGCGATCCTTCTAGGGAGTTGGCTTGGCACTCCTCATAGAGTCGTGCCACGAGTACGCTCGGTGCCCCAATTGTGCGGCAGAGGTTAGTACGTCCCTTGCGACTTTCTTCATGGACACCAAAGATTACGAGAGTTCGCTGGCAATCATAAAACATCAGTTGGAATGTCTTTGTGAAGAGCAAGATAGTGAGAGGGTAAAGGTGGAAATATTGGAGAAAAATCAAGCAAAGATAGAAGAGGCTGTAGACAAATGGGAGGAGCAATTCCAAGTGGTGGTAGATATAAGTAGAGTGTTGAAAGTGGAAAATGAGAACCTGAGAGGACAAGACAAGTTGCTTGAGAGAGAAAAAGTGGCTAGGAAGAGCAATGACACGAGAAAGAAGTTCTTGGACCTAAGAACTGGTTTGACGATAGCCGACTGCCATAGCATTGCAATGGAGGAGTATTCCCCTAAATATGATGATGACTTGGTACAGAGAGTCGATCGAATGGAAAAGGAAATCAAGAAATTGCGAGAGATGACTGGTATGTATGATGACCAAGCAGGTAAGGTAGCAGAAGAGTTCCACCTGGAGTTAGAAAGAATGAGAACTGCTCAAGCAGAAAGCGATGAGAAAGTGAGACGGGTAGAGAAAGAGAATGCAAGGCTGAGTAGCAAGCTCGGTAGGTGGATGAATCGAAAAGACGACGAGTCTTGAGAACGAATAGAGGATTCGAAAGTGGGTAGAATAGAGGAAGAGCTGAAAGTGATGTTGGACAAGTTAGAGGCAATAGGAGTGGAGTTAGAAAAGGCGAAGGAGTTGTCAAAAAAAAGTGGATGATCTGGAAGTAGAAAATATGAGTAGAATCTGGGAGGAGAGGTCGATTCGAGAAGAGGTTGAAAAATTGTGTGGCCAAGTTGGGAGGAGGGAGGAGGTTCCCCTCGAAATAGAAAGAAAGATGAGTCATTTAGAAGAGAGAGGAAGAAAATGTGGGTTCGGTTCCATCAAGTGGATGATGAGATTTTTTGACTCCAAGGTAGCGATGAGCGAAACGAAGAAGGGATAAGGGACTTAGTTGTGAAGCTCGAGGCATTAAGAGGTGTAGTAATGGATGGTGGCCTTCCAGATCGTATCACCTGGCTAGAGGACAATATCAGCAAGCTATCGAGTCATGTGGAATCTCTCTGAGGAAGAGGTTGGAGATGAAAGAGGAATTGACGAGGCGATGGATGCTGGTGAGGATGGCTTGGGTTTGATTAGGGTTTGCTTTGTGGGATTGCGAATCAGAGACGTGAGGATGGATGGATCGAGTTGGTTGTACGCTTAGGACTGAAGTGACACTTTTTGAGGTTTCAGGTCGATGAGGTGGTTAGTATGTGCGGATCTTGAGAGGAAGGGTTGACCATAGCATTAGTGGTCAGATTTTGGCTTGAGTAGCAGTATAGAGAAGATGTGTCTCATCGGGATGTCCACTAGGGGATATATGTACGTGCATCGTGATTGGGATGGTTGGGAAAAAGGCCCTCTCTTTTGTCTCTTAATTCTTGAGATCTTGGAAGAAAAAAAAAGAGAGAAAAAGAAATCTATTTGTTTGTGTATGTTTGTGTGGCTACGCGCCTATGTGGGCTGATAGGTGGGTGGACCCACTTTGGCCGGGTGGTCAAAGCCACAAACCGACATCGGTTTTGCATAGGGCTAGCAATGTGTGCGTCCCGTGCTACATTGGGTTGGTAGATGGGTGGAATAAACTCGATCAAGTGGTCGAGTCCACAAGTCACATCTAGCTTCGGCGTAGGCCGGCTTGTGTGAGTAAAAATAAATAAATAAATAAAGAAAAAGAGAAAAAAAAAAAGAAAAAGAAAATTCCTCGCTCAAGGGGAAACAAAAGAGAGGCGAGAGGGCATGATGCCTGGATGGGTATGTGTCTGGTATGACTATTGATCCTCTTCGAAAGTGATTTGCGTTGAATGTTGTGTAGATCTATTCTTTTTTGTTAATGATTTGTTTCACTTTAAAAGCTATATTTAAAGAAAAGGTGCATGCAAAGGAGAAGGTAAAAAGGGAGGCAATCGATGATGCATTAGAGAGAGAGAGCACTTCAGGTTTTTCAAGGGAATAATAAGCGGATTGTTTTTTTGCTGGAGAAGGTTGCACTGATGATTTAGAAGAGGGAATTAAATGATAGCTATATAGATTAGTGAGGAATATCAGAGGGAGGAGTGGGCTGAACATCAGAATTCGGAGGCAAAGGAGATCATCTGTGTACCAGCAAAGATAGGAGCACAAAGGGGAATCAATTTGAGCATCAAAAGTGGCGAGTAATAGGATTCGAATATTGTTGATCAGCATAATGGAAGAATTGAGGTATGTTTGGTGTGAATGTATATGCGTAGATATCAAATTGACTGTGCTTTTGAATTCCATGAAAGTGCAAATCTCTAATCAGATATTGAGATAGATGAGACTTGGTGAGGCGTCCTGATTTGAATTTGTTTTTTTGTTCCATTTTGATTCCATTTTCATGCTTGTTGACTTACCGTCTCTTAAAGCCAATAGATACTGAATACATACATAGTGCCGATGGATGTCTAAGAAATCTTTGATGATAAGCTTTCCAAAAGTGGGGTGATGTTCATCTTGCTTGATAGGCTTTTGACATGGGCAATATGTCTAGAGAGTAGGGAGTCTGTAGCCTACGTTTGTATGGTAAGCATCTATGCTGATGCTGGGACGTATGAAAATGCAATATTTCCTGTTTCCTTTTGATAGAAGAAAATGTGTGTGTGGGTATATGTATGAACGGTTGGGTGTGAGTACGTGACCGTGAGACTATGTGTGTGAGTGTACATGTGAAAAGAGTGATTGGGTGAGTGAGTGTATCGTGATTGTTGGGGTGTGTTTTGAAGAGTGCACAAGTGAGAGAAAGCGTGTGGAAAGAGTGTGCAAGAGAGAGATGGGAAGTGAGCGGACATAGGTGGGCAAGAGAGCATGGGGTCATCAATTAGAGATAAATTTGGGGATTCCAAGCAACACAAGTGACCGATTCTAAGAGTTTTGGGCAAAATCAAGGCTTGTATAGTCATCTTTCTCTTGGGCATTAGGACTCTTCATTTGGCGATCCCAAAAGAGGATATATTGGAGAGCAATTGTGGACTCAGAGCAAAAGAAAGTGGCATAGTACAAGTTAGTTGAACAAAACATAGGTGTGTAAGACACTTTCCCTTGGGTTTAGAGAGCTTTCACCACCTCATTTCCCTCATTTCATTTGTGAGAGAGAGCGAGAGAGAGCTTTCATGCTATCTGTTTTTGTGTGGTTTTTGAGCTTTTGCTTCAAGATCTAGCTATACCACCATATCCAGCAGCTTGCACAAATACGATAAAACTCTGCACAGGTCTCGGGATGATGACCTCTATCTATAGCGACAGACAGAGAAACTCAGTATTTTTTGAATGCATGCTTGGCACGATAACCAACACCATTAGAGCACTCCAAATCACTAGAAGTTTCAAAAAAAATTGTGTTTTTTCAGTCTATCATGATAGACACCATCTATCGCGATAGACACCGTTTATCGCAACAGACACCATCTATCGCAACAGATAGCACCCACGTCAGAGACCGTCTATCGCAACCGATACCTATCTATCGCGACAGACAGACCCCCGCAACAAATAGCAAAATGTGTAAAGTTTTTGATGAAACTTTGCACAAGGTGTCACCTAAAGATTTCGCACCTTCTCCAAGTTGAATTACTTCAAAAGGTTCAGTAGATCTTGAGAAATCTACTTACCAAGTCAGCTATGCCAAAATCTGCACTTCTGAGAAGTCGATTTGGACACCCCTAACTTCTTAACTTTAATTCTCTCAGTATAGAACCCGTTTAAGCAAATGCTTTTAGCCACGAGTAGCTTACCTTCTAACTTAAAGATTAAGTGCTTACTTGCACAAAACTTTAACCTGTGGAGTGAGAAATGATCAAATCATTAAGATCGAAATTTGCGCCGGTTTCAGGAACCAGTGAGTACTTTCTCACATGCAAATGTTCCTACACACAATTCTCTTAGCCTGATCACAATTAGACTCTCAAAATCTAGCCATAGATTGATTAACTATGGACTTAGATATCTCCAAAAGGAATTCACAAAAGATCTATCACACAGGGAGAAAACACAGAAACATCGGGCGCAATTTTTCCTTCTATTTCTCAGAAATTTACAACTGAGTGAGGATGGAGAGTTCAACTCACTTCACACATGTCTAGTGACATTTTCTACTTCTCAATACACTAATTTCATGATCTCCTATTGTCTCTCCTTGTCTTCTCTACTTGCCCCGACATTTTCAAAAGTATTTGTAGGCAATTATATACAGACTTATATCAAAGCATAAGTATAAGTAACCTATGTCTTAACTAATGTACATATGTGTACATGTCTTTCACTCTGTGAATGTATCCATCTTCTTTGCTTCAAAACTTGATCTCATCTCCATCCTTTGTCCTTCAAATCTTCAATTGGTGATTGGTCTGCACCAACAGCTCCCCCTCAATCATCAATTGAGGTTTCTCTTATCTTCTTTATACCTGCCATGTCTTTAAACTTCTGTAGCTTTGGTCCATCCAAGCTCTTTGTAAGCATATCAGCTATCTGATCTTTTGTTGAAGTATGTATGACTTCAATCTCCTTATCCATCACCTTCTCTCTTAGAAAGTGATACTGTATCTCAATGTGTTTAGTCCTGGCATGAAAAACAGGATTAGCAGCTAGATATAATGAACTCATGTTATCACCATAAATGATAGGTATGCTCTGTATAGTGTCAAAACTCTTCATGAGAGTCTTAAGCCAAATCACTTCTTTTGCAGCTTCAACCATGCCTTTGTACTCTGCTTCTGTAGATGACAAAGCAATTGTATGTTGCTTCTTTGAGCACCAGGAGATTAACTTATCTCCCACATAACACATGTATCCATAAGTTGACCTTCTATCATCTGGATTACCTGCCCAATCTGCATCACTATAGATCTTGATGTTTGTATCTGATGTGAACCCATAATACAAACCTTCTTTGAGTGTACCCTTAATGTACCTCAACACTCTTTGACCTGCAATCCAATGCTCTTTCCTAGGAAAATGCATGAATTGAGACAAAACCCCTACTGCATATGATAAATCAGGTCTAGTTAAAGTAGCATAGATAAGACTACCAACCAAACTCTGATATTGTCTCATGTCCTTGAATTCTTCACCTCCAAATTTACTCAATTTGTGATTCACCTCCATTGGTGTAGGTGCTACCCTGCAATCATCCATTTTAAACTTGATTAACAAGTTCTTCAAATACCTTTCTTGGGTCACAAATACTCCATGTTGAGTATATGTAATCTCCATGCCCAAGAAGTATGACAAGTCTCCCAAGTCACTTATTTTGAACTCCTTTTCCATTTGCTTCTTTAGTCTTTGTATTCCTTCCTCATCTGTACCTGTAAGGATTATATCATCAACATATATGCACATGTATATGAAACCATTATCACTTGCTTTGACAAGCAAGCTACTATCTGCTTTAGACACTTGAAATCCAAGTTCTTTCAAGAACTTTACAAGTCTATAATTCCATGCCCTTGGGGCCTGCTTCAAGCCATACAAAGCTCTCTTGAGCTTGCACACATGATCTGGATACCTTTTATCTCTGAACCCTTGAGGTTGCTCCATGAATACATCATCTGAAATATAACCATTCGAAAAGCATTTTTCACATCTAATTGACACAATTTCCAACCTTTACATGCAGCAATTGCTATAAGTGTCCTGATGGTTGTCATCTTTGCCACAGGACTATAAGTCTCATCATAGTCAACACCATATGTCTGAGCAAACCCTTTGACAACAAGTCTAGCTTTGTACCTAGACACACTTCCATCTGCAAATCTTTTTGTCTTATAAACCCACTTACATCCAATGATCTTCTGGCTATTTGGTTTTGGAACCAAATCCCATGTTTGATTCTCCAATAATGCATCATATTCTTCCTGCATAGCTTTCTCCCAATTTTCTTTACCTTTTGCCTCTTCATATGTAGAAGGGTCTTCATCTGTTTTAATCATGTAAGCATAATCTTTGGTAGCCAGAAATGAAGTATCATAGCTATACATTGTAGGTTGCCATTTGTTCCTTGTAGACCTCCTAAGTTCTCCACTTCTTGAGGTTTCTGGTTCTTCATATTCAGGATCAAACCTAGGTGTTTCTTCCACTTCAACCTGCACTTCATTATTCTCTTCTTCATCAATTATTTGAACCTTTGACTTACCTTTCCTTTGGCTCACAACCTCTTCATCATCTGTATCAATATTGATAGTACCTGCATACCAAGTACCTTGCTCATCAAATGTAACATGTTTTGATACAAGAAAATGTTTTGTGGATGGATTCCACAACCTGTATCCCATCTACTTATCATCATAACCAATAAACACATATTTTTCAGCTTTAGGTTGCAATTTGTGCCTTAATTGTGATGGCACATATGCATAGGCCAAACATCCAAATACTTTGCAATGGTCTAGTGTAGGTCTCTTACCCCACCATGCCTCATAAGGTGTCATTTCCTGCAAAGCTTTACATGGTAACCTATTGACCAAATAAGTAGCTGTATTTACAACCTCAGCCCACAAATAATTAGGGCAATTTTTCTCCTTCATCATGGACCTTGCAAACTCAACAAGAGTTCTATTTCTCCTTTCTGCTACACCATTTTGTTGAGGAGAGTACCTGTAAGTAACTTCCCTTTTTATACCTGCATCCCACAAGTAATTACTGAATTCATTAGAGAAATACTCTCCCCCTCCATCTGACCTTAGTCTTTTCAACTTATGTCCTGTAATTCTTTCTGCATATGCATGATAGTGTTTAAATGTATTAAACACTTCTGACTTATCTTTGATCACATAAATAGTGATCCATCTAGTAGCATCATCAACATAAATCACATAATATCTTGACCCATTTATACTGAAATCCTTTGATGGTCCCCACACATCTGTATGTACCAACTCAAGCTTCTCTGAGTACATAAAACCATGCTTGGAGTAGGAAAGCTTATGAGCCTTACCTAATTGACATGCCTCACATCTGTATGTCATATGTTGACCTGCAACATTAGGCAAACCAAGCACTGAACCATTGTTAATCATGTCTTTAATACCTCTTTCATTGAAATGTCCAAGCCTCTTATGCCAAAGATCTAACTCAGAGATCTTATGTCTTCCATATGTGAACATGGCATGACCAATATTACCTTGAATCTTCAATGTGAACAATCTTCCTTCTTTCTTCCCTGAAACAATTTGTTTATACCCATTGCTAGGGTCTTCCACAAACACTCCTTCATTAGTGAACCTTACTTCATAACCTTTTTCCACAATTTGTCCTACACTTATCAAATTCTTAGGAATTGTAGGAACATACAAGACCTTACTCAATAAGGTGCTACCATCCTTGGCCTTCACTGATCCAATTGACTTCACATTGTGCTTTGTGTTGTCACCTGTTTGAACAACATGATTAGATACCTTATTCTCCAAATCAGTCATCAAGGCTATATTACTACTCAGGTGATTGCTACACCCTGAATCAATGTAAAAGACTCTTTGATCTTCATTCTGCCTTTCACAAGTTGCATTCATTATCAATGTTGAATCTTCCTTTTGATCTGAAGCATAATTGTAGTAGGTGTTGTTATATTGTTGACTTTGGAAACCTCTACCTGCATTTCTTCCAAAGTAACCCCTACTACCTCTGCCTCTGAAATTACCTCTTTGATTTCTTCCTCCTCTTCCTCTTGAATTATAGTTCTGATTATATCCACCATTACTCTGATTATTATGCCAACAATCATTAGCTAAATGATTTGTCTTACCACAAATCCAACAAGCTTTGCCTCCATCTTTGTTGTTTCTGCCTCTTCCTCTACCTTTGCCACCTCCTCTACCTCTTAGGAAGTTGGCTTGACTAGTTGTACCTTCATCTTCACCTGCTTGTTGCTTTCCTTTGTTAGCTTTCTTCTTGTCCTTTGAGTACATTGCATGACCTGTACTTTTGTCACCATCTCCTTTAACATCCTGCTCAAATGTTAGCATATGACCTAGCAACTGATTTAAATCAGGAGAGAAATGATCAAGTGATAACTCTGTAGACAAAATGAATGGCTTCCATTTGTCATCACCTCTTAAACCTGTAAGAATTTGTCTTACCAATTTATCCTCCTCAATGTCTTCATCAACAGCTCCTAAAGCATCTGCAATATCTTTCATTCTTGTCACATAGTCTGAAATGGATTGAGAAGCCTTCTTCTTAAAGGTGGTAAACTCTGCCCATAAGGATGCCTTCCTTGACTTAGTAGTATTCTAGAAATGCTCCTCCAAAGCATTCCAAATATCAGTTGCACTTTCAAGACCTCGAATATGAGGTAACAAGTAATCATTGACTGCCATATAGATAATGCTCCTAGCTTGAGCATCTTTCTTCATCCAATTTTTCAAATCTGCTAACTCTTCCCTAGTTGGAACACTAGGATCTCTGAACTGTGGCTTCTCTTCTTCTCCTGTGATGTAAGCTATTAAATCTTTGCTCATAAGATGAGCTTCCATCCTCATTGACCATGCAGGATAGTTTTCCCTATCCAATTTCTCTATCTGTAGAGAATCTCCCATCTTGTGTCCACCTATGTATTGAAATCTTCAAGCTTAATGAATAATATATGTACCTTTACTTCAAATTAGAGTCCTTTTGTTTTTCTTGATGTCGTATGGTCTCCTCCTCAAGCTTTGCCTTCAAGCTTTTACCTTTTAGTTCTTCAGTTGTTGAATTTCTTGAATCTGCAGCAGTCGGGATCCTCCTTTCCTTGATTTTGATGTTTCCTGCTCTGATACCACTGATGGAGAGTGTTAATATCCAAAAGAACAACCTACTCTTGAATTTAGAACACCTCTATATCAAGAGTAAGTCAAAACCTTCACCAATTTAAGCTATCAATGACCAAATATCAATTTCTTGACTAAACTGTGAAGAAGGAATTTCCTCAGAAAGTCTGCTGCATAGATCTTGCTCATTGACTGAGTAAATGTGTAAAGTTTTTGATGAAAATTTGCACAAGGTGTCGTCTAAAGATTGCGCACCTTCTCCAAGTCGAATTACTTCAAAAGGTTCAGCACATCTTGAGAAATCTACTTACCAAGTCAGCTATGTCAAAATCTGCACTTCTGAGAAGTCGATTTGGACACCCCTAACTTCTTAACTTTAATTCTCTCAGTATAGAACCCGTTTAAGCAAATGCTTTTAGCCACGAGTAGCTTACCTTCTAACTTAAAGATTAAGTGCTTACTTGCACAAAAATTTAACCTGTGGAGTGAGAAATGATCAAATCATTAAGATCAAAATTTGCGCCTGTTTCAGGAACCAGTGAGTACTTTCTCACATGCAAATGTTCCTACACACAATTCTCTTAGCCTGATCACAATTAGACTCTCAAACTCTAGCCATAGATTGATTAACTATGGACTTAGATATCTCCAAAAGGAATTCACAAAAGATCTATCATAGAGGGAGAAAACACAGAAACATCGAGCGCAATTTTTCCTTCTATTTCTCAGAAATTTACAACTGAGTGAGGATGGAGAGTTCAACTCACTTCACACATGTCTAGTGACATTTTCTACTTCTCAATACACTAATTTCATGATCTCCTATTGTCTCTCCTTGTCTTCTCTACTTGCCCCGACATTTTCAAAAGTATTTATAGGCAATTATATACAGACTTATATCAAAGCATAAGTATAAGTAACCTATGTCTTAACTAATGTACATGTGTACATGTCTTTCACTCTGTGAATGTATCCATCTTCTTTGCTTCAAAACTTGATCTCATCTCCATCCTTTGTCCTTCAAATCTTCAATTGGTGATTGGTCTGCACCAACATATCGCGATAGAGAGCCCCACATGATAGCTAGTGTCTATCGCGACAGATAGGCATTTTCATCAAAAAGATAGAGGGATAATTTTGTGAAAATTTGGGCTAAATTTAGGGTATATTTGCATACTCAATTACTCATACAATTACAAAGGCCTTAGAAAAATGCACTAAACTCCTGAAAGGCCTTGATTGTCTGTTTTAACCCCCTAAACCCTAAACTATCATAACTTTTTCCTATGAAATCCATTTTTTGAGCTCTAGAGCTTGTCAGAAAGTTATAAGAATAATGCATTGATTTTCAGATAGGATATTTTGAAGTTGGCCCTCTATGGGGTAGGTACACCAAGGGAGCTCTAGAGAAAATTTTTTAGCAATCCAAAAGGGGGAAAAGAGGGTCTTTAAAAGTGTCTGTATCAAATTGTTTGTCAATTAAAGGTAAAAACATGAGCTAAACTTGGAATTTTTACAGGATCATAGAGAGGTTTTGGAGAAATCAAAGCAAGTGCCATTGTGTGCAGGCTTGGGAACGCGCTTCCTGGGCAGACAAGTGGAGCAAGGAGAAAGGACTTGAGGTTAGAACATCTCTCAACCCCCTCAATCCATTCTTAGCTTAGGCTAAGTGTGAGTAGTTATCTTGATTGACTAGGGGTACGATAGGAATATTCAAGTTCTAAGAGCCTCTAATTTCTCAAGTCCAAGAATAGTTTAAATTGCAGTCAAGGGACAACTTAAGGGAAAAAAACTTAAACTAAGTGGATGAAGAACATCAAGTATGACACTTAAGTACTCCTGATGACGCTTAACTAAAGATAAGAAAACACATAAAAAGGAACTCAAAAGGAACAAGTGATTGGTATCAAAGAATTAGCAACATGGTTGTACAAGGATCATTGGGTTAATTGGAAGATCATATGAACCTTAGATCGGGAAGACACCTAGGGAGAGACCATCAAAGTATTAGATCATCCGAAGCTAGTGTCAACCATACAGCCAGATCCTGGGCCCATCAGTTGAGTGATTACCCTTATACTCTCGACTTAGAAACCAGTGACTCTAAGATGTCATACAGCATGGAGATACCCGTAGGTAGCACAGGAGTGGCATACCTAGAAAACCAGAAGGTCCCTACAAGACTCAACTGGAATATATCCAGACCAACCGCCTAGGTGCTCATATCTATGAGGATGGTCTAAGAAGATTTGTTGTCTAGATTAAAAACTTTGATCAACCCTTTGGACTAGAACACCCTGTAGTCAAGTTCGAAAATGGTTCCTACTTAGATAAAGAAGGAACAATGTATGTGGTCACTAGCCAACCAGAAAGAACAAATGAATTTGGCAACATAATCCCAGAGGTCGAAATAGGTGACATAGAGCAAGGAAACTTAGGAAAAGAGCCAACAACCCCTCGAGGCAGGTCAGTGTTAACGAGAATAATCACTCCAGAGTGGGTTCCCCAAGACAATCGGAGCATAGATTTGCTCTTAAATCGAGAGATGGATGAGGCTTTTTGGAGGTATAAGCCTGAGAAGCCTAACGAAGTGGGAGCACTTACCATCTATGAATTCAAAGATCCTGACAGCCCAGGCAAAGTGGCCTACTTAGATGATGCTTAGAGAGGATCTTTGTGGTCTCAGAGCATGGAAGACACGCATACACTTGGAAGGGTGAATTTTTCTTTCCCCAACCTTGATCCACTATGTCTTATGGTCACCAAGGAGCTAGAACATCTCAGGCTCATGGGACTCAAAGAGAAAGGAGTAGAGATATACCCGAGGTGAGCTTTGCTAACCCATTGGGAAGAGAAAGAACGAGGACAAAGACGGATAGGGAGAGACATAGGGACCCAACGAATCCAAGAAATGCAGACGAATTCCCTCTACCAAGGTCTAGAGAACACACTAGAACCTTAAGGGCCCACATAGTTGGTTAAATCCATGAAGAATTGCTTCGATGGCATAGGAGACCCATATGACCATGTAATAGAGTTTAGGCAAGTTTTGAGAGCTGAGCAAGTTGAAGACCTGTTCACTCAATACAATGCTTTTGACCTAAATATCAAGAACACCGCATTAACATGGTTTCAACCGCTTCACCAAGGTCAGTTTAGAAATATAGATCAACTTCTTGAAGCATTCATCACAGAGTTTTCCAAGAGTGGTATTAGTCATAACAAATCCTCCTTGATATACAGCTTCAAGCAAACACCTCAAGAGACAGTGAGGCTTGCAAGAAGAAGGTTTAGGCAATAGAGAGATGCCCTATTCCAGAGTTACCCACACCAGCTAAACAAGTGGCCTTATTTCTAGATGGATTGTTAAGGACCAAACTGAGATCATATGTGTACTTAAAGGATCCTAGATCCATTGAAGAGTGTGTACGCATGTGCATAGACATTGAGGATAATCTAGGGGAGGAATTAGAGCTCTCAAAGATCTATAAAGATTCAAATAGTTCTATTAGCCTCGCTTCCTCACAATCCACGTCGATTGAGGATCTAGCAAAGAAGGTAGCTTAGAAATTAGGACTCTCTAGCAAGCTGATTCCTAGATTTGCCCAAGGAAAACGATGCTATGCCTGTGGGAGACCATATGGCTAATGTGTGCCCTATCATGTCTCAACCCCAAGTGAACCCTAACAGCCAATGTTGCACCATAGAAAGGAGATACACCAGCCTCACTGCACAAGACTAAAAAAATATCCTCAGCCATATCCACAACAAGGAAAATACCAAAATCAGTACCCACAACAGCATATGGTAGGCCCCAACAACCCTATCAAACACCCTATGAAGGGCAGCAAAGACCTCAATCATTCCTAGCACAGCAACCCCCTCCTCCAACCAATGTGATCCCAGTGAAGTATGCAGCTGCAAAAGAAAATCCAAATTGAGCTTTAGTGCCAGTGACACCATTGCTTTTTGAAAGTGACCCGAGTGATCATAGTTTTGACTCTACCCATATTGATAGCCCATAGGCTTACTACATGCAGTCATCGGAGCATAGTGAGTCATACTATTATGAAGAACCGAGTGAATCTAGTTGGGAGCCAGAATATGTGAATGTCATGTACGCAAACCCCAACTCTAGACCTCAGACTAGGCAAATAAGACCTCCATTTCCTAGAGGGCCATGCTATCGATGTCAAGGAGATCACCTCATTTGTGATTGCCCTCAACCGGCACCTACACAAACCCAATCTCTGACAATTCAAGGCTTTTGTCCAGATTGTGGAAAGGAGCATTTGTTATGAGAGTGTCCCAAGAACCCCATCAATATGCCAAAAATCGCTCCTATCAATGTTATTGGGTTAGTGGTAGACTCCACGGGAAGTGTGACTTCCACAACCCTGATACAAGTCATCACAAGAGCTTAGGCACTTAAGCAAAACCAAGACTTACGTCAAGACAAAAATGATGAGGTTAGCGAGACTGAGAGCCAAAATAAGAAGAGAACAAGAGCTTGAAGAGATAGCCACGAACGTATGAAACAGGAACCTCATGGATGCATAAAGATACTCACTTATGGATGTGCAAAGTAGCAGTACAAGAAGAGAAAATAGAAAAAAGCAAGAGAAGTTGGTGCAAAGGAAACCCATAGATCAATTCAAGACCTAGCCTATACACCTGTAGTATTTCCTGACAAAGAATTTGAACCTCATGGTTGGGCAAAAATTTTAGCAACAATGGGTGTAGCCATCAATGAAGAACAATGGACACCCCACTATGACGAGGATGGCTATGACATTTCCATCTTCACAATAGAGCCAATCATGTGTGATCTGATTATCAAAGAATGTGAACCTAGCACTAATGCATTTAAGGATGCAAGTGACTCCGATCTAGAGTCAATTATAATGGACCCTCCTTTTGCATCAGATGAGGAATATTTCTACGAAGTAGGAGCTCACCCTCGGAGACACAAAGAAATCATGAATGAGGTGAGATTAACTACACAAGTGACCACTAAGAACGAAGGCAAGAAGAGGGAGAAGAGAGAAATCACACCAGAGGAAGAAGAATCTTTGTTTGAAGTCCCTGAAAATTTCAAGAAATATGAAATAGAAGATAGGAGTCATGATAAGAATGCCTAAACATGAAGCAGTCATAGGAGAGGCCTATGATAACAAAGAAACTACAAAGAAAATCATAGTGACCATAGAGGAAAGTGAAGAGTGATGCACATACATAGGACACGACCTAAGTGAGGATGAGGAGCAGGAGTTGATAGCCTTACTACGAGAATATAGAGACGTGTTTGCATGGAGATACAAGGACTTGAAAGGTGTAGACCCTGAAATATGCTCACATACGATCCCCATGACCTCAGAGGCCAGACCCTCTAAACAAAATCCATACACATATAATGACAACTATGCTGCCCAGATCAAAGAAGAGATAGATTGCTTGGTTGAAGTTGGATTTATCTATGAAATTGTGCACACTAATTGGGTATCCCCCATTGTAGTGGTGCCCAAAAAGAATGGAAAATTACATGTGTGCATTAACTTGAAGAAGGTTAATGCAGCCACTATCAGAGATAGTTATCCGTTTCCCATCACTGAGCATCTATTAGAAAGGGTAGCAGGCAAGGAAGTGTACAACTGTCTAGATGGGTTCTCTAGTTACAATCAAGTAGCCATTGCACCAGAAGATCAGTATAAGATGGCTTTTGCCATAGAGTGGAGCATATTTGCTTTTCAAGTAATGCCATTTGCTCTAACCAATGCGCCTGCAACCTTCCAGAGATTGATGTGCCATGTGTTTAAAGAGTTCCTGAGGAAGAATTTGGAAGTCTATATTCATGATCTTTGTGCTCATTCCAACATTAAACAGACACATATACCTGAACTCAAGAAAATCTTTGACAAATGTAGAGAATATCAAGTCTGTGTGAACCCCGAAAAGTGTGTTTTCATGGTCAGGAAAGGCAAGATTCTATGGCACATAGTGTCGAAGAACGGCATATCCACTGACGAAGAGAAAGTGAGAGCTATCGCAGAACTACCTAGGCCAAAGATTATCAAGGAAGTGCAAGCTTTCATGGGGCATTGTGGCTATTACCGACGTTTTATACACATGTATGCCATCATTCCAAAGCCTCTATACGGACTTTTGACCAATTTTGCGTGGACAGATGAATGTGAGAAATCTTTCAATGAACTTAAACGGCGATTACGTTCAGCACCAATCTTGACTACATGAGATTGGAATAAACCATTCCATGTCCATGTGGATGCATCCAATTATGCTATTGGGTGTGTACTTGCACAACCTACGGGCAAAGATAATATGGATCTTCCAATTTCCTATGCTAGTAGACAGTTAAATGCAGCTGAACAAAATTATACCACTACTGAGAGAGAGGGATTAGGCATGGTATATGTGGTTAAAAAATTTAGACACTATTTGCTTGCAAATAAGTTTAAATTTTTTACTGATCATCAAGCTCTACTTTATTTGGTAAACAAGCCATGCAATACAGGTAGATTAATAAGATGGTTCCTCTTACTAATGGAATATGACTTTGAGGTAGTGGTGAGGAAAGGCAAGACTCACTTGAGAGCAGATCATCTCCCGAGGCTCACTTCCGGAGAGGCCCCACAAGGAGTATCAAATGACCTTCCTTATGCTTACTTGTTTAATTTGGAAGTTGTGCCATAGTGGGCCAAGACCTTAGTGCTAGTACTGACATATGGGCTTAAACATCCAGTAGTAAACACTCAAGATAGGGAGGTAGTAAAGGCCAAGAAGTACCATATCATGGGAGGGAGTATGTACAAGTACACAGATCAAGGAATATTATCTTGTTGTGTGGAAGAGGATGAGTACGCGAAATGGTTGCAATTAGCACATGTTGGTGCATTAGAGCAACACTACTTGAGACAAAGAACTTTACAGACACTAAAGAGACTCGGAGTGCAGTGGCCAACTATGGAATCAGATGTCCATAGGATGTGCAAGGAATGCCCAATCTGCCGTAGTAAACCACCAGTGGAACATGCCACTCTTTATCGAGTATCTTTAGTGCCAGATTGGAGTGAACCATTAGTAGCCTTTTTGAGGACCAGAACCTTTCCCCAAGATATGACATTGGCTAGACAAAGGAGCTTAGAACAAGAAGCTTTAGACTATACTCTCATTGGAGATAATCTATATAGACGAGGAAAAGATGGGTATCTTAGATTATGTGTCCATGAGAGTGAATATCTGAAGATCTTGGAAACTGCTCACCAAGGCGTAGCAGGAGGACACTTTGGACTAGATAGAGTGACCAAGGCAGTACTTTTTGCAGGTCTTTGGTGGCCCACACTTCACATGGATGCACATACCTATGTGAAGAGGTGTGATGTTTGTCAGTGAACTCAGTACCCTATATGTAAAGATGAGATGCCATTGAAACCTATGATGGGTGGACGTGCATTCTCTAAGTGGGGAATAGACTTTGTCGGTCCTATTAATCGCCCAGCTAAGGGTTCCCATGCTGAATACATTATTGTGGCCACTGACTATCTAACCAAATGGGTAGAAGTAAAAGCTACCACAAAGAACGACGCCCGGACAATCGTTAAGTTCTTATTTGAGAATGTGTTCACTAGGTATGGGCTGCCAATAGAGCTAGTAAGTGATAGAGGCACGCACTTCTTGAATGAAGTCATAGAAAGCCTTCTCCAAGAATTCTTGGTTATACATAAGAAGTCTGCCCCCTATCATCCACAAGCTAATGGACAGGCTGAGAGCACAAATAAGATTCTATGCAATGTATTGACAAAATTGGTTAATAATAAACGCTCTAATTGGGACAAACAGCTACACCATGCTATTTGGGCATACAGAGTTGCCTATAAAACGGTACTCCAAGCCACACCCTTTCAGATGGTGTTCGGCCAACATGTAGTGGTACCATTGGACCTTTTGATACCTACATTGAAAGTAGCACAAGATCATGACTGGGCAGGCCATGAGCTCTCCTCTACAGTCTTCGATCTTGAACAATTAGATGAAACACGATTGAGATCTACTGCAGGAATTTATGCAGCCAAGAAGAGACAAAAAGCATATTTCGACGCACATGTGAAGGATAAGGGCTTGAAAGCAGGAGACCTAGTCCTAGTCTATACCTTTATTAACATGCACGGAAATTAGAGAAGAGAGGCTATGGACCAATGATTATCAATAGGATCTCCACAAGTGGAGAAGTTCAACTAGCCACTCTAGAGGGAGACATCCTACGAAGTTACATCAGTGGATGCAGAGTCAAGTTATATCAAGAACCCTTGATGGAGGAGATGTTAAATCGACTCAATACTGCAAAGAAACGTAAAGAAGAGGAAAAGCAAATTTGAGAAGAAGCACAAGCAGAAGCTTTAGAATGCATCCGACGAATGAAATTGAGAAGACAAGGTAGCGATCAGCCTATGCTTGACACTCAAGAAGCTCTAGGTTATCACATGGCCATGTGCGAGGTTTCAGGTGAATGTCCCCATAGGATAGTCGATCGGCAACCTTTTGTGACCCTAGAGATAGGACAAGGAGAGAGTGCAAGAACCATGAGAGCTTTAATTGACTCAGGAGCAGCCACTAGTGCAGTTCGACTTTCTTACTGCCAAGAATTGCAATGGAAGGTCAATCCTATAGAGGCATATCTCATAGGGTTGGGAGGTGTGGAAACCCCTTGCATGGGAGAGGTGGAACTTCCCCTCTACATTCAAGAGGATCTAATGGTAGTCAAAGTGCTAGTATGTGAAGACAAGGATCTTACCGAACCTCTTGTCTTGGTCCAAGACTGGATCTATGATCATGCAGTCAACCTCAACCTAAGAAGTGGACTTCTTCAGGCTTGGGTAGGCCAAAATTGCCTCACGATTGAATTAGAAAATCAAGCACTAAGGCCACTAGAAAAGGCACCAAATCCTGGTTCCTCCAGGAACCCACATGAAGATAACGATGCTATTCTTGTCCAAAGTTCTATGGTGCAGAAGATTGTCACTCTTGACGAAGGTGCAAAATTCAATGAGGAGTTCCCTTCTTGTCCAAAGAAAATTCGAGGAAAGCAAGTCGGGCAACACACGACATAGAGGAGGCCGATGATCGAGAAGCATGAGCACCAACTTGTGCAATATAAAGTACCTCTTGGCATGAAGCAGATCTGGATACGCAAGGGTGGAAAACCCATGGCTCCAGAGAAAGGTTCTCAAAGCTACACCAAACGAGCTACACCGTCGAGGATTACAATGAAGGAGTACCCTAGGCAACACTTTAGACATACCATTTCTATTCGGGTTCCAAAGCGCTCAATGAAGGCTATCCCAACTACTAGATAGATATGGGTGCCCAAGACCTGCTTATGAGCTCAAATAGCTTCACCTCCATTCACAAGATTGAATCAACCTTCACAGGCACTCTTGGCACAAATTCCAGGGCAAACACCTACACTCCACACCATTACATCTTCGGTCACACCTAGGAATGTTGAGAAATGGGTACCCAAAAGGTCCCAAATCCAACAAAGTCCAGTCCACAAACCCTTACATGTCATCACCACTAAAAGCTACGATTCCGCAATCAAGGTTTGGAGACTTAAACCCCATATCAAACCAATTTTGTAAATCACTCCACTCAGATGTAGGTGCATTCTGAGTACATTGCACATCCAAAAGTATGCATCTAGGATGAACACTAACCTACTAACCAACATTCACACACATCACAAACGCTTCACCCACTAGCCCCTAACCACTTGAAATGTCATGTTAGTATTGTGGAGGGAACACCATAACATCCTGTTTCCTATGCAATACTAATGTGCCTCTCTCCAATCTGGAATTAATGATACGTGATAAAGAGTTGCATGCTCCACTGGGGGTCTCTCCTGGCACACTGGACAATTCTTAATCCACTCATGTATTTCTTTGTCCATGCTAGGCCAATACACTCCTAAACGTTTTAGATTTTGCAATGTTCGCTGTTTAGAATATTGATTTCTTAGCAATCCTTCATGGGCTTGTTGCAACCAACTACTATGTTCATCATCCTCGACACAACAAGCTAATACAGCATTTGTATCTTGTTTGTACATGCTTCCTGCTAATATTTGATATTTTTGTGATCTTACAATTTCTTCTTTGTTTGTTTTTATGCTATTATTTGCAGGTCCAAAGGTTAAGATAGGTACCAACTTATTTTCCCACTTAGGAACAACTTCTAAATTGAATAGATAAGCATCAGGTAGTTCATTAGACACTCCTTGTGGTGACTCGCCTGAGGTGATGTGAGAACGGTGATCTACCCTAAGGTGGGTCCTACCTTTCCTAACAACCACCTCGAAGTCATATTCCATTAGTAAGAGAAACCATCTTACTAAGTGTCCTGCATTGCAAGGTTTATTGACCAAATACAATAAGACTTGGTGATTAGTAAAAAAACTTGAACTTATTGGCCAATAGAGAGTGTCTAAACTTCTTCATAGCATATAACATGCCTAAACCTTCTCACTCAGTTGTGTTATAGTTTCGTTCTGCAGCGTTCAATTGCCTGCTAGCATATGCTATAGGCAAATCTAATTTTCCTTCACCTGTTGGTTGTGCTAGCACACATCCTATTGCATGATTGGATGCATCTACATGAACGTGAAAGGGTTTACTCCAATCCGGGGTGGTCAGTATCGGTGTTGTGCACAAAGGTCTCTTCAGCTCATTGAAGGAATCTTCACATTCATCATTCCACTCAAAGTTTGTTAGCAAAGCATAAAGAGGTTTGGCTATGATTGCATACATGTGGATGAACCTACGATAATATCCATAATGGCCCATAAAGGCTTGTACCTCTTTAACGTTCCTTGGCATGGGCAGCTCCGCTATGGCTCTTACTTTGTCCTCATCTGTTGATATTCCATTCTTAGAAACAATGTGACCTAAGATTTTACCTTTTTGTACCATGAACACACACTTTTCTGGGTTCAGGCACACTCGATATTCTCTAAACTTGTTGAAGATTTGTCAGAGCTCAAGGATGTGGTATCTTCTTACTTGGGAATGAGCACATAAATCGTCCACATATACTTCTAAGTTCTTTCGCAAGAACTCTTTGAAGACATGACACATGAGCCTTTGGAATGTTGTAGGTGCATTGGTGAGCCCAAATGGCATCACACAAAATGCAAAGATTCCCTACTCTGTAGCGAAAGCCATTTTGAATTGATCTTCTTGGGCAATGGTTACTTGGTTGTATCCTGAAAATCCATCAAGGAAGTTGTAAACTTCCTTGCCTGCAACACGCTCCAATAAATGTTCAGTGATTGGAAGCGGATAACTATCTCTAATCGTAGCAGCATTAACTTTTTTAAGGTTAGTACACACTCGCAACTTTCCATTCTTCTTGGGCACCACTACAATGGGGCACACCCATTCAGTATGCTCAATCTCATAGATAAATACAGCTTCAATCAACCTGTCAATTTCTTCTTTTATTTTTGCAGCATAAGTGTCATTATATGTGTAGGGCTTTTGTTTGGTGGGTTTGGCATCAGCAGTCATGGGGATCGTATGAGAGAAAATTTTTTAATCTACTTCCTTCAAATCTCTATAGTGCCATGCAAACATGTCCCTATATTCCCTTAATAGAGCTACAAGCTCTGCTTCTTCTTTTGCACTTAGGTCATCTCCTATGTACATGCATCGCTCTTCGTTCCCTTCAATAATTACAACAATTTTCTTGGTCTTTTCTTTGTTATCATAAGCTTCTCCTATGATGGCCTCTCTCTTAGACATTCGTACCAAACTTTTTTGGTCTTCCACTTCGTATTTCTTGAAATTTTCCGGTACTTCGAACAGAGATTCCTCCTCTTCTTGTTTTATTGCTTTTCTTTTCTTTTTCTTTTGACCTCCTTCACTTTGATCCTTTGAATTTACAGTTTTAATGCTTGTGAGAGGTTCTTCTTCTTGTTGGTTAAATACTCCTACATCTTCTAGATAGTTCTTTTCTGAATTAAAGCAACTATCCATTACAATGGACTCTAGATCATCGTCATTTTCTTCTTCTTTTATGATATCACTAGAGTCACATTCTTCCAACAAGGGCTGACACATGAACATTGATTATCATAACCCTCCTCATCACAATGAGGTGTCCATTGTTCTTCATTGACTGCAATGTCCATGGTAGCTAAGATTTTTGCCCAACCATGAGGCTCAAATTCCTCATCTAGAAATATCATCGGTGTATAAGTTGGGTCTTTAACTAGTCTATCTCCTAGGGGAGTTCCTTCTTCTCTTGTTTTTAGATGCTTTTCCTCTTCCTCTGCGACCTTGCACATCCACAAGTGAGTATCTTCATGCAGCCATGATGGATCAGGTGAACTTCCAGAATGCACAGAGATAGAATCTTCTTTGGCTTTGTGGATAGGATTCCACTATAGGGGTGGTACATCTCTGAAGGTGTAATCCTTCAAATTGACCTTGGTTGTGACCCCTAAGTGTTGTAAGTACAAGGAGTTGGTTCCCCAATTTTGTACTATTTGTAGTTTTCGTAGGAAAGGTCTTCCTAGGATCATCTCGTAGACATTATTTTTTTCAAAGTCACATATAGCAAATGTGTGTTCAGACTCTACACCACAAGTGGTTAGAGTTATCCCTTCGAGCAATCCTAGAGGTCTTTCAAAATGACCGTCTGACATTTGAAGCTTCAGTCTAGTTGGTCTTAATGTGGGTTTGCCCCATCGCTTCCACAAGAAGGTGGTTGCAATAGCAACACCAGCACCTGAATCTACGATTGGTTTGGTTGTGTAACCTTGGTAGGTGATCGGAAGATAAGTATTACCTTCTTCACCTTCGCTCATGTCTCCTATTTTATCGAGAGGTATCTCTGGAACTTTTTGCTTAGAGCCTGCTTTTGGCATTTTGGAATCAACTTTTGGAACCTGATCCTTCACATGATTCCAGAGCTCAAGCTTTGCTTTGAGTAGCTCTTCTACAGTGAGATGACATTGAACCTTAGTGTTCTTCACAACGTCAGTGTTTCTTGGAACCACTGAGTCTTCATTTCTTACCAATATTGTGGGAGCTCTGATTTGAAGAGATTCAAATTCCCATGGGCCTGTGAATTGTGGCAACTCTTGTAAAGAATTAGATTCAAAATCTAATCTTTCATCTTCTTGTTGCTCTACTTGGTCTCCATAAATAGATGGAATGTCTTGATCATGAAGGTCATCAATCTCAGGAATAGGAGGGGGATTACCCTTCTCCTTGGCCCATTTCTCCTCTTGTATTTCTGGCAAGAACTCTTGAGAGTATTGCTGAACTGAAAGAGGTGTTCCATCATCCACGGAATCAGAACATAAGCTTTCATTGGTGGTAAGCTTTCTCTTTCAACCATTGGTTGAGCCTATGGAGGTAAAGAAACCTAGGGCTTGTTTACCAACTGCTCTAATCTCTCTTGTAAGCCTTGGAAATGCAAATCCAATTTGACAGAGTTTGTCTGATTGAACTTTTGACTAGTCTCGAGCATAGCTTGAGATAGTTCTACCATTTTCATGCACATTTTTGTCCATTCAATCTCTAAATCTGCTCTAGGGTAACTCTTGTCTAGGTTTGCAGCTGTTGGCCCTTCTTGAAGTCGATCCTGGTAGGCCTTGAACATCATGTCCAAGCCTTCTGGGGTTGGATCTGCAAGAACAAATACCAAGAGTCACCTCATTGAAGCGATGTTACAACTGTGGAGGAGACCGCATGGCTAATGTTTGCCCAATGATGGCTCAGCCCCAAGGAACCCCAATGCTCTATATTGCAACATTGAGAGAAAATACACGAACCACATGGCTCAAGATTTCCTTACAATAGGTAGGCTGTTAGACAAAACTATCAACAACCTTATTAGCAGGGTAGGTATCAGAATCAATACCAACAACCATATTATAGGCCACAACAACAATATCAAGCACCATATAGGCCACAAACAGTCCTAGGAAACCAACCACCAGCTCTTGCCAATGTGATCCCAGTTAAGTATGCAGTTGCAGAGGAGAACCTTAATAGAGCATTGATGCCACTAACCCCATTGGTCTCAGAAAATGACTCTCATGCTTATAGTTCAGACTACTCCCATGAAGATAGTCCACAAGCTTATTACACAAAGTCACCAGAGCATAGTGAGGCTTATTCCTGTCCATATGAGACACCACCTATGGAACAACATTGGGAGCTAGAATTCTCGAGTATCATGTACGCGAATCCTAATTTCAAGCCCCAATTGAGACAAGTAAGACCACAAGCCCCTAGAGGACCATGTTTTAGATGTCAGGGCGACCATTTCATTTGTGAATGTCCCTACCAAACAGCTCTGGGACAAGGACAAAACATCACCATACAAGGCTTTTGTCCTGAGTGTGGGAATGAACATCTCCCGAGAGAATGTCCCAGGAACCCCTCTAGTGCACCCAAGGTTACACCTATTAATGTGGTAGGCTTAGTGGCAGATTCAAGTTCAAGTAGCAGTGATGTGGCTCCTGTACATGCAATTACTAGGGCACAAGCATTAAAACAGGATAAACTAGCTGAGAATTCAGAGTCAAGTGAATCAGAAGAGCCTAGTAAGAGGAAAACAAGATCATGGAAGGATACCAGAGAGAAGTCTAATTGCAAGTGGAACAAAAAGTTATCTGAACTAGAAAAAAGCCTGAAAGATGCAAAAATAGAAGACATTGCATCCCAAACTCCTCACCCAAATTGTCAAAAATAGAAGACATTGCATCCCAAACTCCTCACCCAAATTGTCTTCTATGTCAAAACATATCCGCACACACTCTTCTATGGATCTAGGTTCTTTCAAGTACACATATGATCTCAACTTGGTGCTTAGCAAGCCATCTAAAAACAAAGCCACTTGTTTGGCTGGTGTGGGTAACTCTGGAATAGGGCATCTTTCTAAGTATTGTCTGAATCGTCTTCTTGCAAGTCGCACTATTTTGTGGGGTGTCTGCTTGAAGCTGTGGATCAAGGATGATGTGTTATGCCTGATACCACTCTTGGAAAACTCTATAATGAATTCTTCTAGCAGTTGGCCTATGTCGTAGAGCAAAGAGGCACAAAAGGGGAGCCCCAAAATCTTTAAATTAATGGGCATATTTTTCTTCTTCAAAATTTTAGGAATTCCCTAAGAAGCCATGTAAATGCACTAGAGGAGTCCTCTAGATGCATAATCCCAAGTCATTGTAATATTTTCTTTGTAAAATGGTAGGAGAATAGAGATTAGTCAATAAAGTGCCGGTCACTTGTGTGAAAGGACCATTTTTAGGGCACATGTATATAAGTCACTTGGTGACTCTTTGTAAGCACTTTTTTGCCATTGTGAAGGAGGAGAGCTCTTGATTTTTGAATTTGCTTCTTTCTTGCAGGTTTTCATTTTCTCTATGATCTTCTATGTGTGTGTGAAGCTTGGAATGTGTGTGTAAGACTGTTGTCTACCCCTCCCCAATACTTTTGAGCTGTTGTAGTGTGTGTGTGAGCAGGTACGAGTTGTGGAGTGAGTGTGTGTGTTTCCCACCATTCACTATTTCGAACATAATTTGAAGCACGATTGTCAGAATCAAGTGATACCACCTCCAGTAGAAGTGTCTCGTTGAGAGCTTCAAAAGAACCCACTATTGTCCATATTCGGAGTTCGGAGTTGGGAGAAATCCTCAATTTAGTGAAAGCTACTATACGTGGTATCGTGGCAGACACTTTCAGTAGTTAAATGAGTTAGAGAGGTAGGTTAGTCTTTTCTCATGCATGCAAGCTGAACCACTTCACTTTCCATCATGTGTGCATACGTCCTCATACGTTTGGTTAGGTCGGTTCGTTGGATTGAAAAATAAGCGTGTGTCAATTCCCCAATATATGCACTTGTGTGGCAAACGAGATTTAGTCTCCTTGGCACAAGTCCCTAAGGCTTTGCGACTTAGGTACACACGTTTTTGGCGCCGTTGCCGGGGACACACTCGATGAAGGTGCCTTCGTGATGGTTATAGCTCTAGAGTGACGAAATCGTATTTGTAGGAGTGAATTCGTTCAGTGGCAAGGAGTTCTACGCTTCAGCACTTGTTACTTCACATCCCGGAGGTGTGTGTAATGAGTTTTTAGGATTAGGGTTTGGAGAGAGAGAGAGAGAGGAGAAAGAGTTAGGGTTAGGCTAGGAAGAGAAGTGGAGTAGGAGTAAGTCAAAATTATCAAGAAAAATTTCCAAAAAAATTACCAAATTAGTGTAGTTAGGCTTCAGGCACTGAAAACTATAAATACCAAAAAATAGAAGTTCATTAACATTTACTTCGGTTTGGTATCGTATGAGAGCAGCATATGGTATCGTTAGTGTGAGATCGTGCAAACAGAGCCCAAACTTACCTAGTGAATTCAAAGACCTAAGCATAACAACCTCAAGGTAAGCTACATTCAAATCTCAATCTCAAAAACTTCTAAAATTTGCACTTACACGTGATTAAAGATCCGAACAGTATCGCGGGGTAGGACAGAGTGTTTTGAGGAATTCTCTTTGTGAAACAGGGGTGTAGGAGTGAAGAGGGGTGAGAAAAGAGCCAGGGGGTGAAAAAAATTGTGAATTTGGAAGCGATTTGATTGCAGTATCGCGATCGGTTGAGTTTTTGGTATCGTGATACCTAAAATTCCCTTGTATTGCGATACTCGCTGAAGTATCGTATCGCCGGTTGCCAACTGTGGTATCGCGATACCATTTTTGGTATCGTATCGCCTCGTTGGTATCGCGATCGTGAATTGCCAAGTGGTATCGTATCGTGGTCCACTGTGGTATCGTATCGTCTCGGTCACGGTATCGTATCGTTGACCTAGTGGTATCGTATCCTGTCAAAATTCAGTATCGTATCGCAGCTAATTTTGGCATCATATCGACCTTAGAATCGGTATCGTATCGTGCACTCAAGATCGTATCGCCGACTCTTGTGGTATCATATCGCCTAGTGCAGTGGTATTGTATCGCATTGTGCAGAGGTATCATATCGCCTGTTGCTTTTAGTATCGTATCATCTAGTCTTCTAGTATCGTATCGTGACAAAGACTAGTATCGTATCATGCCTTGAAGTGGTATCGTATCATCGGCAACCTGGTATCACCTAGTACAGTATCGCCAAAGTGGTATCATCCAGGTCACTTTGAGCATTTCCAAGGGTGATTTTGAGGCAATTGAGGAGCCACTTGGGAAGAGTTTTAGAGGTGAAGAGAGCCCCAGGAGGGTGAATGAACTTGAGGTCAGGAAGAGTTCTGAGTAGCCAAAGAAGTGTCATATCATCCATAGGAAGTACCGCTCAGGTCAGTCACTGCTCTGTCTATTTAGATACCTCTAGTGACTCAGAGGAGGAGACACCCATGGCCTCGGAAGACATGCAAGAGCATTTCCAAGGGTGATTTTGAGGAAATTGAGAAGCCACTTGGGAAGAGTTTTAGAGGTGAAGAGAGCCCCAGGAGGGTGAATGAACTTGAGGTCAGGAAGAGTTCTGATTAGCCAAAGAAGTGTCATATCATCCATAGGAAGTACCGCTTAGGTCAGTCACTGCTCTGTCTATTCAGATACCTCTAGTGACTCAGAGGAGGAGACACCCATGGCATCGGAAGACATGCAGGGTCCTGCTCCCGGGAAAAACTTCATGACCACTATAGAAGGAGAATACCGCACTTCTTTGCAGTACGTTTCCACTAATGCCCAGGAGATTCCCATCTACTTGGACGGTTTAAACAGATTTGTGGCTAGGATGGTGACTTCCCTAGATTCAACAATTGTGGCCAGACCTGTTGTCAAGTATGAAGGTGGAGCATGCATCGACAATTTGGGTCACATCTATGTGGTAACAGAATACCCGAATTTGATCAATGAGAGGGGAGAGTTAGTGGGACAAGAAAACTCAGGGAGACCGAACCATGAGGAGTTAGTGACTACCCCTAGAGGCAAGTCAATAGTGACATGGGTCTTGAGAGGGGACTTGATACCTCAAGACGACTACTTACTGGAAGTCTATTTGATCCATGGATCAGACTTGTTACTTCAAATTGACTCACCGACTCAAGGAAAAGAAGAAAGTATGTTATCAGACATTTTACAAGCTAAAGGATTCGGAAGACGAGTCTAGGATAACATACCTAGACAAGAGCCAAAGAAGGTATCGGCTGGTGGATGCCATAGACAAAGCTCGACTGAAATATATGGGATTGCCTGTATTCCCTCAACGAGAACAGGCAACCACCTCTCAGAACCCCTTCGAAACACAACAAGAGGCAGAGCATACGATGTCGGGACAAACAAGTCAACGGAGGGTTCCGAACCCAACTCATGTGCAATTCGCAACACTCGGAGTGCAAACACACAATCAGACCCACCCAGGAGTAGGTAATCAATACCGACCACCAGTAAGGCCACGACCACCAATAGGAGTGCAGCCCGGAATACCCCCAGTTAGACCAGCAATTCCCGCCTTCCCAGTAATGCATAGACAGCCAGAACCCATAAGAAGATTAAGACCTATTCAGGTGGCCAAATGTGTGAGGAATCATTATGACATTGCCAAATTTAAACAAGTTTATGACCCACTCGTATGAAGCTTCAATTAGCAGATGGCCATGTTGAGAAACCCGTGGGAATATTAGAAAAGATCAAACTAACCACCTATGGAGTTGAATTTGAACATACCTTAGCTATCTGTCAATTTGGAAAAGCAAGTAACTATGAGATGATATTAGGACGACCCTTCATGAGACAACTTAGGGTAGTACAAGATTGGGGACGATACTCATTATATCTTCAACATCAAGGAAATACCACCAAGATAAACTTGCATACGTTTGCATATCGAGATGTACCCCCACTACAATGGAATCCTATACACAAGGAATAAGATGATCTATCTATTCATAGTGCTGGATCAAGCAATCAATCATGGATACACGAGGATGTCCAATTATGGATGTGTAAAGAAGCCAAGAAAGAGGATAAAAAAAGGCATTTGTGGTCAATAGGACATCCTAATTACCGGCCCATAGAAGATCCAATGTACATGCCTCAAATCTTCCCCGATGAAACATTTGAACCGCATGGATGGATGGAAATCTTAGCAACCTTGGATGTATGTGTGAATGAAGAAGTTCTGACAATGAATGAATGTGTGGACGAAGAAGGCTATGACGTAAATTTGTACATGGTTGTCCTTCAAGAAGTAGAAGTAGGGGAAATATTGGAAAAGGAGTGGAAAGAAGAATACAAGAGCATAGAGATGGAACCGGAATTTGATTCTGAAGAGTGTTACCTAGAAGCCATTCAAACCAAAGATAAGTATGGAATGACCAAAGTGTTAGCAATAGAAGCAGCCCCCATAGTACCAAAGCAGGAGGAAAGTGTGAGTAAGATCGAACCAAATCCTGACCTTTTTGAGGTTTCGGAGCATTTCAAAAGGTACAAAGTTGAGGAGAGAAAAATAGCTATTCAAATGCCCAAAAGAGAGGCAAGAGGAGAAGCTTACGACAATAAGGAACAAACAAAGAAAGTCATAGTGACAGTAGAAGATGGGGAAGAACGATGTACCTACATAGGAAAAGATGTGTCCACAGATGAGGAAGAAGAATTGATACAGTTGATCCGGGAATATCGAGACGTATTCACCTGGACATATAAGGATCTCAAGGGTGTGGAACCCTCTATTTGTTCTCATAGAATACCAATGACGGCAGAGGCAAAACCATCTAAACAACACCCTTATATCTATAACGAGGTTTATGCTGCAAAAATAACAAAAGAAATAGAAAAGTTATTAGTAGCTGGATTCATTTATGAAATAGAACACAATGAATGGGTATCACCACTAGTGGTCGTGCCTAAGAAGAACGGAAAACTCAGAGTATGCATTAACCTGAAGAAAGTCAATGCAGCCACGATTCGTGATAGCTACCCATTACCCATCACTGACCACCTATTGGAAAGAGTTGCAGGAAAGGAAGTCTATAGCTTCTTAGATGGATTCTCAGGATACAATCAAGTAGCCATTGCTACTAAGGATCAACATAAAATGGCATTCGCGACTGAATGGGGAGTCTATGCTTTCCAAGTGATGCCTTTTGGACTCACTAACACGCCTGCTACTTTCCAAAGATTGACGTGTCATGTTTTCAAAGAATTCCTGAAGAAGAGTATGGAAGTGTATGGAGATGACCTATGTACATATTCAAATCAAAGGCAAGACCATATTCCTGAATTGCGGAAGATATTTGATAAATGCCGACAATATAGAGTCTGCTTGAACCCCAAAAAGTGTGTCTTCATGGTAAGACAAGGGGAAATCTTACGACACATAGTGTCTAGGAACAGAATATCTACAGATGAAGACAAGATTAAGGTCATTTTAGAACTTCCTAGACCGAAGAATGCAAAAGAAGTGCAAGCATTTATGGGACATTGTGGATACTACCGTTGATTTATCCACATGTATGCCATAATTGCCAAACCCTTGTATGGATTGCTGACTCAATTCACTTGGACTGATGAATGCGAGAAGGCATTCAACGAGTTAAAAAGGCGACTTAGCACGGCCCCAATTCTGAAAACACCAAATTGGAACAAGCCTTTTCATATTCATGTGGACGCATCTAATTACGTAATAGGATGTATCTTAGCTCAGCCGGCAGACGAAGGAAAGGTAGATCACCCAATTGGCTATGCGAGTAGACAACTGAATCAAGCTGAAAGAAACTATACAACTACAAAGCGAGAGGGATTAGGAATGGTCTATGCAGTGAAAAAATTTAAACACTATCTCTTAGCCAGCAAGTTCAAGTTCTTCATAGATCATCAAGCCTTGTTGTACCTAGTCAATAAGCCTTGTAACACGGGAAGACTTGTGAGATGGTTTCTGCTATTGATGGAGTTTGACTTTGAAGTAATAGTGAAAAAGGGAAATACCCATATAAGAGCAGATCACCTCTCTAGATTAACACATGGAGAACCACCAAGTGGAGTACCAAATGATTTGCCAGACACTTATTTGTTTAATTTGGAAGTGTGTCCAAAGTGGGTAGAGAAACTAATTCCGATACTCACTCATGGCCCACAACACTCAATCAATAAAGAAAGTAAAAGGAAATTCTGCAATCAAGGAATTTGCACATTATTGCGGGAAGTGTGTACTATAAGGAACCCAGCGGTGTACTACTAAGATGTGTGGAGGAAGACAAACAAATGAAGCTAATTGAACAAGCCCATGTGAACAAATGGAGGACACACAAAGGAATTCATGGAACTCTAAGAGAATTGAAACGATTAGGAGTATACTAGCTTGATATGCCTAAAGATGTCCATGATTATGTTAGTAACTGCGCAGAATGCCAGGAGACCATCCCGGAGGATCATACATCCTTACCTTTCTCAACAATAGCACCCAATTGGAGTAAAACATTGGTAAAATTCCTAAAGACAAGAGAACATGAGGAGGGAATTAGCTTGGCAAGGAAGCGATCCCTAGAGGAAATGAGCAAGGATTATGTAATCGTGGGAAGACAATTGTTCAAGAGGGGAAAAGATAATCAGTTACGATTATGTGTGCATGAAGGAGAGTACTTACACATATTAGAAATGGCACATACAAGTGCTGCAGGAGGTCATTTCTCAGTCGAGAGAACTATAAAAATGATCCTCTTTGTGGGCTTGTGGTGGCCAACTCTACAAATGGATGCGAACACCTATGTACGAAGTTGCAAGACATGCCAAAGGGCCAAATACTTGATTCAGTGAGATGACATGCCATTGAGACCTATGGTTTGCGCTAGAGCCTTTTCCAAGTGGGGTATTGATTTCATAGGACCCATTAACCCGCCAGCCAAAGGGTCACATGCCGAATGTATCATAGTAGCCACAGATTATTTGACAAAATGGGTGGAGGCAAAGGCTACTAGAAAAAACGATGCTCAAACCACTACTAAGTTTCTTTTTGAGCATATATTCACTCGTTTCGGATTACCAATTGAGATTGTGAGTGATCGAGGAACGCATTTCATTAATGAAGTAATGGAGTCTTTAATGAATGAGTTCCTAGTGATCCATAAAAAATCAGCCCCATACCACCCTCAAGCCAATGGTCAAGCGGAAAGTTCCAATAAGGTGTTATGCACAATATTGACAAAGATAGTCAATAATGGGAGATCTGACTAGGACAAACAATTGCATCATGCAATTTGGGCCTTTCGAGTCGCTTACAAGACGGCCATTGGAACTACCCCATTCAATCTAGTGTACGGACAGAACGCAATCCTGTCAATCGATTTTTTAGTGCCCACTTTGAGAGTAGCCCAACAGTATGAATGGATAGGACATGAATTATCCAAGTTGAGCATCTCTACCATTCCAACGAATTCGCTCTGCAATGGGTGCAATAGAAACAACAACACAAATAGGAATCTGTAGAATATCACCATCTTTGACACCATTTGCATCATCTTTAGTACCTGTATTTGCAGTACTTATGTTTCCAGGTGTAATAGGAGGTTTTTCAACACCTTGCACAATATTCCACAATCCTTTTGTGACCAATACATGATGCATCATATAAGCCCACAATGGATAATTAGTACAATCCAACTTATCCTCAACAGCCAACATATGGAATACATCACTGCTTTCAACCGACCATTGACTAAAATACCCAGATGTAGAAAAATGATTGTATCTGAAAAAGTTGAACAGAAGTACCCTGACAAGTTTTGCTAAACCTGTAGTAGACTTCAAGATGCTTATACTGGCGAACCGAAACTAGTATATCTCTTTGGCACACTTAAGGATCATGTGACCCTATCCCTATATAAGGCTCCCATTCATGTGTGCGTGCATCTTCTCTTCTCTCTCCCTCCATCTCCTCCTTGCTCCTCTTGTTTTGCACACCAAACCCCTTCATTAGTATCAGAGTTTGTTGAAGGCTTGTGTGCAAGAAGCTTCAATGGAAGCTTAGGTCACAAGAGATGAAAGTGCAAGTCGACACTTCATGCAAGTTGCTCAGTATTTTGGCCATAACTCGAGCTAAAAAGCTTGGATGATGTGTTTTAAAGTTCCCTCTGTAGCTAAGATAGAGAGTTACGACTTTCTAGAACCTTCTTTCGAGTTCTAGATCACCAAAAATTCAAAAAACACAAACGTTTACAATCACTTCGATAGCATGTCAGTTTTTGGGCTATAACTTGAGTTTTACAAGTTGCTCTTGGGCTATAACTTGAGTTTTACAAGTTGGATTTGAGCAATTCAACTTCTTGTGCATAGCATTGATAGCTTTATCTATCAAACATGCCATTATTCCTCACATTCGCTCTTGCAAAACAGGTAAGGATGCTTTGGATACACTTACCACATTGTACGAGGCTAGGAATGAGGCTCGTGTTGCTTACCTCCGAAAATAGTTGGAGAGTGAGCACATGAATGAAGGTGATTCTATGGACATTTTTTTGACAAAGATCAAGGATTTGAAGGAACAATTGATTTCTACCGATGAAGTCCTTCCTGACAGTTCACTTGTGCAGACAGTTCTAAATGGTCTTCCCGACTCATATCAGAGTTTTGCTTCTACTCTTCGTTTGATGATGAAAGGCAATCCAAATGCCTTAACATTTGAAGAGTTAGTTTTTGTTCTGTTGCAAGAAGATCAGTCTAGGCAGAACATGTGTATTATGTGTGTTGTAGATCAAGCTTTCTTGGCTAGTCAAAAGGGCAAAGGAAAATGGACCTCTTCTAGTAGTAAGCAGAAATCTGCTAATTCTGCACAATTAAAGAAGGAAGACAAAGATGAGAATAAATCAAAAAATCAGAAATTGTTTTGCAAATATTGTAAAGCAAATGATCATGTCATTAAGAGTTGTCCAAAATTGGCTGGTAAAGAGGCAAAGAAGAATGAGGCCGGAATGGTTGTTGTAGAGGCCTCTACACCGAAAACAGAGTCTGCTAATCTTGTGCAGGATGACGAATGGGCGTTTACTACTATTTGCAATTTTTACCCATCTTCTCATGAGCAGTGCATGTTTGCGGTAGACAAAAATGTTTGGTACTTTGATAGTGGGACGACCAAACATATTACCATACAACACAATTTCTTCTCTTCACTCGAGCCTGCCCCTACAAGGAATACTATTACATGCACCAATAACTCCTCTTATCCTATTATGGGAGTTGGTAAAATCATTCTGACTACTATTGATGGTAATTATTTTACATTGTCAGATGCTTTATTTATGCCAGGTATAAAAAAGAATATGTTATCAGTTTCTACATTAGCCAAGATTGGCTTGGTTGTGAAATTTGTTGATGACAGATGTATAGATCATGATCTGTCAAACGGGGATGTTATTATTGCTTCTGGCAATATATGTTGTGGGTTGTATAAGCTCATAGACTATGAAAGATTTGCAAATCATTCAACATGTGCAATACATGATTCTCAGGCTATGTCATATGCAAAGCTTTGGCATGCACGCTTTGTTCATTTGAATTTTGCTAATTTGCTCTGCTTGTAGAAATCTAAAATGGTGTCCTCTTTGCCCGAACTTGCAGCACTCAATAAACATGTATGTGAAGGTTGTATTTTGGGTAAAATGCAGCATTCCTCCTTTCCAAAAGATGGTTCAATTTGAGCTACTAAGAAATAATAGCTTGTTCATAGTGATGTCTGTGCTCCTATGCAGACACCCTCTTTTGGAAACTATCTTTACTTCGTGACTTTCATTGATGAATTTTCCAGGCATGCATGGTTATATTCATTGAAAGCAAAGTCCAAAGTGTTTATGTGCTTCAAGCAGTTTTTGGTTTTGGCTGAAAATCTGTCAGCATGTAAAATGGGCACCCTCCATTCTGATCAAGGGGGGGAATATATGTCTTCTGACTTTTAATGCATTTCTGGCTGAACATGGGATAAAACATTAGTGTATAGTGTCGTATACACCTCAACATTGATGAATGAAAGAACAGGTCACTCATGGGCATCAAACCACCTATTTCTCCATTTTGGATTGGCTTTTTCAAATAACTCTTTTGTCACATAGATGTCTTCTTCATATTCTAAATACTTATTTGTAGGTAATCCCACCCTTGCCAACTGATAATTTTTAATGTTTTCCATAATCATGCAAAAGGGTATTCCTCGGCCATCTACAGCCCAATGATGTTGATCCGGATTTATCTCTTTATTTAAAGCAAATGTAACAATCTGTTCCTCGTATTCATCATGCATTTTTCTAATGAATTCCATTCTGGATTCTCTGTCTGTCAGAAGTTTCTGGACAAACTCTTCTGAGTACTCTTCTACAGGTGCTTTGTTTTCTTGTTCACCACCGTGTTGGGTTCTGTCATCATTTCCTACTTCATATTCTTCTATTTGTGTAGCCTCTACCTGCTCTTCCACCTGAGTTTGTGATTTTTCCAACTTTTTATGTAGCTCTTCTATTGTCAACATTAAACTCTTATTTTGAGAAGTCCACAACTCTCTTTCTAATTTCCACTCATTTCTTTCCTTTTCCAAACTCAACTGCCAATCACTTCTCTCTCTTTCTATATCCATATGTAACTTATTGTACCCCCTCATTGAGGTAGCAGCATGTATACTAGCTTGTTTTTCCAACTCCTTGGCTTCTTTCAACTCTGTTTGCAATCTCATGATTTCCTTGTGCAAATCTTCCTTCTCCTCCTGTGTCACCTGAACAATCTTGCTTTCTTCCTTCAACTGGCCTTCTTCCATTAATAATTTGTTTATTTCCTCATTTGCTTTGACCATAATCTGATATGAACTCTGTAAGGTTCTGTAAAATGTTTGTTGTTACCCTTTGGAGTTGTCCTCTCCAATCATTTAGCATAAAGAATCAACAATACATCTTATATTTGTCAATCTTGGAAGTATACAAGAGACCGTAGCCCCTTCTAGATCATAGAATCCAAGAAATAAGAGAAAACTTGCTGGATTTCTGAGAAATAATGAAGATGAAGAGGAATTTCTAGGGTTTGGATTATCTTGAGCAATAGTCTATCATTTTCAATAACCTTGGTGTCTAAAGTGTGTTATTTTCTCAACAGAACACAATCATAAAGTCAAAACTCAAAAATGATACCTGTAACCTTCAGACGAGACAATCGCGATTCTATAAAATCTGATGATTTTCATCTCCAGCACGATTCTTCATCAATTTCTCACTCAACACATCAGGAATCAACTCTCTTCATACACATTCATCTGAAATACACAATAGAAGCTTGCAAATTTCCATGGATACACATAGAATAGACTCAACAAATCAAAGAAATTCACACAAAAGGAAGAATCATGATTTTCTGCAGGAAACTTCTCTCTTTGCTTAGATAGCATCAATTACAAATAACCAACCCTCTCAAAATAGAGGAAATTGTCTTTTATACATTTTCAAGTGCCCCTTTTCACACTTGAATTTTGGTCCTTTTCCCTTTTAATCTAAAAATATGCTATCTAGGAGTTTCCAAAAATTCTAGAGAAAATACATATGATTCTAATCTACATGAGGAAGACTCTTCCTTATTTTTACATCATTTGCATAAATATTTTTACAATTTTTTGGCATTTTACAATTATTTTTTCATCGAAAATACTTCTTCCAACATTCTTCCCCTCCTAGACCTTTTGGCTCCTGACAAAAGACATTCTTGCTCGTATTCCCTGAATGCTTCCTTCACTTCTTCTTTCTTTGATAAACTTGTGACATTAGATCATGGCTCTTTCTTTCTGTAATGTTCAAGTTGTTTACCATCTTAAATAGTGCTTTTCTCCATTGCACAGCAGCCTCTGGTTTATCAATTACATCTTTTTTCAGGTATTCTGTGTATGCAGCTTCATAAGCAGTGAGTCGAGACTTTGTAACTATTGACAAGTTTCCAAATATTTCTGATTCTCTTTCAAAAAATCCATAATCAAACGCATCTTTAGAAATCTAGAGATAATGGCTGCCCAAAAATATTATTCTGTTATAATAAGCCATCAAACATATCCTGTCAGGTGTTTCACTGAGATCAAATATTAAAGCATTCGATGGTGAATTAAAGCCAATGTAATTGAGAACTCTGACATCTGTATCTGTAAAGGTCTGTATACATGCCAATATGAGTCTCATTACTCTGATTAATAAAATAAATGCTGGGTCATTAACATCTTTGTATGTGGATATGACAGATTCAGCTGTGTCCACCATATACTTCTTTGTTGGCCATGTTCCTGCCTTCGGACCTGCTATCTTTGGAAAATTCAACCATTTGGATGGAATCTGTCCTTCTTTCCTTCTTTCCCAAAAGACTGTCCACTCCCTTCTCCTTGCTACTGGGCAGTATGCTGGATTGATCTTCAGTTGAATAGGTGCTTCTTTCCATATTTTTCTACATTCCTTATTAGCATCCAACCACCTATTTCTCCATTTTGGATTGGCTTTTTCAAATAACTCCTTTGTCACATAGATGTCTTCTTCATATTCTAAATACTTATTTGTAGGTAATCCCACCCTTGCCAACTGATAATTTTTAATGCTTTCCATAATCATGCAAAAGGGTATTCCTAGGCCATCTGCAGCCCAATGATGTTGATTCGGATTTATCCCTTTATTTAAAGCAAATGTAACAATCTGTTCCTCGTATTCATCATGCATTTTTCTAATGAATTCCGTTCTAGATTCTCTGTCTGTCAGAAGTTTCTGGACAAACTCTTCTGAGTACTCTTCTACAAGTGCTTTATTTTCTTGTTCACCATCGTGTTGGGTTCTGTCATCATCTCCTACTTCATATTTTTCTATTTGTGTAGCCTCTACCTGCTCTTCCACCTGAGTTTGTGATTTTTCCAACTTTTTCTGTAGCTCTTCTATTGTCAACATTAAACTCTTATTTTGAGAAGTCCACAACTCTCTTTCTAATTTCCACTCATTTCTTTCCTTTTCCAAACTCAACTGCCAATCACTTCTCTCTCTTTCTATATCCATATGTAACTTATTGTACCCCCTCATTGAGGTAGCAGCATGTATACTAGCTTGTTTTTCAACCTCCTTGGCTTCTTTCAACTCTGTTTGCAATCTCATGATTTCCTTGTGCAAATCTGTGAAGAGATGGATAGCTATGTGCTTGAAGATGAAGAGGTGTTGCAAAATCCTTGATCTACACCAGCCAAATGAACTCCAGGAGTAGATGGTGGGCCCTTTTAGCTTGCCAATGGATGTATTAGACACCCTATGTACCTTGGAAGATCACTCTCAAAAAGATAGATCAAAACAGATAAGTTGGAGTTAGCTCAGAGGTGAAAACTTGCTATTCTTGGTTCATACACCTGTCCAGTGTTTTACATAATTCTCTGAGCACAGCAGCAATTAGCTTAATTCCTCTTGGGGAATTCTAGGTAACTTAAAGAGCTAACTTTCAAGAGTAATCTCATAAAAAATAATGAACCACACACTGAGAATGAGTTTTAACAAGTGATGACATCATCCCGATTTTCACGGGCTACTATAGTTTGAGACCAGTGAGAAGAAAAATCAACATAACTCAAAATTTAGGAATCCAATGATTACACAAATTTTTATGGTTATACTAGACAGTAAGCTGAATTCAACTAGCTTTAAATCACTGAATTTGGATAAGTAACCACTGAGAAATGGCTCTAACAAAGTGAGTGAAAAAATCGGGTACCTGACAAAGGAGTGAAGATGAACAGACCCTGTTGACTTCAAATGAACATAACTGAAGATCGAAACATTCAAATGACATGCAAATTTGTGGGCATATATTAGACTTATAGAGCTAACTTTACCAAGTTAAATTACTGAAAATGATGCACCAAGCTCAGAGAAAACATCTCTGCAATCTGACTGAGAAAACTGAGAGTAATGGCAGTGAGTAGTACACTTCACAAGAACATGGAAATATGAACCCAAATAATCATGAAAATGAAAGTATATTGCTTGTACAATACAATGACATACTGATACATATGTGTGCCTTGTAATCACACCTTGATATGGCATAAAGCTCAGCTCTTGGAGGTCTTCACATAGGTCTCTCTAACCACGACTAAAACTGCCATCTATTTATAGTTGAGTTTGGGAGGCTAACTTCCCTCAATCACTCTCCAATAAATCAATAATTGATTTGATTCTCTACCTACCACAAATCATGAATTCGTGGATCCTCTTTCCCTTTTTGATCATGTGGACTCAACCACTTAAGATTCTCTTACTTTTACATTAAGTAAACTCTTCAAAAAATTACAAGAGGTAGTTCACAAGTGAACTTTACATAGTCTTCTTTTTAAAGCTTCTTCTAAGACTTTGTGGGACTCAAGCCAATACTTAGGCTTGTCATAGACTTGCTCCAACAGCGCCCCCTCAAGCCAAGTATGCTTGAGGTCTTCAATCTTCCAAGATTACCTGCAAACCTATCATAGCCTTGAATTTGCAAAGCTTTGTACCATCCAATGCTTTGGTTAGAATATCTGCACATTGTTGATGAGTGGACACATATGATATTTGAATCTCTTTGCTTAGAACCTTTTCTCGTACATAGTGATAATGAACTTCAATATGTTTAGTCCTTGCATGAAAAATAGGATTAGCAGCCAAATGAATAGAACTCATATTGTCACCAAAAATAGTTGGAGTTCCAAACTCCAATCCAAGATCTTTGAATAATGTCTTCATCCACATAGCTTCTTGTGTAGCTATGGCAAGACCTCTATATTCAGCTTCAGTAGAAGAAAGAGCAATTGTGGGTTGCTTCTTGGATGACCATGAAATAAGCTTTGAACCTGCAAAGGTAAGATAACCTGAAGTGCTCATTCTATCTTCCTTGGAGCCAGCCCAATCTGCATCAGAAAATAGCTTCAAACCTAAATCAGATACATAAGGATAATAAAGTCCTTCATTTATGGCTCCTTTGAGATACTTGAGAATCCTTTTGGCAGCATCCATATGTGGTTTCCTTGGTGTGTGCATAAATTGGCTTAGCACACTCACACTGTAACATATATCTACTCTTGTCAATGTGGCATAGTTGAGACTACCCACTAGACTTTGATATGATGTGATGTCCTCTATGAGTTCACCTTCATGTGAGCTCAATTTGTGATTGACCTACATTGGAGTACCTGCAATCTTACAATCTTGCATCTTGAATTTTGCCAACATGTCCTTAATGTACTTTCTTTGAGTGAGAAACAAACCATGATCTTTGTAGACAACTTCCAAACCTAGAAAGTAGGTAAGTGAACCCAAATCACTTATCTTATACTCTTCTCTCATCTGATCTTTGATCTTCTTCATACCATCTGCATCATTTCCTGTCAATATAATATCATCTACATATACACATAGGTAGATGACCTCAGAGTTACTCTTTTTGATAAAGAGTGAAGGATCTGCCTTGCTTGGTTGAAAGCCTTTGTCCTACAAGAATGAAACAAGCCTGAAATTCCAAGCTCTTGGAGTTTGCTTGAGACCATACAATGCTTTGTTAAGTTTACACACATAATCAGGATAAACTTGATTCTCAAAACCAGGTGGTTGTGCCATATATACCTCTTCTGTTATCCAACCATTCAAAAATGCATTCTTTACATCTAGTTGAAGTATCTTCCAATTCTTGGAAGAGGCAATACTAAGCAAAACCCTAATAGTAGGCATCTTTGCCACAAGAGAGAAGGTCTCCTCATAATCAATTCCCTGAGTTTGTGCACAGCCTTTTGCTACAAGCCTTGCCTTATACCTGTTAATGGAACCATCAGAATTCTTCTTGAGTTTATAGACCCATCTTGAGCCTATTACCTTCATGGATGAAGTCTTGGGCACCAAATCCCAAGTGTTGTTTTCCTCAACTGCTTCAATCTCTTCCTTCATTGCATGCTTCCATTCTGATTTTGCTTTGGCCTCTTCAAATGATGATGGATCCTCTTGGTTTATATCATGTGCTATGTAGATAGAGTGTTTAGTTACTAATGAGGTGTCAAACCCATACCTTTCTAGTTTTTTCTTTTCCCTCATAGATCTTCTTAGGCCATGATGTGATGATTCTGCCTCATGTCCAAGTTCCTGCAATTTTGCTTTACCTTTAGACTTCCATGCTTTGATCTTTTCCATCTGAGATTCTTCATCATCCTCTGAGGTGTCTTGTTCTTCAATCTTCGGTTGTTCTCTACCAAGCTTTGGAAAATCTTCTTCAAGATTATATGGTAAATTGACCTTCCTGCATGAATCTTCATACCATGAATTGTTCTCATCAAAAACTACATCTCTGCTTACCAAGAATCCTTTGTTGGTAGGGTTGTATAACCTGTAGCCCTTTTGATTGTTGTCATATCCAATAAATACACACCTTTTTGCCTTTGGATCCATCTTGCCTCTAACCTGTGAAGGAACATGAGCAAAAGCAATACATCCAAAAATTTTACAATGATCTAAGCTTGGTCTTCTTCCATTCCAAGCCTCATATGGAGTCATCCCATCAAGGGATTTTGAAGGCAACCTGTTAATCAAGTAAGTGGATGTAGATACAGCCTCAGCCCATAAGTAATTAGGTAAATGCTTTTCATTTAACATAGACCTTACAGCTTCAACAATTGTCCTATTCCTCCTTTCTGCCACTCCATTTTGCTCAGGAGTGTACCTTGTAGTTACCTCTCTTTTGATTCCTCTTTCTTGAAGAAAAGAATCAAAATCATGGGAGAAGTATTCTCCCCCTCCATCTGACCTTAGCCTTTTTAGTGATTTACCTGTTTGATTCTCCACAAGAGCCAAATATCTTTTGAAACATGAAAAAACTTCATCTTTGTGTTTCATAAAGAATAGGATAGTCCATCTGCTGCAATCATCAATAAAGGAAACATAATACCTTGATCCAGATATTGAAGCTTCCTTGCTAGGTCCCCATACATCTGTATGAACCAACTCCAAGAGATCTCCATGCATATAACCTTTCTTCATGAATGGTAACCTGTGAGACTTTCCAAATTGACATGCACTACACTTATAAATCATATGTTGTTTTGACAAATTAGGAAGTCCAAGTACACTTTGGTCCCTGCAGATTTGCTTTAATGACCTTTCACCAATATGTGCTAACCTTTTCTACCATACTTCCAATTATGTAAGTGTCTGACTACCATAATTAAAGAGAGCAATGTTTCTAGTGTCCTGTAATTCAAATGTGAACAATCTACCTGTCTTTTCACCTTTTGCAATTCTTCTGAATCCTTGACTTGGATCTTCAACAAATGCTCCTGCTTTTGTGAACCTGACTTGCAACCCTTTCTCTACTATCTGCCCAACACTTATCAAATTCTTTGTAATGGTATGGACATAGAGTACCTTACTGAGTAGGTTGATGTTTCCATCATGTGCTTTGACATTGCCTATTTTCTCCACAGGATGTTTTGTATCATCTCCTGTTTGTACCTCATGCTTATTCCTTGGATCTTCTAAATCTGATAGGAGTGACACATTTCCTGCCACATGATTTGAACAACCTGAATCTATGTAGAAAACATGCTCATCAGATTTACCTTGTGGCATAGCCATGTTCATGATCAATAATGAATCCTCTTTGTTTGAGTCTTCTGTGTAGTTATTGTAGTCTCTCCTTCCTTTGTAGCCTCCTTGATAGTTTGAATGATTGTAGTTGTTGTAGTTGCCATGGTAATTGTTGAACCTTCCTCTTGAGTAGCCATAACTTCCTCTATTATATCCTCTGCCTCTTTGATTCCTGGAATTCCTAAAGCAATTTTCAGTTGTATGATTAGTTAATCCACAAATAGAACATGAGTTGGAGTCTTGGGATCTCCCCCTGCCTTGTCTACCTCCTCTTCCTCTACCTCTGCCATGTCTTCCTCTACCTGCATAGTTAGCTTGATATGTACCTGCTTCATCATCCACTTTCTTTGCCTTTCCTTTGTTATCTTTAGACTTGCTTTTATCCGTGTATAAAGCTGAAGATTGATTACCTTTAGAGCTTTCTCCATTTTTGATAAGCTTTGCCTCTTGAGTAAGTAGTTGTCCAATGAGTGTGTTGAAATCAGGTACATGCATGTCCATGTACAAATCCATAGCTGTGGTGAATGCTTCCCACTTGTCATTTGCCTTCAAGCCATTGATGACCTGCCTTACAATTTGCTCTTCATCTATTACCTCTCCAATACTTCCCAACTGATCTGCTATGTCCTTGAGCTTTGTGACAAAATCAGTCACATTTTGTTTGGGATCCTTCTTGAGAGTTGTGAAATCCAGCCATAGTTGATGCTTCCTAACTTTAGTACTTGAAGAAAAGAAAGCTTCAAGTGCATCCCGCACTTCCTGAGATGTCTTACAACTTCTAATGTGAGGCAACAAAAAATCTGAGATAGAGTTGAGGAGATAAGACCTTGCAAGTGCATCCTTGGAGCACCATGTGCTCAATCTTTCTTGCTCTTCTTGTGTTGGTTGACTTTTGTTCCTGAAACTTGGCATAACTTCATCTCCAGCCACATAACCATATAAACTTCTACCTTGGAGATAGGCTTCCATTCTTAATGACCAAGCTGAGTAGTTACCTATGTCTAATTTGTCAATTGATGAAGGAAATCCATCTGCCATGTTGTCCAACCTTGCTCTGATACCACTGTGAAGAGATGGATAGGTATGTGCTTGAAGATGAAGAGGTGTTGCAAAATCCTTGATCTACACCAGCCAAATGAACTCTAGGAGTAGATGGTGGGCCCTTTTAGATTGCCAATGGATGTATTAGACACCCTATGTACCTTGGAAGATCACTCTCAAAAAGATAGATCAAAACAGATAAGTTGGAGTTAGCTCAGAGGTGAAAACTTGCTATTCTTGGTTCATACACCTGTCCAGTGTTTTACATAATTCTTTGAGCACAGCAGCAATTAGCTTAATTCCTCTTGGTGAAGTCTAGGTAAATTAAAGAGCTAACTTTCAAGAGTAATCTCATCAAAAATAATGAACCACACACTGAGAATGAGTTTTAACAAGTGATGATATCATCCCGATTTTCACGAGCTGCTACAGTTTGAGACCAGTGAGCAGAAAAATCAACATAACTCAAAATGTAGGAATCCAATGATTGTAAATTTGTATGGTTATACTAGACAGTAAGCTTAATCCAACAAGCTTTAAATCACTAAATTTGGATAAGTAACCACTGAGAAATGGCTCTGACAAGGTGAGTGAAAAAATCGGGTACCTGACAGAGAAGTGAAGATGAACAGCCCCTGTTGACTTCAAATGAACATAACTGAAGATTGCAACATTCAAATGACATGAAAATTTGTGAGCATATAGTAGACCTATAGAGCTAACTTTACCAAGTTAAATTACTGAAAATGATGCACCAAGCTCAGAGAAAACATCTCTGCAATCTGACTGAGAAAACTAAGAGTAATGGCAGTGAGTAGTACACTTCACAAGAACATGGAAATATGAACCCAAATAATCATGAAAATGAAAGTATATTGCTTGTACAATACAATGACTTACTGGTACATATGTGTGCCTTGTAATCACACCTTGATATGGAATAAAGCTCAGCTCTTGGAGGTCTTCACATAGGTCTCTCTAACCACGACTAAAACTGCCATCTATTTATAGTTGAGTTTGGGAGGCTAACTTCCCTCAATCACTCTCCAATCAATCAATGATTGATTTGATTCTCTACCTACCACAAATCACGAATTCGTGGATCCTCTTTCCCTTTTTGATCATGTGGACTCAACCACTTAAGATTCTCTTACTTTTACATTAAGTAAACTCTTCAAAAAATTACAAGAGGTAGTTCACAAGTGAACTTTACATAGTCTTCTTTTTAAAGCTTCTTCTAAGACTTTATGGGACTCAAGCCAATACTTAGGCTTGTCATAGACTTGCTCCAACAAAATCTTCCTTCTCCTCCTGTGTCACCTGAACAGACTTGCTTTCTTCCTTCAACTGGCCTTCTTCCATTAATAATTTGTTTATTTCCTCATTTGCTTTGACCATAATTTGATATGAACTCTATAAGGTTCTGTATCTCCCTTCTATTTTCTTCAGCTCCATCTCCATTTTACTACTATGCTCTGTCTGTTTTGCACACTTCTCTTCAAGATATTGGATTTTGTTTTGTTGTTGAACCTCTAATTCCTCCAAAGAAATTATCCTGTGTGTTAATTCCTCATTTTTCTCCTTTACAATCCTCAATTGTTCTGCCAATTGTTATGTTTCCTTCTTGTGCTCCTTAATGATACTCTTGCCTTTTTCAAACTCAGATTCTGCTACCATACCTGATATAATCATGTTTCTACTTGATGGTCTGAACTGCTCTATGTTGCTCATAATGATCTTGCAAGCAGATCTTATATTTTTAGGTATCTTTTCCAACCCAACTTCTATTTCCATTTGTTTAACTTCTATCTGCTTGTTTTCTTTGCACTCATTCTCTTCTTCATCTTCTTCCTCATACTCTATGACCTGAGTCTTTTGTTCTTCATGGCTCTTATCTGCTTCCATTTTTTCTTGGTCTGCAACATCTTCCTCATATTCCAATATCTGATCATCCTTATTCTCATGTCCTGATGTATCTTTAGTTGTCTTTGTTTCTTCTGCCTTCTTGTTCTCCATCACTTGTTGTTCTTCTTCAAAGAGATGTCTTTCCTTTACCTGTACTTCCTTTTCCTGAATTAGGGTTGATTCAGTTTCCTCAATAAGCTTTATCTGATCATTACTTATCTGCTCTTTCTGTCCTTCCTCTTGCTCATCTATATCCATGAGATCCAGCTCTTCCTCTTGTCCTTGATCTTTTGTAATTGTAAACTCTTCATTATGATTCAAGTCATATACTATGTCTTCTATGCTTTGGTTGATCTCTTTTTCTGTAATTCCTTCTTCTTCTTCTTGAGCATTCTTCTTTTCCACTATTCCCTCTTCTGTTTCCTTGATTTGATCTATATCTTTTTGTTTATTGGCTGGACTGCATAACTGAACTCCCTTTTCTTCTTCTACTTTTCCTTCATCCAATTTGAAATGGGTTTGCTGGAAAGATTTTGTACATATTGTCTTCAATCCAGATTCCACTAATCCACAGCTGAATGCCTTCCTGACTTCAATCTCTTCCTCCATCATCACTACTTTTCCTTTTAGTAATCTTCTCTCTTCTTCAAGACTAACCTGCTTTACTACTTCTTCCTGAACTTACTTTCCTTGGGGCTTGTGTGTACCTAAGAACCAACTTAGGGACTTGTGGAGAAAGAGACTATACCTCAATCCCCTTCAAGTACATATAGTGGGGATTCACGCTTTAATTATCAATCCGATGAGTATCAAACCTAGTCGAGTGTATGAAAACATGCATTCAAATGACGATCAATGCAAATGAGCTACTCAAAGAGTGCAAACAAGGCAAAGACTATTCCAAACAAGGTTCAACTGTCAGTTATGGTGTCACGATACTTGGTGCAGTAGCCAACAGTAAATTGAGCTTTTCTCTCAGCTTCGAACTCCAAATATAGGGAATAGCATATGCGTTTCGAAGCTCTCGAGAAGACGCATCCAATGGTGTTTCACTCAATTCTGACGCTTCTACTTCAAGTTATGAGAAAAATACTGAGTCGCGGGAATAACCTTCCTACACTTCAGCACTTCCTACACTTCAGCACTTCCTACACTTCACACACACCTTAACTACAGCAAACAAGTACTAGGATAGACAACACTTCTTAACACTCTTTCCAAGCAACACACATGCACACAAGCTCACAAAGAAGATGATACAGAGTGGAGAAGACACAAATTCAAAATTCTGTGCTCTTGATTCTCACAATGGCAAAAAGTCTCTACAAAGAGTCACAAATTGACTTATATACATGTGCCCTAAAAATGGTCCTTTCACACAAGAGACCGGCACTTTATTCACTAAAAGGCTAATTTCCTACTAATTTACACGGGTAAACTACTAATCTTCTGTGGGGGTGCACCTGGAGGACTCCTCTAGTGCATTTACAATGGAAAATATATTACAGAATGATTATGATACAAAAATAAGGTATCCAAATCGGAAAAATTTTGGGGCCCTTCTTTTTCTCTGCCTTGTGCTCTCTTTGCTCTGCAACACTCTCCCCCTCTTTGTCTCTGTCGTCCCTTGACAGGCTTTACTTCTTGTCTTTCCCTTGTTGTCTGCACGCATCCCTTGGTCAGTTCTGCCTACTGGTTGGACTGGCGTTCCGTTTTAATGGCCCTGTTCTTGATTTTTTCTTTTACATCCTCTCGGCCTGATGCATTTGTAATGCCAATTCTTTTCTTTTCATCGCCCGCAACCCTTGCTCAGTTCTGCCTGTTTGTTAAATAGGTGTTCCGTTTTGATGGCCTCTTCTTAATTCTTGTTTTACATCCTCTGGGCCTGATGCATTTGTCTTGCCTAATAAGTCGGGTTGCCACGCACGCCACCAGTGGAAGGTATGAGGATGTGATCCTTCAGCCTTCGATCTGGACCTTCCAAAGATCAAGAGGTTGAAGCACCCTCTTGTGGTTTCGGAACCGCTAGATATCTTCTTGCACATCTTCATGGATACTTTCTTGGCCTTGGTTCCTCCTTCCACCTACGTGCTTTTTCCTTGATATCTGCCCCTACGGGGCTCTGTGCAGAGAAGGGTGTTGCGCCCCTACGGGGCTTCTTGCAGAGATGTATCTTTGGATATGATCTTTTCAGTGAAGCTTCTTTCGTCGTCTTCTTCTTTTCTTCTTTTTGCTTGATTCTCCCTCAACACTGCCCCCCCTCCTGAACTCTGTCGTCCCCGACAGGCTTTGAGAGTCGACGGGAGTATGTTCTATAGACTTTTTGCTCGGTTTCATTAAGCAGATTGGCTTCACGTATCATTAGCTGCTTCCACTGTTCAGCTTTCACACCGTCATGTGGCGGTTGTCTATGATCGGCAAAGAAGCTTAGCTCATATGCCACTAATCTAGCATTCAGGTTGGATGACATCTTTAAAAAGATCTCTGAATCGATTTCAAAAAACCCTATGAAAAAGGCTTCTTCGAACATCTGCATGTATGTACTTGGCAAAAACATGAGTCTGGAATAATAGGCCATTATGGTAGGGCAGCTAGGCATAATAGACAAATCAAAAACAAGAATGTTTGTTCCCTGATTAATGCCAATGAAGTTCAAAAATGTATATGCCGCATGTTTGAAGACCTTCAATACTGTGACTATCATACTGAGTATTTTATTTGTCATTTTGATAGTTAAATCTGGTACTGTTGCATAACTCTGCAGCCAAAATTCGATGGTCTTTACCATATAATCCTTCGTTGGTAGATAGTTATGCGGTGGAAGTAGTGGATAGTTTAGCCACTATTTATTGATTACACCGGTCTTTTGCATGTCCAAAAATTCTCGTGCTTCTCTGCGCCGTGGTGTTGGACAAAAAGAAGGATTTACCTGTAATAAATATGGTGCCGCATGCCAGTGCACCCGTAATGTAGGATGTTTCTCCAAAAATTTTCTTCTCCAAACAGGCTGTGCAGCTTCAAATTCTTCTTGAGTATAAGTGAATGTGTCATTCGTCTGGATTTTTCTGTGTGATCTTTTTGATGTATTGTCTTGTTTTCTCTTTCATCAATCCGTACGGAATGTTGAAAGGCTTCATGATATTCTCTAAGTCTTTACCTTTAATCTTTGCTTCTTTCATGACTCTGATGACTTCATCTTCAAAATGTTATGTCAACCGGGATACCAATAGTGCCCGTTCCCTCTGACCTATTTTTGCAGTGTATAGCATTGGATGATCATCATGTAGTTCTGCCATCTGCTCTTTTATTGGAGAATTATAAATCGAGGGAGATAGAGGACGTACCTCTACCTTGTCAGTAGGATTTTCTTTTGTCGGCTCTACTGGTGTCCCGATTGGTGCTTTCTCTTTTGCTTGGGTCTCTAATTGTGCTAAGCACTCAGTCTTTTCTTTTACTTCTTGCATTGTTGCCCGTAGTGCTTCCTTGGTAGCTAGTAACTCGTTACCAATTTCCGCTACCTAATCCATATTTTCACTATAACTTGCTGCAAGTTTTCCATGGGCTGTATTCAACTTCTTTTTTAGCTCATTTGTTTCGTGAGTGTACTTACGTTCCCATTCTTCTCTCAATGCTTGCTCTTGTTTCAGCAAATCTTCATATTTCTCAATTTGAGCTCATACTTCCTGTTGGTCAATACCTGTTGTCTCTTGTTTTTTGATAGGTTGGTCATATAGCAATGACTTCATTAGTTCTTTATTTTGGTTTCATAAAGTGTCATTTTCTTCCATGTACACCTTTAGTTGTGTTTCGAGCAGGTTACTACTAGCTTTCATTCTCTCTTTGTTGGCCTCGCTGGCTTCATGTAATCTTTGTAGGTTTGTCAGTTGTGCCTGGAGTTGGTGATGTTGGGTTATCAATGTATCACATTGTGCTTTTACTGCGAGTAACTCCGTTCCCTTGGCTGCAATCTCTCTTTGGGCTTGGATAAGTTGTGCAGACAGTTGTTCACTCATAATTTGAAACTGATTCTTTTCCCTCATGGCTTTGTCGTAATCTGCATCTGTATCCATCATCTGTTGTTGTGTATCCATGGCCGTTTGAATCATTTGTTTGACAACAGGTTTTAATTGAGTAACATCCACATTTAACCATGTGGTAGGTATACTAGGTTCTGCTCCTGTTGTCACATCTTTCCCTTGAGCCATGTGTAATGTGGTGTCATGGGGCTTCCTGATATGAAGTTGGATCCTTGGCTAAGCCTCCATGTGGTCAATCTTGCCTTGAGGTGTATCATCTGGCACTTCAATCACAGTTGGCTCTTTGTTTTGTAGTAGTCCTGAGTCTGCGTTCACTGGAGTTTGTATTTCTTCTTTGAGAGGTGGCATGGGAGCTTGATTTGTCACGGGAACTTCTTTCACGCTTATCTTTGATTGGTCATTAAGTTGAATCACATGCACGTTGTCACGGGGTTGTTCTATGTTCTTTGCCTGCGACTGTTGGTTGTCCGGTGTGACTTCGACTTGATTAATCTCTGTCCAATCTTCATTGTGCGTTTTTGTTTGTATATTTGTATCCAAAGTGTCTTTTTCGTGACTAGATTCTGCATCAGAGATAGAATCTTCTAAACCTAATTCTTTGTATCTGGCCACTTGTTCAGGGGTCTGTTCTTTATCTTTTTGTCTCCTTTCTTTGATGGCTTGCCTGTAATGGTGACCTTGGATATTCAAATTTACTTGCCCCTGCATATACTGATGTGTTTCTTCTAGGGCAACGGAGAGATCTCTTTTAGTAATTGGTTGTTGGGTTCCAGGAATCTGTGGCAATGTGTGTGTCCTCTTTGATTGGAGTGTAGCCTGGGCTTCTTCCTCCCTAAGACGCTTTGTACCCCTCATGGGTTTCTTTGAACTGGTTCCTGCTTCGTCCCTAGAGATGAATGTATTCTTTTTCTTTGGAACCGTCACTGACTTGGCATATTTGGCGAGCTCTACTGAGGTTGGAATCACACGCAAGCAGTTCTTCATATCCAGTGCCTCATAGATAAGTAGGGTCAAGGCCAAACTACCATTCAGAAACTTTTTCTACCCCATTTCTTCTTTGCTTCAAATAGACGTTCTTGAACATAGGGAGTCATATTTACTTGATTGCCGACTTGCCTCATAGCATGTGAGAGCAGTTGCACCACGATCTTTTGAGGTGTTGTATATCTATGCATGCTTGGAAAACAAAAGTGATGGTGCACTAAGCAAACAACATCTTCAATATCCGTTCTGTTGATGTCCAAAAAGGATCGCTTTTTAGGATCATGACATTCATCTTTGACATTAGTGTGTCCTTCTTGATTCCATCCGAAAGCTCTGTTAATCAACTCATGAGTGAATTGAATGGTTTTCCATGCGCCAACTCTATCCAATACTTGTGCCTCAGGAACTGATATCTTATTCGCTGCAGGCTGAAGTGTATTCATAACTTGCGTACATCTCTGGAAATCTGGTAGATAAATCGGTAGTCTGAGAAATGCATCCATTCCTGCTTGTGCCCAGACATCCGTCATGCGCGGTAATCCTTGTATGATTGTCTTAAAGTCTTGGGAAATGATAGGGAAGTAGTGATCCCTGTCCATGATTTTGATAGTGGCCATGAAAATGAGATCCGATACTGGTTGGTCATCCAGAAACCAATGGCCTCTTGCTTTTGTTATTGATTCTAATGGAAGAAGTTGAACCTCTTCCTCTTGCGTCGCTTTGGAATTAGTAGATGCCATCTGCACTCAATATAGAGTATGAACTAGTGGCAAGATAGTATCAAAAATCCTCCTTCATTTGTCTTTCATAGGATTGACATTGCTCCGCGTGAATGGTGTCGTCCCTTTGCCGTGGGTGTGAGAAAGGTAATACCTGGGATTTTTCCTATTTTTAGGTATTTTTATGTTTTTCTCTGAAAGAAAAACAGAAAAGTTAGTTTATAGCCGAAGCGGTTATTAAATTTTTTAGTAATTTTCTTTAGATTATGTACAAGTGCTCTCCTATTTCCCAAGAGGAAAACGTGCTTCACTATCCTGAAATAGAAGAATAATGTGTCGAATGCTTGGCCTTGTAATGTGGCCCTATCATGCATACTTTGGATTTTGGTAACTCCATATGTGTGCAACTCGAATTACTTGGTTGATGCATGCAGCTTATCTTGCTTTTCGGCATCCAAATCTGCTTCACACTGTTGGGGCAGATTGTATTCCTAACATTCCTGAAGAATATGGTGCTTCTCATGTTGTTCGTCTGCTTTATCTGTTTTTTGAACCTTGGAGTGGTTTTTGAAGCACATGTAGACTCTTTCTCTGTCCTATAGCTATTCGTCTTTGGTTGTTTTTCCTTTAGATCATATTGATTTTCTTTGAGCATTGGTTCGTCCTTTTTGATGATGGTCATTTGAGTACATGACTTGGGAATCCATATTTGTGTGCGGGCCGGCTGAGCAGCTACCACTTTCTTTGGAATCCATACTTTAGCAATTCTTTGTGGAACTAAATATCCAAAGTGATTTACATACTGGTTATGTGGGTTCTTCTACTGTAGCAAGTAGTTCCTCTGTTGAAGATATGCATCCATTTGGTCCTTCCTTATCCAAGCCTGTCTAGTGTACCGAATGGGGCATATTCTAATAGGTGCAGACTTGTGATTACCCGGAGAACGAGTCTCTCTTGTGCGTGGTTCTTCGCTAAGGCTGTTTTTAGATAGAATGATACTCTTGTGACTTGCTAGATCGGAAGATGATGTGCAAGCAGAATTCAATGTATCCTCACATGAAGTACTCAATGAAGAGGTTTCCATAGTGCTAGTGAACATGCATTCATCATTGTGTTCATTTGGATGAGTTTTCGGCTCTATACTTGCGGCTTTGATTGGCCGTTCGTCTAGCATGCTGAATACTTCACGATGTCCTATCTTGGCCGAGATGTATTCTAAGGCCAATTGAATAGTTACTTCATACTCATATATCCAGTCTTGACCTAACACTAGGTCTTCGAATAAGTCGTTATCGTGATATACTAAGAGTTTTTGTTCCATTGTGTTGTTACCTAAGTGTAGAGGTAAGATAATCTCTCCTATACACTTGGTGATCTTTCCTCCTATTCCTATCAGCTATGCCTTTGATGGACGTAATTCCTCCTTGAGTTTTTGAGTCAATGAAAATTTGACACAACTTATGGCGGCTCCTGTGTCAATGAGAGCATCCACTAAGTGGTATTCCCTTCTCCCGGCTCCCAAATTCAAATATGGTTGCATACTTTGTTGACCTGGGTTTTCCGTGGCTCTAAAATTAGCCATTGGGACGAGTTCCTCTCCTAGTCGATATCTCTCATCTCTCTCTCTCAACCACTCTTTTCATTTCCTGATCCGCTCTAGTGCTTCTTGTCTGGCTTCCTCTCATATTCTTTCTTCCTCTAGACATCTATTTTACCCGTTACCAGTCGTGACATCATTTCTTCAGTCAATGGCTCCAAATATTTTTTTACTCGACATCCACTGATATAATTTGGCAATACTTCTCCATCTAGAGTTGCTAAGCTGATGGCTCCGCTGGTGGATATGCGATTGATGATTAATGGGCCATATCCTCTTTTTTGTAGTTTCTTTGCATGTTGTTTCAGGGTATATACCAAAACTAAATCTCCTTCCTTCAAATTTTTGTCTTTAACATGAGCATCAAAATATGCCTTCTATCGCCTTTTAGCAGCATAAATCCCTGCTACTGCTTGTAATCTAATTTCATGTAGCTTCTCTATTTGATCCAATTGAGCTGAGAGTTCAGTCCATTCCACTCATAGGTTGTTGCTACCCTGAGAGTAGGTATTAGGAAATCAATTGGTAAAATAGCACTCTTTCCATACACTAAGTTAAAAGGAGTAGTGCGTATGGTGGTTTTGTAAGCTACTCTGAATACGCACAAGGCGTGATGTAATTGTTTGTCCCAATCAGATCTACCATTGTTCACAATTTTAGTGAGAACTATGCACAAGATTTTATTTGAACTTTCGGCTTGTCCATTGGCTTGTGGGTTATAAGGGGCTGATTTCTTATGAATTACCAAGAATTCATTCAGTAAGGCTTCTATCACTTCATTCACAAAATGCGTACCTCTATCACTCACAATTTCTATTGGTAGTCCAAATCTAGTGAAAACATTCTCGAAGAGAAACTTGGCTGTACTCCTTGCATCGTTTTTCTTGGTAGCTTTGGCTTCAACCCATTTGGTCAGATAGTTTGTGGCTACGATTATGTACTCGGCGTGGGATCCTTTAGCTGGTGGGCTAATAGGTCCTATAAAGTCTATTCCCCATTTAGTAAAAGCTCTTGCACTCATCATGGGTTTCAGAGGCATTTCATCTCTTCTAATTGGATATTTCATTCGTTGACATGTATCACATCTTTGCACATATGTTGGTGCATCTTGATGTAGAGTTGGCCACCACATTCCCACAAAGAGAATCATTTTGCTGTTTTATCTGCAGACAAATGTCCTCCTACAGCTCCTGTATGTGCCATCTCTAAAACAGCAAGATACTCGTCTTCATGAATGCACACTCGCAAGTGACTATCTCTTCCTCGTTTAAAGAGTTGTTTTCCTATAAGAGCATAGTCCTTGCTTTGTTCTACAAGTGCTCGTTTTCTTGCTAAAGTGGCTCCTTCTGGGTACTCTTGGGTCTTTAAGAACTTTACCAGAGGCATGCTCCATCTTGGTGCTACAGTGGAGTAGCATTGAGTGGAATTCTCTTCTGGATTCCGTTCTTGACAGGTTGGCCAAGCTGATACATAGTTATGCACATCCCTCTGCATGGTTGGCCAATATATGCCCAATCTCTTTAGTGTTTGCCATGTTCCGTTTGCATTTAGATGAGTTTTCCATTGATTTACATGTGCTTTTTGAAGCCACATTTCTTGTTCCTCTTCTTCTACGCATCTCATGAGTAATCCACTTGAGTCTTGGTGATACAAACTTCCAGCAATGATATGAAGATTTTTAGCCTTCCACAGGTCTTGGGTTCGGTTTGGTGTGATCCCATCTTTAGGTCCATGAGTGAGTATAGGGATCAACTTTTCTGCCCATTGGGGACATACTTCGAGGTTAAATAGGTACGTGTCAGGCAGATCGTCGGGTACTCCTATGGGTGGTTCTCCATGTGTCATTCTTGATAGGTGATCCGCTCTTATGTGGGTATTTCCTTTCTTGACTACTACTTCAAAATCAAATTCCATCAACAATAGAAACCATCGTACTAGTCGTCCTGTATTACAAGGCTTATTGACTAAGTACAGTAGGGCTTGATGATCAATAAAGGTAATGTCGGAACTTTTTTACTGTGTATACCATTCCTAGGCCTTCTCTTTCGGTTGTGGTATAATTGCGTTCTGCTTGATTCAATTGTCTACTGGCATAGGGTATAGGGTGATCTAACTTTCCTGTATCTGCAGGTTGAGCTAAGATGCAACCAATGGAAAACTTGGAAGCATCCACGTGAATATGAAACGGCTTATTCCAATTGGGTACTCGGAGGATTGGTGCTTAACTCAATCGACTCTTTAATTCGTTAAAGGCCTTTTCACATTCTTCAGTCCAGTTAAACTGAGTCAATAATGCATAAAGAGGTCTAGCAATTATGGCATACATATGTATAAATCTTCGATAGTATCCACAATGTCCCATAAATGCTTGGACTTCCTTAGCAGTCTTTGGTCTTGGCAAATCTAGAATCACTTTGATTTTGTCTTCATCAGTTGAAATTCCATTTTTAGAGACAATATGTCCTAATATTTTTCCTTGTCGAACCATGAAGACACATTTTTCTGGGTTGAGGCATGCTCTATATTGTCGACATTTGGCAAAGATCTTTTCTAGTTCAGGGATATGCTCTAATCGTATAGCTGAGTAAGTGCATAAATCATCCACGTATACCTCCATACTCTTTCTCAAGAACTCCTTGGATACATGGCACATCAATCTTTGGAAAGTGGCTGGGGCATTGGTTAGGTCGAAAGGCATAACCCTAAAGGCGTATACTCCCCATTCAATTGCAAAGGCTGTTTTATGCTGGTCCTCTGGAGCAATGGCTACCTGATTATATCCTAAAAAGCCGTCCAAAAAACTGTAAACTTCCTTCCCTGCCACCCTTTCCAGAAGATGATCCATGATGGGTAATGGGTAACTATCCCTTATGGTAGCGGCATTTACTTTTTTCAGATTATGCATACTCTTAACTTACCATTCTTTTTCAGTACGATCACCAAAGGTGACACCCATTCCGTGTGTTCAATCTCATATATGAACCCAGCATCTAATAGTTTATCTATCTCTTCTTTAATCTTCGCTGAGTAAACATCGTTATATGTGTATGGTCTTTGTTTGGAACGTTTAGCTTCAGATGTCATAGGGATTCTATGTGCACATATAGATGGATCTACTCCTTTCAAATCCTTATAGGTCCAGGCAAAGACATCCCGGTATTCCCTTATGAGGCGTATTAACTCTTGTTCTTCCTCCATAGAGACATCCTGTCCTATAAAAGTACATCGTTCTTCTCCTTCCTCTAAGGTTACTACTATTTTCTTGGTCTGCTATTTGTTGTCATATGCTATTCCTAACTGTGCTTCTCTTTTTGGCATTTGAATAGCAATTCTTCTCTCTTCTACTTCATATTTTTTGAAGTGGGCGGGCACTTCAAATTGGTCTTGAGGCTTGTTTTCTTGATCATTTTTTGCTTTATCTAATCCAAGCTCCTCTTCCTGTGTTGGTTCTTGATTTATTTCACTAGCTATGACACTTACTTCTTGATTTCCACTTTCTATTTCCATTTGCTCTTGCTCCATTTCAATGCTCTCATAATCCTCTTTCCATTCCTTTTCTATCACTTCCCCTTCTTTAGCCTCTTGAAGAACTACCACATATAGACTAACGTCATATCCTTCCTCGTCAATGCATTCATTCATGGTTATCACTTCTTCGTTTACACACACATCGAGAGTAGCTAAAATCTCCATCCAACCATGAGGTTCAAATTCTTCATCTAAGAATATTTGAGGCATATAGGCTGGATCTTGTACTGATCTAGCAACTCCTTGCCTTTGCTGCCATCCTTTCCTCCTATCCTCTTCCTTTTTCGCAGTTTGGCATATCCATAGATGAGTGTCTTCATTCATCCATGATTGATCACTTGAACCTATACTATGAATCGACTGATTATCTTCCTCCTTATGAATCTGATTCCATTGTAAGGGGGCAACATCTTGATATGTATATGTGTGGAGATTTATTCTTGTGGTGGTTCCTTTATGCTGTAGGTATACAGCGTCTTTTCCCCAATCTTGCACTACCTTTAGTTGTCTCATGAAAGGTCTTCCAAGTATCATTTCATAACTGCTAGGCCTTTCAAATTGACAAATCGCTAAGTTGTGTTTGAACTCAACTCCACAAGTGGTAAAAACTACCCGTTCCAACAATCCCAAGGGTCATTCAGTGTGTCCATCTACCATTTGTATCTTCATGCGCATTGGTCTTAAAGCTGGTTTTCCCCATTTTTCCCAGATTTCTTTAGTAGCAATTCCTACTCCAGCTCTAGAATCTAAGATGGCTTTAGTGGTGTAACCCCTATAGGTAATTGGAAGGCAAGTGTTTCCTTCATCTTCCTCACTAAATTCTCCTACCTTATCGACTGGGATTTTTATTGTGTTTACTTCATCAGACATCTCCTTCTCGTCCACCTTGATCTCCAATTGGCTGGTCAGATTCTCTTTCAAATGTGGTTTGACCTTTAACAGTTCTTCCAATGCCAGAGTGCAAGGGATTTTTACCTTTCTAAGGTGTTGTATGATATCCGATGTTTGGACAGATGGATTCAGTTCTTTTTTTCTGAGGAATGCGGTATAATTCTGAATTATGTTCGTACTCTCCTATGTAATTTGGCAAAACCTTTACACTATCATTTTCTTTGTTACTTGGATCAATTGGTATTATTTCTTCTGAATTCAGTTCAGGTATGAAGTCTTCAATTTCCCCTTCTACTTCTAGCTCCTCAAAGGGTGGGTCTATTCCTTCCACTTTCTTCCACTGGTCTTCTTGGACTCTTGCCCACAAATCTTTAGGCCATTCCCCTTCTACTTCGGGAACAATGGAGCCTTCCCTTGTATCCTCACAACACTTCCCATCATGTGTCTCACCTGCTTCAGTTTTCTCGGGGTCCTTAGGGATGACACACTCTTGGAATTCTTTTTCAGGAATTCGTGAACTAGGTAGTCGAAGGACAGGTTTTTCTAAGGTCTGTTGAGCCACGTCAATTAATTTTTTGCATATCTCCAACCTTTCTTTCTCTAGGTCACCTCTTGGATATTCTCTTTCATGTTGTTCGATGGTAGGTCCTGCTCTTATTCGTGCCTTGTACGCCTGAATCCACATGGCTAATTCTTCAGGCATGGGATCTGCTAAAACTGATCCTACCTCTTCTTTTTTATACTTTCCATTTTTATTTTCTTCTTCAAATTTCTGTTTCTCTTTTGGATTTTGTTTGCTCTTCCCATTTTCCTTCTTTTGTAGTAATTTCTTTTCCTTTATCCTATCTCTACGGTTCTTCCATCTCTGTGTTCGTTTACTTGTAACACTTTTCTCAGGCTCTTCCGAGTCTTCAACTACTTGAGGTGTAGGTATGTTCATTTCTCTATCACCTTGATCATTTTCTTTAGTTTTGTCTGGGGTCTCTCTAGCTTTGGCTCTAGTTATTGCTTTCAATGGTACAGTGTACTCCTTATTGCTTCCTGATGATTCTATCACTTCTATCACGTTAATCTGCACATTAGAGTTAACTTTGTTGGGGTTCTTGGGGCAATCTTTGAAAAGGTTTTCTTTACCACAATCACTACAATATCCTTCACAGACTCGCTGTGGTGGTGGTGGGTTTGGTAGTGTACATTCTCTGATATAATGATCACCTCCGCATCTATGACATGGTCCTCTAGGTACAGGCGGTCTGTTCATAGGTCGGGGGGGTATGGATGCCCTAGGGGCTGTGTACATCAATGACACATAGTCCTGCTCATATCCGTCGGAACTATCTGGCACTTCCATGCCATAGGTATATGGTTCGTACATTTGTCCATATTCTATCATAGAGCTCTCATAACTGGGATAGTTTCCTTGACTATGGTCATAAGATGAGTCATATGGTTCATTACTAGGCAATGTTGTGGCTGGGACTATTGCTCTCTCTAGGTTTTCTTTAGGTTGAGCCATTTTCACTCGGACAACATTTTGAGGATGGGGTGGCTGTTGTCCTAACACCGGTTGTGGTTGATTGTAACTTTGATAGGCATACGGTCGTGGTGCTGGTGTTTGCTGCTGATATGTGGGATATCTGAAGGCTTCTCCTCCTAGATCTCTCTAAGGGTATCCATAAGGTCTCATGACAGGTTGTGCAGGTCTTGATTGCCTATTGTAAGGACAATTTTTCGAGCTGTGATTTGTGTATTTTTGTTCTATGCTGCAATATTGTAAAGGGCCTGGAACGGTTGGTCTATTGTAAGCATAGGCAGGTGGTGGGACTATTCCCCTAGTGCACAAATGATAAGGATGATCACCTCCACAATGCATACATCTTCTAAGCATGGGCACTCTCATTGGGTTGTTGGGGTAGTTCCTCTGTCCTTGAACGTTCAACTTCTTTGCTACTAAGTCAGCTATTTCCTCTACATTGTTCTTAGGGTTTGATGTGCTGCTGGCGAATCTTCACTTTTGATACTACCTTGAGGTATTTTCAGATCCTCTACTAGATTGTCTTCTAGGTCGATACATTCCTTCATACACTCTTGCAAAGTTTGAACTCTTTTTACATATACCAAAGATCTTAATGATACATTCAATAATCCTTCCAAAAATAATGACACCATTTTGTTTTGAGTAGGCCTCTCTTCCACTGGGCATCTATCCACATACTGCTTAAATCTTCTTCCTACCAATCTCACTGATTCTGTAGGAGCTTGCTTAAAGCTATGAATCAACGATGACGAGTTGTTTTTAATTCCAGACTTAGCGAATTCCTCAATCATTTCTTGATAGACTTGTTCCATATTTTGAAAATTGTTAGGATCTAATGGCTGGAACCAAGCTAAAGCTGTGTCTATCAAAGTTAGACCAAAAGACTCATATTGGATCAAAAAATCTTCTACTTGTTCGGCTCTGATTACTCGCTTAAATTCAGCTATATGATTGTAAGGTTCACTAGAGCCATCATAGTGATTTCTCATGCATTTGGCCACTTGAATTGGCCTTAATCTTCTTCCTGCTTCAGGTGGTCTAGGCATTACAGGGAAAACGGGTCTGCCTATCGGTATACCAGGTCCTCTTGCTACAGGTGGTCTAACTGGGGCAGGAATTCCATTCCTTGGGTCCACAGGTGGTTGAGGCTGATAGTGGGGGTTATTTGCAGGCATAGCAAATTGTACGTGTGGTCTAACCGGAATTTGTGTTTGTCTTGACTGTTGGAATGAATTATTTTGAGAGGTTCCATGTGGGTTTTGTGAAGTAGTGGCTTGATCCCTCGGGGGAAACACTGGAATGTTCTGATATTTCAACCCGGCTCTCTCTGAATCTATTAGGGGCCAATACCTTCTCTGGTTTTTGTTCAAATACGTGATGATGGTGGGGAAGTTAGGATCTTGTAACTCATAGATAGTAGCCGGATTAGGGGCTGCTTCCCATAATGAAGAGTGGGCTCTAAGGAGATGCTCCATTCCATTGATCAAATACACATCCATTAAGGAGTCATCTTGGGGATCCAAGTCTCCTCTCCAAACCCTAACAACAGTAGATCTCCCTCTAGGTGTGGTCACTTGTTCTTCAATTCCATCTTCATTAAGGTTTGGAACAGTGTTTTCTTCCCCAAGTTCATTGATATTTTCAGCATGTTCTGTAACAACATACTGGATATCTCTTTTATCCATATAAAATCCTCTTGAATACTTAACTGCTGGCCTAGGCACTATGTAAGCATCTGAAGCTTTCTTCAGTCTGGCCACTGATCGGTTTAGACCATCTAGGTAGATGGGTATCTCATGTTGATTGGTGGTCACATATTCTAAAGATGTCCGATATTCTCCCTCAATAATTGACATCATGCCAATCATTGGTGCAGTGTTTTGCATATCCTTTGAAGCCATAGGAATTTCTTCTTCTGACTCACTAGAGGTTTCAGAATAATGTGAACGGCTACTTGGTTCGGCTACACTTCCTACAGAAGAGATCACACTTCTTCGGCTTCCTAGGGTTCTCCCAGATCTTAGGTTCATTCACTTTAAAGTTCTATTTAACCTTGCCAACCTCCAACTTCTAGAGTTCTTCACTCAAGGTCAGAATTCTGGAAAAATTTGGCTGGGAAAGGACTGACTATGAAATCTCAAGTCACGATACTTGGCCCAAAAAGTTCATGATACTCGACCTTTCGACTAGACGATAGACGATACTTGGATGAACACGATACACTATACTTGGATGAGATGATACACGATAGTTGAAGAACTCGATACACGATATTTGAGCAACACGATACTCGGTACACAGGAAACACGATACTCGATACTCCAAAAAACACGATACTCGATATACGATACTTGATCACACGATACTTGAGATAGCACGATACACAATACTCGATACTTGTGAAGTATCGAGATCAGGGATCACACGATACTCGATACTTGTGAAGTATCGCAATCAGGGATCGCACGATACTCGATACTTGTGAAGTATCACGATCAGGGATCGCACGATACTCGATACTTGTGAAGTATCACGATCAGGGATCGCACGATACTCGATACTTGTGAAGTATCGCGATCAAGGATTGCACGATACTCGATACTTGTGAAGTATCGCGATCAGGGATCGCACGATACTCGATACTTGTGAAGTATCACGATCAGGGATCGCACGATACTCGATACTTGTTAAGTATCGCGATCAGGGATCACAGGATACTCGATACTTGTGAAGTATCACGATCAGGGATCACACGATACTCGATACTTGTGAAGTATTGCGATACTCAACCACAGGAGATCACGATACTTGTCAGGTATTGCGATACTCGACCGCGGGAGAACACGATACTTGACACTTTTTCAGTTTTTTGCAAGTGTGTTTTGAATTTAAGATGAATATGTGTGTTTATCAAGCTTCTTCTACCCTCTCCTCACCAACTGTATCACCCAAAATATACTTTCTAAGCCCTGTCAGACCCTCACGATACCTGCCGCAGATCGTTTGGCAATGATACGTAATTTTTGATTGATGAAGATGAGTAGCAGATTGAATTGCTCACCTTAGAGGCTCTTTCCCAAATCTTCTATCATCTCTCTAGCTCTACGCTGCTCCCAATCTCCTTTCTTACTGGATACGATACTCGGCTGAAGACTTCTCTCGATACTTACTCAGAAAACAAGTAACTTGGGAAAGTCGACTTTTTTTGCTTTTATACTTTTTGAGAAGCTCTCCTAACTACAAGGACTCAACAAGACTAAGATTAAAACTACTCTAGCTTCCTAACTACTCTCTTCTTCCTCCTACTCTACTCACTCCACTTACTTCCCTAGACTAATAACTCACTACACACACTTCAAGAGTGAGAAGTAGTAAGTGCGGATGAAAGTGACTTACCAAAGAAGAGAAAATCACTAATCCTCCTCTCACTTCAATGCAAAAAGCTACTTATCATCACACGAATGCCTCGGTTTGATTTGACACTTCCCGGAAACGGCGCCAAAAACGTGTGTACCTAAGAACCAACTTAGGGACTTGTGGAGAAAGAGACTATACCTCAATCCCCTTCAAGTACATATAGTGGGGATTCACGCTTTAATTATCAATCCGATGAGTATCAAACCTAGCCGAGTGTATGAAGACATGCATTCAAATGACGATCAATACAAATGAGCTACTCAAAGAGTGCAAACAAGGCAAAAACTATTCCAAACAAGCTTCAACTGTCAGTTATGGTGTCATGATACTTGGTGCAGCAGCCAACTGTAAATTGAGCTTTTCTCTCAGCTCCGAACTCCAAATATAGTGAATAGCATATGCGTTTCGAAGCTCTTGAGAAGACGCATCTAATGGTGGTATTTTCACTCAATTCTGACGCTTCTAATTCAAGTTATGAGCAAAATACTGAGTCGCGGGAATAACCTTCCTACACTTCAGCACTTCCTACACTTCACACACACCTTAACTACAGCAAACAAGCACTTTCATGGATAGACAACACTTCTTAACACTCTTTCCAAGCAACACACATGCGCACAAGCTCACAAAGAAGATGATACAGAGTGGAGAAGACACAAATTCGAAATTCTGTGCTCATGATTCTCACAATGGCAAAAAGTCTCTACAAAGAGTCACAAATTGAATTATATACATGTGCCCTTAAAATGCTCCTTTCACACAAGAGAATGGCACTTTATTCACTAAAAGGCTAATTTCCTACTAATTTATACGGGTAAACTACTAATCTTCTGTGGGGGTGCACCTAGAGGACTCCTCTAGTGCACTTACAACGGAAAATATATTACAAAATGATTATGATACAAAAATAAGGTGTCCAAATCGGGAAAATTTTGGGGCCCTTCTTTTTCTCTGCCTTGTGCTCTATTTGCTCTGCAACAGCTTCTCACTCAAGTCTTCTGGTGTTTTATTTTTTCCAGAGGCTTGTGTTATCACATTGGGTGTACTAGGCACTGATAAATTCAAACTTTTCAATAGAAAGTTTTCAATATCACTTCCAGAGTCTGAAGAGAATTGTGAAGAGCCTGCTATTCCTGGTTTTTCCAGTCTTGACTCTTCCACAACAGTAGATTCCTTCTGGTTCCTTTCTTCTACTATCACTTCTTCTGTCTCCATCATTGGTACAGGTTTTGCTACTGATTTTCCTTTACTTTTCTTGGTTAACTTCCTCTTCTGTATAGGTTTCTTTTGAACCTTCTTCTTCACTATAACTGTAGTTCTTGTTTCAGGAGGTCCTTGTAGCTCTTTGAAATATGCTAACAGTTCCACTTCCTTTTCGACAAAAACTTCCTCTGTCTCAGCTGTCATCATCTGATCATGCAGTTCTTCATAGTGTTCTACTTCCTCTTGAATCCAATCTGTTGCTTTGCAAGAGTAGTCCTCCAACATCTTTTGATATTGGGCTTTATATACTGCCCTTTTATTATTTCCTTGGTTCAAATAGGTATACAACTGCTCCTTGCTTGTCTGAGGTGGGTGAGGGTCATTTGAAGACTGCACCTGCTTCTGAGCAGCTTCATGCTCTTCCTTAGTTGCTTCTACCTGCTCCAATTCAACTTTTCTTGGATCCAATCTCCTTTTCTTTACAGGAACAACTTCCTCTGAAATTCCCTTTCTTTTCCTTTCTGCTCCCCTCATGCTGGGTTGGGCTTCCACTTCCCTTATAGTCATTTTCCTAGAAGGACTCTTAATTCCTGACATTAGACTTCTGAAGTATTGGGCTTCTGGAGCCAGCTTCAACTGATCCTCCATTCCCAGTACATGATATATAATCCTGGTTAAAAATTGAGCTCCATTCATATACTTCCTTTGCTCCCAATGTTTAGCTGCTTCTTTCAGTTGTTCATGTATGTATGGGGTTACATCCATCACCCCAAAGGTTTAGTTCTGTCCTTATTGTTGAACATAATCAATGTAACTGGTTTGTGTGGCATGGTGTATCTAGGTAGTTTTGGAAAACAGAAGTATTGCAAAAACATTCTAATGGCATACTCCTCATTCTCTCTTCCCTTAAAATCAGGGAATTTAGAATATCCTCTATATGTTTCTGTATTCTTCTTGACAAAGCTGTTATCCAACTTAGTTCCCATTGGATAGAACTGAAGAGCTACCCTGATATGCTCTGCTTTTATTGTGATGTTCACCTCTTTGTTCTCATTGTCCTTGATCGAACACCTAAAATAGGCATCATTTCCCTTTCCAACTTCCACCAGACTATTCATTACTTGTGCAATTCTTTCAAAATCTATAAAGAATATGGGTTCATCCAACAACTTGTGTAACCCTACTGCTTTCCATCTTTTATGATTGACTGCAATTCTTTGGAATTTGTAAAAATCCTGACACAACATAGTGTACTTGTAACCCCCCACTCCTACTGTGAATATGTGCTGGCCAATGATACTCAGGGTTTCCTTGAGCTCTTTAACTACCTTTTCTGCTTCTGGAATTTCTTGCTCTTTATCAGACTCCAGATCCACCTCCTCTACTGTAGCTTCACTGTCCAAGAACCAATGTCCTCTAGACAAAGTGACTGATTCTGCTTTGAAATCATGAATTGGTAGCTCCTTTGGATTCACCATTCTGGAGAAAATATAGCATCACACAAAAAGAAAAAACTCCACCCACATGAGTCATAAGAAAAATAAAAAATGACATTTGTTGTGATATGACATGAAAGAAGAATGAAAAATAAAATCTCAATTAAATCCTGACTTCCTCAAAAGAAACTCAATTAAAGTGATCATTACATGTGTAGCAAGATGTATAGTGCTCTCTTCTCTTCTGACAGCTCTTATCCAGGAAGGAGATATTTAAAAGAAAAATGAATAAAAAATAAAAAATCATAAAAAATAAAAAATAAAAATAATAAATAATAAATAGAAACCTACTACTCTTCTACCTATATCTTGCTTTGTGCTATATAACTTATAAAAGGAAAAATGGATAATTTTTTCTCTTTTTTCTTTTCTCTTTTTTCTTTTCTTTTTTTTTAATAATAATTTTTTTTTAATAATAATTTCTTCCACTTCTTTTCTTCCCCTCCTAATTCTCTTCTTAGAAAAAGGATAAGGTAGAATTATTTGTCATAATTTCCAATATTTCATGATTTCTTTTCTGTAACATTCTGATTTTCTTCTTAAAAAATTATAAATACATATCAAATATAGATGGTCTTTTTCCATTGAATCAAATCTGATTTTTTACCCAATAATATTTAACCCTTGCTGCCCTTGTCTTAGGGAAAAATCCATCTCCTTCTGATAAGCTGTTTTTAGAATTTTTTGGCTTCCATATCCATTTTGTCGTGGAATTTTGTTTTGATGGGCAGGGCTTGTGTATACTTTGTTTCCACATCTTTCTTAGTAGTATGAGCATCATTCTTTTTTGTAGCTCTAGCCTCTGCCCATTTGGTTAAGTAATCTGTGGCCACTATTATGTATTCATCATGGGATTGTCTTGCTAGAGGATGTATAGGTCCAATGAAATCCAACCCCCATTTACTAAATGCTCTTGCTGAGATTAATGGAACTAATGGCATATTGTCTCTTTTATTTGGTTGACTCACCCTCTGACAAATGTCACACCTTTTTACATATGTTCTTGCATCAAGAAATTGGCCACCAAAAGCTAGAATATAATATGAGTTTAGCAGTTCTGTCACTTGAGAAATGTCCTCTTGCCACTCCAGAATGTGCCATTTCCAACATTTCCAGATATCTATCTTTAGGAACACAAATTCTTAAATATCCATCCATCCCTCTCTTATACAATTGATCTCCTATCAGTTGATATTCTTCAGAGATCATTTGTAGATTTTTTTTAGTCGACACTAGCTCTTACTTGTTTTCCTTTCTTCTTCCTTTTCAACTCCTCAATGATGTTCTCACTCCATTCTGGATTTTTCTGAAACCAATATAGAGTTATAAGTTCTGAATTTTGCAAGGATTGGCATTCCCAGCAGTTAGCAACATATTTTGTTACATCTTGAATATTATTAGGCCAATGTACTCCCATCCTATTGAGATTACTTAGGGTGACTATTATGGAAGCATGTGTACAAGGGTTCCAACAATGATCTCTTTTCAAATATTCTTGTTGCTCCTCTTCTGGAGTACAATATTCCAGTATGCCTGTATGGTTGAGGTGATACAAGTGCCCAACTAGCAGCATAAAGTTCCTGCTTTGCAATACTAAATGTGTGTTATTCCCAAATGTTCTGCAAGGTGCCATGGTTAGCAAAGGTACTAAAGTCATGGCCCACTCCGGAAAACTTTCTACTTTGAATAGATTTGTATCTGGCAGGTCATCATCTAAAGGTGAACTTGGTTCTTTAGCTTGGATTCTAGACAAATGATATGCTCTCAAATGTGTTTTTCCCTGTCTGACCACCACTTCAAACGCAAACTCCATCAGTAGAAGGAACCATCTGACTATTCTACCAGTGTGACAGGGTTTGTTTACTAAGTAAAGTAAAGCTTGGTGATCCACAAAAAATTTAAACTTGTTGGCCAAAAGGTAATGTCTATATTTCTTCACAGCAAATATCATTCCCAACCCTTCCCTTTCAGTAGTTGTGTAATTTTTCTTTGCTGAATTCAGTTGCCTGCTAGCATAAGCAACTGGAAAATCTATTTTGCTCCCTACTATTGGTTGTGCTAACACACATCCCAAAACATAGTTTGAAGCATCCACATGGACGTGAAAAATTTTATCCCACTGGGGTGTTTTCAGAATTGGGGCTGTAACCAAACAAGTTTTTAGAGTCTCAAAAGCTTGGTCACACTCTTTGGTCCACTCAAACTTTGTAATCAAAGCATATAAAGGTTTAGCTATGTCAGCAAACTTGTGTACAAATTTTCTATAATACCCGCAATGTCCCATGAAAGTTTGAAGTTCCTTTACATTTGTTGGTCTTGGAAGTTCTACTATGGCCTTTATCTTTTTCTCATCAGTTGAAATTCCATTTTTGGAGACTATGTGACCTAACATTCTTCCTTGTCTTACAAAGAATACACTTTTCTGGATTTAAACATACTCTGTATGTTCTGCATTTCCTGAATATGTTTTCTAAATCTTTCAAATGATCCTGTCTTTTTAATGAAAAAGTACACAAATCATCTACATAAATTTCCATTACACTCCTCAGGAATTCTTTGAAGATATGACACATCAATCTTTGAAAAGTTGTTGGGGCATTAGTTAACCCAAAGGGCATAACCCTGAAAGCATAAATTCCCCATTCTGTGGAAAAGGCAGTTTTATGTTGGTCTTCCAAAGCTATGGGTACTTGATTGTATCCTGAAAAGCCATCCAGAAAACTATACACCTCCTTCCCTGCAACTCTTTCTAGAAGATGGTCTGTTATAGGCAATGGGTAGCTATCCCTTATAGTTGCAGCATTCACTTTTTTCAAATTAATGCATACCCTAAGTTTCCCATTCTTTTTTGGTACCACAACTATAGGAGATATCCATTCTGTATACTCAATCTCATAGATGAAATTGGTAGCCAGCAGCTTGTCAATTTCTTTCTTTATTTTAACAGAGTATTTATCATTGAATGTGTAATGTCTCTGTTTGCTAGGTTTTGCATCAGGTGTAATAGGAATCTTATGCTCACAGATTTTAGGATCAATACCTTTCAAATCCTTGTAGCTATAAGCAAACATATCCCTATAGTTTCTGGCCAAATTTCTTAATGCCTCCTCTTCTTGATTTGTCATGTCATCAGCTATTACAATATGTCTTTCTTCCCCGTCTTCCTGAGTGATCATAACCTTCTTAGTTTGTTCTTCATTGTCATATGCCTCCCCTTTTCTCTTTTCTCTCTTTGGTTTCATTTTTAGAAGTAACTGTCTTCTACTTCATAAGTCTTGAAATTTGCTGGTACATCAAACTGTTGATCTTTGTTTGTCATTTTCTCATTTTTTTCATCCTCTTGGTCTTTTTCTATTTCCTTGTGTTTGTTTTTCTTATATTTGCCTGAGATTTTATCTTTTATTGCATCTTCAGCTTTTACTTCTTCCAAATATTGTGTTTTCCCATTTTTCAATATCATTTCTTTTTCCTGGTCCTCTTCTGTTTTTGATACCTTTATCATTTGTATTCCTATGTGAAAAACATCATATCCTTCTTCATTTTGAAATCTCACTCCCACATACTCATCTTTGGCTAGATCCATGGTAGCCAAAATCTGGTTCCAACCATAAGGCTCAAATTCTTCATCTTTGAATTTTTGGGGTATATAGCTCTCATCTTGTAATTTTCTCCCTTCTACACAATCTTCTCTTCTTAATCTTCTTTTTCCATTTGTAAGGTTTCTTATCACATTGCACTTCCATATTGATGATTCAGTTTCATTCTGATCTTCCAACTCTGATTCTTCACTTAATTCTTGATTTTGATGTATTTTGAACCATTCTTGAGGGGATATGTCACAATAATGACCATTTCTTAGATTCACTCTGGTTATCCTTCCTTTGCTCTGAAGGTATAGGCAATCATTACCCCAATCTTGCACAATTTGCATTTGTCTCATAAATGGTCTTCTTAGGATAATTTCATATGACGTGGATTATGGAAATTCAACTATGGCAAAAGTATGCTCTATTTCTATTCCACATATGTCCACAATCACCTTTTCCCATATTCCTAGGGGTTTTTCTATGTGTCCATCTGCAAGTTGCAATCTCATTTTAGTGGGTATTAATTCATTTTTTCCCCATTTTTCCCAAGTTTGTTTAGTCATGATAGCCACACCTGATCCACTATCCAATATAGCTTTGGCATAATTTTTACCAAATTGTATTTTTAGGGTTGAGTTTCCCTCTTCTCCTTCACAATATCCTCCTATCTTATCAATACGAATGTACCACAATTCCTCCAATTCCTGTGGCTGTGGATCAAGATTCTCTGGTATTACTTCCCATTTTTTCATTTTGTATTGTAAGTGAGGATTCTGCTTTACCAATTCCTCCATTGTGGTGTGGTATAAGATTGTACATTGTTTATCTATATTTACCTGGAATGTAATTTGTGGGTTATCTTCTTGATTAATAGTTTCTCTTGTTCTTGTTGCCTTTGATTCCCCAACTGTTCTTTGAGAATTGTCTAATTCCCCCAGTTTGAGTTGTGCTTCTTGTATGATTTGTTTGCATTTTTGCATCCTTTCATGTTCTATTTCTGGCATAGGATAAGCCATTACATGGTCTGTAGGATTTGGTCCCTCTTGAATTCTTCCCTTGTATGCTTTTATCAAGGTGTCTAGACTCTGTGAATTTCTTATCTCTGACTGGGTTTGTGTCTTTTGAGGAGTAGTATGGTTTGACTGTTCCATACTCTCTTCTTCCAAACTTTTACCCATTCTCATTTTCTTTTCCCATTTCCCCTTTTGTCTGTTTTTCTTCACCTTTGAAACTGAACTCTTATTTTGTTCTTTAGTTGTTTCTTGTTAATTAGCTTGTGCCCTTGTTATAGCATTTACATTTACTTGGTCAAGGTCACTCAATTCTTCTTGCTCCATGATGTTGACTGTTTTCAATGGTATGTTATTAGATGTGTTTTGTTGTTTTTGAGGATTTCTTGGACAATCCTTTATTAAATGTTCCCTGCCACAATCCTTGCAATAGGCTCCTTCTATTCTTAATGTAGGAGGTTGTGGACAGTCTCTAATGAAATGTTCTCCCCCACATCTATAACAAGTTATCTTTTGGCTCCCTTTGAACTGAGGTTTCTGATTGGACATATAATTATTGGTTATATACATGAATGTGGATGTATCCATCTCAATTCTCCCATTTCCCAAATCTAGGGCTTGCAGTTCTGGTTCTCTCATCTCATAACCTTCCCACTCTTCCTGATATCCTTCATTCCAATGATATTCTTCTTTGTATGGTGATCTTATTCTTGAGTTTCCCTCCTCTATTGGTGTGTATTTAACTGGTACCACATTTGTTGGTAATGGAGGTTGTTGCCCAAGTACAGGTCTTGGTTGCTCAATGAATCCAGATTCTCTTTGGTTTGCATAATCTCTCTCCTTAATGGGTTGTTTATTGTAGAAGCATTCTTCTCTGGTATGATTTGTCCATTTTCTTTCTAGTGTACAGTATTTGAGTGTTTTCCTATCTTGCAAATGTTGTGGTTTTTGATATGGACATTGTTGTACCAAATGATTTTCTCCACAATTATAGCATTTTTTATTTGTTGTTATCTTGGTGTTTATCAAATTGGTTTTGGTGCTAACTTTTAGGGCTTAAACAATGGCTTGTGCCAATTCTTCTGCTGGTGGAATTTTATCTTCATTTATTCTAGGTTGATCAAATGCTAACAGGTCTTGTCCTCAGTTGTCTTCCAAATCTATTGCCTCTTTCACACATGCTCCTAGGTCAGGGCATCTCCTATAATACACCAGGGTTCTTAATTGGGCACTTCTTAATCCTTCTATGAATAGGGATACTTGTCTTGCCATGGAAGGTACTTCTTCTCTGTGACATCTGTCAATGTACTGCTTGAATCTCCTAGCTGCCTCTCTGACATTTTCATCTTTTTGCTGTTTAAAGCTATGTATCAATGTAGCTGTACTATGTTTCATTCCAGTTTTTGAGAATTCCCCAATGAAGGCTTCTAGGAAAGATTCAATATCTAGATACATTTCCTTTCTCAAGGGAATGAACCAAGATAATGCACGTCCTGTTAGGGTTAGACCAAATGCCTCAAATTGGACTTTGTAATCCTCTGCTTCTTCTCCTCTAATTAATTGTCTAAATTCTGCAGCATGGGCATGAGGATCAGAATATCCTTCATATTGATTTTTCATGCATTTGGCTACTTGATAGGGTCTAAGAATTATGCCCTGATTTTGCCAATTATGTCTTCTTCTCAATGGAAAATCACTAAATCCTTTTGCTTTTTTTTCAAAAGGATTTGGGGAAGTATGTGTTCTCCTACCTTGTTGTTGTTCACCATTATTGTGAATTTCATGTGTTCTTGGCAAGTCTGATTGCCCTAGGTTCTGTTCCCAAGGTCTCTTGTCTGCACATTGCCCTAGGTCATTAGAATTTTCTGGGTCTTGTGAGAAGATGTATACACATCCCTACCTATCCTCATATCTACCATCCTTAAATTGTGCTACTGGTGTTATATTCAGGGGAACCTCTAAGTTTCTCAATCTAATGCCCCACTTATTCCATCCTGATATACATAAGTTCCAAACCTATTTGTATACATGTATTTGAGAATGTTTCTATAATCACCAGCTTCAGAGGATTCATTGGTTTCATTTAAATTCTCCATATTAATTTCTTGCCCTAAATCTTTTTCTTGCAATTCTCCTATTACTGATTCTACCTCTTTCCTTCCTAGCTCTTGTTTAGAATGTGTGTTTACTTTATTAACAGACCTAAGGATCATTCAATTAATTTCACGATTCTGTGGAGAGAATCGTGTTTTTTACGATTCTGTGGTGAGAATCGTGTTTTTCACGATTTTATGGTGAGAATTGTGTTTTTCACGATTCTGAGGAGAGAATCGTGTTTTTCATGTGGTGAAAATCATGTTTTTCACGATTTTATGGTGAGAATCGTGTTTTTCACGATTTTGTGGAGAGAATCGTGTTTTTCACGATTCTGTGGTGAAAATCGTGTTTTTCACGATTTTATGGTGAGAATCGTGTTTTTCACGATTCTGTGGTGAGAATCGTGTTTTTCACGATTCTGTGGTGAGAATCGTGTTTTTCACGATTCTGAGGAGAGAATCGTGTTTTTCATGATTCTATGGTGAAAATCGTGTTTTTCACGATTTTATGGTGAGAATCGTGTTTTTCACGATTCTGTGGAGAGAATCGTGTTTTTCACGATTTTGTGGTGAAAATCGTGTTTTTCACGATTTTATGGTGAGAATCGTGTTTTTCACCATTCTATGGTGAGAATCATGTTTTTCACAATTCTGAGGAGAGAATCGTGTTTTTCACGATTCTGTGGTGAAAATCGTGTTTTTCACGATTTTATGGTGAGAATCGTGTTTTTCACGATTCTGTGGAGAGAATCGTGTTTTTCACGATTTTCTAGAAAATCATGTTTTTTTTTCACGATTCTGTTCCCAGACAATCGTGATTGCTCATGATCGTTAAAAACACGATTCTCTTATGAAAATCGTGCTCTGGGAATCGTGATTTTGTGCTTTGATTCAGGGAATCGCGATTTTGTATTTGACTACAGAATCGCAATTCTGTGCAGATTTTTGAAATTTTTTGAAGTTCTTGTTTTCTGAATTTTTCTTCCTACAATAGAGTCGCTTTATTAAACTTTTATCATGCAATAAAAGAGTTTATCAAAAAATGATTATCTTTTCACTGAAAACTAAAAAAATCAAAACATCGCGATTGAGTTTTTTATGTTCCATACTTGATATAAAAACTTGATTAGATGCAAAAATTTGTTGGAAAGTCCTTACCTTGCTTGGTTGATAAAAAAATTTCCAAAAGCTTGTGTTTGTAGACGACCGCGATTCTGCCCACTTCTCTCTCTCTCACTCAAATGAGTTTCTTTCTGAGATTTTAGGGTTTTATAGATTTACACAATCGCGATTTTGTTCAATATTTTCAAGGTCTTAACTTTTCACTTGTTCAAGTTTTTATCTTTCACAATTTATGATGTAAAGTCCCCATTTCTAACTTTTTATCACAATTTTCTCCCTTTATCCAATTGGTGAAAATCACGATTCTGTACTTCTTTTCCACTTTACCCACTTGATGCTAAAACCTCACTGATTTTTAGAATTTGACTTCCTTTACTTACTCAACTTAATGAATTCTCTTCCAATTACCTTTCTCAAAACCCAAATATGCTTAATATTTCAAAATTTTTCCTCTTACAGAGAATCGTGATCCTGTGCAGAGAATCGTATTTTTCTGAACTTCTTGTTTTTTGCAATTTTGATTCTTCTTTCTTCTTACTCCTCTTTCAGATTCTTCACCACTCCAAGTCACTTGTCACCTGCAATTTTACATCATGAACAAAAAATTAACCAGAAAATCGCGATCCTGTGAAGAGAATCGTATTTTTCTGATTTTTTAGTTTTTAGTAATTTTTTGCTTTCCTTCCACTTGGTCTCCTTTACTCTTAACAACAACACTTCAGTCCAACTTCCTAAGGAGAAAAGAAATTTGTTTGAATGTTTTAATGAATTTTATGAATTTTTTTAGTATTTTGCCCTAAATTAAGATAAACACTTCACTTAGGGTTTCTTGTTTAGTGATCTATTGATCTTGTGTTCCCTGATTGGTTATACTCCTTTATGCTTTGCTATCAAAACAATTCATGAGAAAAACTTCCCAAAGAAAAATGTGCTAAGAAGTGCAAATATCAATTTTTTCAAAGATAAACTCAAACATTTTTCTTTTCAAGACGCAAATAAACTTTTTCTCAAGATTATTGCTTTGACTTGGTTAACAAATGGATCCTATCTACTTGCATCTAGCTACTCTACTTGACTTTCCTCAATGCAATCATGTCATCTTCCCAAGATCAACAATTTTGCTTGGTACTTGGTCAAAAAGCACTCTACAAATGCAAAGATAGACACATTTTACCTTATCTTCAGCTTTCTTGATTCAGTTTTTTTCACACACCTACACTTTACTTCCAAAAAATGATATGAGCAACTATCAATTTGCAAGAATTTCTACACTTCTTATTCTCAAAAGATTATCTATTGCTTTCTTTTCCCAAAAGACAAACAAAAAAATCTACCATTTCATGTTTCCATTTCTTGATTAAAGAGTATTACCTTTTCAATGTGTTCAATACCATCAACAATAGAAGATCCGGCAAGGTCCAACTTCAATGAAGCTTTTGCTATATTCCCTAGCAACGGCGCCAAAAAATGTTTGTTGTTACCCTTTGGAGTTGTCCTCTCCAATCATTTAGCATAAAGAATCAACAATACATCTTATATTTGTCAATCCTGGAAGTATACAAGAGACCACATCCCCTTCTAGATGATAGAATCCAAGAAATAAGAGAAAACTGGCTGGATTTCTGAGAAATAATGAAGATGAAGAGGAATTTCTAGGGTTTGGATTATCTTTAGCAATACTCTATCATTTTCAATATCTTGGTGTCTAAAGTGTGTTATTTTCTCAGCAGAACACAATCATAAAGTCAAAACTCAAAAATGATACCTATAACCTTCAGACGAGACAATCGCGATTCTGTAAAATCTGACGATTTTCATCTCCAGCACCATTCTTCATCAATTTCTCACTCAACACATCAGGAATCAACTCTCTTCATACACATTCATCAGAAATACACAATAGAAGCTTGCAAATTTCCATGGATACACATAGAATAGACTCAACAAATCAAAGAAATTCACACAAAAGGAAGAATCACGATTTTTTGCAAGAAACTTCTCTCTTTGCTTGGATAGCATCAATTACAAATAACCAACCCTCTCAAAATAGAGGAAATTGTCTTCTATACATTTTCAAGTGCCCCTTTTCACACTTGAATTTTGGTCCTTTTCCCTTCTAATCTAAAAATATGCTATCTAGGAGTTTCCAAAAATTCTAGAAAAAATACATATGATAATCTACATGAGGAAGACTCTTCTTTATTTTTACATCATTTGCATAAATATTTTTACAATTTTTTGGCATTTTACAATTATTTTTCCATGAAAAATACTTCAAAAATACTTCTTCCAACACACCTTATGGCTGATTTGGATGTTGGTCAATCTTCTGCCACCACCATCTTCATTGATAGTTAGAGCGCATTGGCAGTTGAGAGGAACTCTGTGTTCCATGCTGGCACTAAGCACATTGAGATGCATTATCATTATGTCAAGGAGAGGTTCTCTGCTGGAGAGATCAGCTTGGCCTATGTGCCCACGCAGTTGAATTTGTAAACCTTTTCACAAAGGCTCTAGCTAGGGAGAAGTTTGAAGCTTTTTGCAAAACTTTAGGCTTACTTCCTTTGTGGATTGATCCCACATAGCTTGGCACTTCCTTATACATGAGTGCCAACTCCTTGTTCACTACATCACTCCCAGGGGGGATTTGTTGATATATTTAGGTAGTGATGTGTGTGAACACACTAGGACCATTGGGCATTTTTTTCCCTCTTTAGGAGTTTTTTCCCCGGCTTGTATATAAGCCTATTGCCATAACGGGTCACTTATCTTTGTACATTCTAGTGGTAATACATTCTGTATTGTGTGTTGTGCTCCAAGCTTCTTCTTCTTCCTTGTGCTCTTCACGTGCTTCCATAGACATCTAACTCCAATATCAAGGATGACAAACACGAGAGAAAGGGGGGAGCGTTAGCAGTCAAGGAGGCTTAACGCTCCAAAGTAGCATTAGGCAAGAGAGCCAGAGATAAAAAAGTCAAAGAGAAGGTCAAGAAAGGCCAAGTAGACAAGGAAGTCAACAAAGATCTGGTTAGTAGGCCAACCTCTTTTCTTTTCCACATCCAATCTATAAAAAACAGTGATTGTCATCATTGCATTTGATTGTAAATCCCATTTTTGGTGGAATAGGCTCAATTTCATTCAAGTCAAGGTGTTCTCAAGCATGAGGATTAATAGAACAATCTATCTCTCAATTTTCATAATTTTTTTAGCCCATTTGAGCCTTCAAATGAGGCAGAGAAACTAATTTTTAACTAGGTTAGACATTTGGTTTGAACATGCCCAAAGCTAGTAAAAAACCTATTAAAAGAGACAGTTGATTCATTTTTGGGGGTAGCTAGCTGGAGAGTTAACCTAAGATTGAGCATTGTAAACTTCTTTTGGATAATCAAAGATTCCATTGCTCTTCCTCTTTGACTTACCTTGTATGTGTATGTGCATGTGTGTGCGTGTTAGTGTGCTTCTCACTCACACACTTGTGTATTCTTTTGCTCATGGCCATCATACCACCCGTACGTCTCCATGGGTTGAAAATTATGAGGTGGATCTCCTCATGTTGGTGCTTACCATTGTGCTAGAGTGACACCATACCTCAAGCAGATACCTTGGGGGATGTTATTAATCAAGCAATTCAATGTGATGATTGGTTGCTCAAAGAAAGGCAAGTCTAAGAGCTAGACTTAATGAATACACTCTTCCTCAAGAATCCACATCAACAATCTTTGAAGCTAAAAGAATAATTACGAATGATATGGATCATACACATTATGAAGATAAAAAGAAGGTAAAGGACAAACAAAATCTCATGTGTCAATCAAGAAGGTGTGGTTACTCAAGGCTCTCCATTAATCATCTTGGAAACACCATAGCATAGTACTAGAAGTACAAAGGATATATCTTATGAAGGACCCAATGAAGCTCAATCTAGAAAACATAACCACTCCTTGTGGAACTCATCGATTGAGGGGGAAATAATGTCAAGGATAAATCATCACATTTGTAATGTGTCAAAACCCTAAGAAATACTATCTATGTGCCTTGTTTCAACATTTAGAGACCCTATTTTTCCTCATTGACATCATTAATGATATCATCATTCGTAACTTCCCTACACAACCACCCTACAACATAGGCGCTCAGTCTTGTGGATGCCAATCTTGGGAGCTCAAGGAGTCACAATCTCCAAATAAGTACTTTTTTGAGTTCATGTTCTTGTCTTACTCTTTGTTCTAGTCATATCTAGTCCAGTTCATGGACATCTTGTCTATTTATTTATTGTATCCAACTCATATCTTTTAAGGATTTATTATGATTTAGATATCTTGTTTCATACCTATGGTCCCCAGTTGTGGCACTTTTTGTATACAATTGTATATTATTCTATTATTTCCCCTATGTGGGTGATCTTGTAATTAGAAATCTATTTCTAAAATCCTGTTTGGTTTAGTTAGAGGGCACAATCTAGTGCTCGATTGACACCTACACCTCATATAGTACTACCACAACCCCCTACAAGGGTGAAGAGGAGGAGGATGAAGAGAAAGGAGGGAAAGGGTGAAGTTTAAGATGGAATATATGAAGATTTAATGGAGTTCTTGGAGAAGGTGATGAAACACCTAACCCTAAAAATGCAAGAAATGTTATTTTTACCTATTTACTAAGCCAAATATAATGAAAGTGGAATGAAAGTGATGGAATTGCGCTCCCAAACAAGAAAACAATACACAAGACTCTTACCTTTCATTATATGATCCTCCAAACATGATGACTGACAAGATATGTTTCCCAACAATGGCACCAAAGTGTTTGATGTAGATGGGCTCGTATGACACACATGCCAACTAGCATCAACCAATGGATCGTTGCCCACAAAATGTCAATATGAGAGATGAGTTGGTGATATAAAGAGCTTCACCATGCTAGGATTCATGCACACACAAGGAGTCTCAGACATGCACACACAGACGAAAGCAAGCCTCACTCATGGACTAGACACAAGGGCTCCCAAGAAACTCACATTTGATTAGAAGATAAAAGAACAAGAAGGTTAGGGATGAGTTTTAGTTCACTTTTATAGGTGAGTTTTAAGAAGTGACCCTCTTTACACGCTAGTCTACCCTAGGTAAAAATCAAGGTCCTAAACCTTGATTTGGTGTCTGATTTGAGTGAAAAAAAGTCCTACAAAATCATGGAGGGTTAGAGGATTGATCCTCAAGTTTGAGCACTCCTTGGCTTGCACAAATATGGAGTAAATTACAAGAAACGACTTGTAGACATATTTCTAAATGTGGATTTTTTAACATAAAAAAAGGAGAACCTGAGGAGTAGTTTTTGAATTTTTGGGGCTCCCATTAGCCCGTCATGTTGCTTGAGTGTATCCACCATACTTCTTTCTACAACTCTTCACAACCTCAACCATCTTCTCTCTCTTTGACTTTCAAAAATTTCTTTGGTGACTCTCCATCTCCAACATTCACAAAGGTATAAATCCCTTTATGTAAGGAATCAAGTGTTTTATTTTTTATATAGCATTTTATTGTGCAGAGTTGTAACTTGATGACTAAAAAACGGCTCTCCTTCTATATGCCTATGCATATTCATATGTCGATATTATATTGGTGAACAAATTGTTGAGACATGATAATAATCTCACTTCTTGATTTTAAGTAAATTCCTATAAACATATGGATAATTATTTTTTGTTGGTTCTTACTTGTAGAGATTCTCCAAAAAAAATTGGTGGATGTATTTGAATCCATCTACATCTCAATCTATGACTACATCTAGTGAGAACTCAATCTTCCACATGTTTGGTAGCTTGTTAGAGGCATCAACCACCATTCATGGCATGCATTCACGAGTGTAGGATCATGTGTGACATCTATGCTAAGGGATGAGTCGTGCTTGTTAGAGGTTGGTGGTTGTTTCATCAATGCATAGGCTTGTCGCTACACACTGACATACCTAGGGTATTTGTCTTTTTATTTTTTGTAATTTTAAGTATCAAAAAATTATCCCAATTTCTTTTTTTTTTGCAATGCATGGATTAGGCAAAGATGGAGGGGGGGGATTACCAGTCACTTGGAGTGCAAGATTGCTACATGATGGATCCATACGAAGTTGTTGCAAGAGATAGTTCAACTTCTATGACATTGATGGGGTAATGCATGCTTAGTACCTCCAACTACACACACAAACAAAATCTGAATGAGAGACATCATATAGGCGTCCATACTCTCTAAAAAATAGTATTTAATCTTATATGAATACTAGTTTTAAGAGATTATATAGAGTTACACATTCTCTAGAAAGTGAACTTCCAAGGTGATAACTTCACCTAAACCAAACTCAACTATTCCAATGATGCCATGAATATCATTCTAATTTCAATATTTTGATTTCATTTTGAATGGAAAAACTTTGAAGTACTCACACCAAGTCACAAAGCCTATTTTTGTGACCTTGAAAATTGTACTTCTTTCATAGGGTTAGAAAGAAGGAAACATCTTTAGGATAGTTGAAATCATAGGATTTTTTAGGTCTAAAAGAATGGCTCTAATCACAATCTTTATCTTAATTATCACTTTTGTAGTTGTCTCCAAAGGCAGTTTTCTTATTTTTTTTTGTAAGATTATGAAGTATTACTATTAGTGGCTTATTCCACAAGGAATTTGAAAAACATTTCACCAAAACACTCAATACTTTAGTATGAACTACATAGTTTGAGGCAAATATGAACCACATGTTTTGAGGTTACCTTCTTTAAAATACCCTATTTGTAGTACTGAGATTAGAACCTTTTGCAATGAAAACCTTCACCAAGTATATTAGAAATAATTCTTTAATGATGAGGATTGAAATTTTGATAGATAGGACATTTGGCTAGAAAAAAGAAACCACTAGAGTCCATAACCTGTTTCAATAAAAAAAATTGACTATATGGGAAATTGATCCCCAACAAAAGACATAGTTGTCTACCATCCACAAGACCCCTTGCCCAACCCACCCATTGTTAGTGAGATTCAAGAGAGAGCATTGAATCTTGCTATCAAATAGAAAGTAGTGGAAACAAAAACACAAAAATTGATAAAATGCCCGAGATCTTGTTATTCAATCGTGTTTCAAAATAGAAAATTGATCAATCTAGTTTCTTCATTATTTTACATTGCCTCCTAAAGCTCCATGTTTACCAAATACATGTCAAAGAGTTATGGATACCTGAGGCTCTACAAGAGGATCAAAGTCTAGCTCTAAAGTAAGATTCTTCAACTTTGCATCCATTCCATAATTGTCTTGGACTTCATCTTCCCCCTTCCCTCTTGTGCTCATGTTGTGGTTATATGGGGATCTATTAGAGTTGGATCATCCTCTTGTATACTCTCATCTTCCATTTTTGATGATTGATAGGTGAAACTTTCCTCCATGGAATGTTATAATCTATGGGAGCATAGAAGAAATCTTGTTCATAGTATACCAATAGAATAGAGTGGAATAGAAATTTATATATGGTATGATAGCAAACATAACCCCTTTGCTAAAATGTGCTGCATTCGTTTACAAGTGAACAAAAAGTAGATCATTTGACATAAGAAAATGTTTGATTGGATTTGTACACAAAATAAGTATAAAGTAGATCACTTGACATAAGAAAATGTTTGATTGGATTTGTAAACAAAATAAGTATAGTAAAATATAAGTTCCATTTTCCTTTCATATTTCCTAGCATGTTTTTCTTCAAGGAAAAGTTTCTTGGGGAATGCCATAGTTTGGATGTCTTTTTGTGGAATCAATGAAGAGCTACTTGTCTATAGTCCAATTGGTATTAGAAAGACCAATGTATCTTCAATGAATCATTCCTACCAAGTGATATATAATCCCAATTGTAGTTTATGTATACTCTCAATGTATGAAGGAATTTTCTCTATTTGGGGAAGTTTCTTTTGTCCCTCCTTTGAGGCCTTGTAATATCTTCCCTTCAATCATTATGATTTTGGTTATCATTTATGGAGCGGTTGGATACATTATATGTTATTTATTCTATTTGACACATAATGATCACATAATGATGACTTGTATATGTGCAAACATATGTGGCATTTTCCACATTATGCTTGGTAGATAGAATAATTTAATATGTTTTGTGCTTTGTGAGTAACCAAAGGATCATGAGTGAAGTATCTCTTTGTCGATGCACGATGGTAGACTCTCTTGCTAGAGAGCTTCGCAATGATACCCTTGTTGTAGAAACATTAACTTTGATGCCACACATAATACTCTGCATAGGGGTGCAAAATACATGGAAAACACACAATGCACATATCATGAACACATATTTCTTATGTCATACAAATGCGATCGGGCTGACTAGACCACTATATATTTTATTAAAGAACATATACAAAAGTGCACAACAACCATTTGACCTTTTACATGGACATTAATGATAACAATCTCCCACGATAACAATGAGGACATGAACATCTTATATTCACTTGAGATTATATATTTTCTATATAAAATCATTCAAAAATTTATTACTGTTTTTGAAAATAGATATTGTATGTTTTTTTATACATAGATATATGAACCATCTCTTATGGAACTTTTTATAAGACGATGGACAACTTTTTATTTTTCTGGTGTATTTGTAAAAGAAAAGCTATTTCTTGATTAATAGAACTTGCCTATAGATACACATGTTTGGGGATAAATATGATGAAATGCGTGGGGGGCGATCGTACCCTATATATATATATATATTTTTTTTGAGAGTACAATGAATTGGAAACACACTCACACACCCGACCTCTTAAGGTAGAGGCACCCATTTTATGTCTAGCCAAGACTTGAACTCAGGACTTCCTCCTAGAGATTTAAGACATCAAACCACTAGAGATTTTTAAGGCATCAAAGCACTAGGTTACGCGGACTCGAAGGATTGTACCCTATATTGTCTACGTTACTTGTCTTTTTCTCTTTTTTCTATAAGTTTACTTTTTTGTACAAGTTCATGTTCCTCTCCACACATGCATGTCAATGCATCTATATCTCATATGAATGTTTGTTGATTTTTGCAAGGTGCAACCTTCCCAAAAAATTACCCCTCTTTCAATATTGTTCTTAATTTTTTTTTGAAGGTGCTACCTCCCCGATAGATTGCCCATCTCAGTATTATTCTTTCAAGGCAATGCATGCTTTGCGATGATGTTCCACAATCAGGGGCTACCAGACGTGGAGGTTATTAGGGAAGTAGACCTACCTACAAAGAAAATACTCGGACCATCCAAAGATATGCGCTTCTTTCGCACAAACTACTAGTATATACCTTCTGCTCGCCGTGTGGAACATCATCGGCAGCACTGTTCTTTACTGCGAATCGTAATGGAAGCTTTTGCGTGCACATTTTGACATGCCAAGCCGAACTTCCTTCCTGGGTTTCTTCCTGCTTCTCTCTCCCCTCTTCCACATCGTTACCTGCAAGAAAACGCTTTAGTCCGGCTCTTCGTTTTATTTGTTTTTCGGAATTCGGATCTCTTTCTGCTGCAGCAGGAGGCGCGCATCCATTCGCGGTACGCCATCTCCCTTACTTTGTGTGATTCGGGTTCGCCTTTTTTTCATTAGTCTGGGCAGATTTTTTATCTCTGACTCACATTGCCCATCTGTGACAAATGTGGTCGTCTGATAAAGGGTCTTTCTCACCCCATTCTTTCGCATGCCTCGGTTCCTCAATCTTACCTGTTTCGAACAACTTTCTCGAGTGAGGATTCCTCGTACAGCCATGCGTGCACGTGCGCTCAGTTTTTGTTATTCTTGTTTTCGCCGTTCTCATTCTATGTGTTTATCGTTTTTTTTTTCCCCTGGAAAAGTGCCTTCGAGCACGAGCTTTGAATCGCAACCAAACTTTGTTTTGCCCCCTGTTTTGATTTTATCAGATCCGGTAACATGTCCCAAAGACCAGCTTCAGGGAAGCGGAGAGTAGGGATTGTGGTTGAATTCAATGAAGAGAGCATGAATGCAGTGCGGTGGGCAGCCTCGTCTTGCTTGCGCAGAGAAGATACTGTAATACTCCTGCACGTGCAACACACAGATGGTCTGTATGGTGCTGACTGGGGCGACTTGAGCAAGAGAGCTGATCTCGAAGATGTGCAGCAACGCAACGGACTGGGCATCTCCAGCATGCTCGCATCAAGCAGGCTTGTTCAGCCTTTGCTGAATGCGAAAATCCCATATAAGATTCATGTGGTAAGGGATTATGACAGGAAGGAAAGGATCTGCTTAGAAGCTGAGAGATTACGGTTGAACGCTCTTATAATCGGTATGAATTCCATAGATGCAACAAGAAGCTTGGGATCAGGTGCAGTGAGTGAGTATTGTGCAACACATTGTGAATGTCCCGTTATCATTGTACGGTTTGAAGGTGTTGTCGATGATGCTTTCAAGATGCAAGACCAGCTTACCACACTGTATTTAGATAGTAAGATCTAATGAAGAGATATTTGTGACAGCAGTACCTATTTATAACTTTGTGACACATAACTTAATGGCCACCTGTTTGGCCGATCGTGTTTCAATCACGTTAGGTCACCTATGACATAGTTCGACTTGTAAACCTGCTAATTTCTTAATAAATGTAAGTAAATCTGTAAATTTCTAGAACATCCACGAATGTGCAGTAGATCTTTCATCAGAACGAAGCATGTATATCGATGCAGGTGGATTTTTCCTCGTCTATGCATGAGAGCTAGATCCAGCATGAGTGTGGCATGTGGTACTCTCTTAGGATCATTATTCATAAGTATGTCCGATGCTCTTAGAGATGACTAGTAACGGCTGATAAATGAATGTCAGTGCTATTGAAACATTGCGGATCTCCAGGTCAAATTCAAAATCACAGGAGTTCCGAATGTAAAAATTTACTAATTTACTTGGAGTTGCAGCTTCGTCATGGGAGGACATGAAGCACAATTAGATCAACAGCAAGCTATGTATCACGTAATGGCAATTTTTTCTTGGATTTAAGGCTAAAAGCTTGTACTGATGTAGAAGTCTGCACAATAATCACTGGGGTTGGGGATTATGTCCTCGTGCCCGTGACAGGGAATCCATTTCAAAATCAACTTACCATTTTAGGGTGCATTCATCTCATGGAATCCATTTCAAAACCAACTTGCCATTTTAGGTTGGATTCTGATGAGTGGTGCACACTTTGTGAAAGACACCTCTTCCATAAAATTTTGCCGTGTGTATTCTTGTTCACAAAGAGTGATCGGAACCACCCATTGCAAGAGATGTAGCAGCTTCCTCAATTCCTTACTTTATATTGCATCAAGTCAGGTTGTCATCCGTAGCAGGATATGGCCTTAGCAAGTATGCTCTTCTCCCTCTTGCTCACCATGAAGCCCCTCACATATCCTTTGCTACCTTGTTGCTCTCATTGAGGGTCTCACATGCATGTTCTTTCGGGTGACTGAATTGCACTTATTGGGTCACCAGACAAAGCGTTGAGGGCACATTGATGATAGATTTGGTCGAGTTGGGTTGCTGTAATTATGGGCATGTAGATTACAGTCACAGAACTGAAGGATGATCGGATATATTTGTACATATAAGACGTGTGTATGTATGTATGTATGTATGTACATAAAGGGTAGAGTCCTTAACAACAAAAGAGAAAATATATACGCTTGGGAGGAACATGTGGTGAGACATGTATCTTAAAACTCAACTCATCAAGCTGCTGAAATCCTACAAAGATTTAACTTGAACCTGATAGCATTTCAAGTTGCATCAGTACATTCGGATAAGAAGGGAAAATATTCTTTTTATTGGGAATGTGAGTCACGATTTCCTTGTTCTGTCTATTATATTAAGAATATGCTATTATGCGTATTGCGAAGTCTTTTTCTTTTGGTTCATCGACCCATGGTTTTAAGGTGTATTACAGTTGTTCTTCCACAACGTGATTAACTCCTTGTTTTGCTTGTCTCTCTTTTGGTGCAAGACTTTAGTGGGGATGTTCTTGAGATTTTGGTTTTGGTTCATGAACCTGTTTTTCTTCTTGGATTTTATGGAATATTTTTGTGTGCATGGATGTGTGCGCATTTTCCTACATCTTCAATTTTTGTGGTGGAATGTAGATGTTTTTTTCTTAAAGGAAGCTTGATCATTGAGATCTACTCTTCCAGATAGCTTGAATTAATTAGCAAGTACAATGAAAGGTGGGCATAACACCCATCGGACCTCTCAATTCTGACAAAGAGGGGTTGAACACCTAGGAACTACTAGGATACAAAGCTTGAAAGCCCACTGAGGTAGAGTTTGGGAAGGGACAGCTCTAAGGCTAGATGAGGTAGGTGGCTTAAATTGGGCAGCCTAAAGGCCCAACGATTCCCCTAAGGGGTTGGTTTCATCATCTCACCATGCAATGATGAGGGATGCCTTGTTGCAGGCCAGAGGGATTGAACACCCACTCCTAGCCTTGAGAGGGGAAGGACTCAATTGGCATCGCTAATATGCATGGAGAGAATGTAGATGTTCCTAAGAGATTATGTTATATGTTAGATTTCTAAAGTAGCAAGTGATTGGTCTCTTTTCTTACGAAGGGTTGTCAAAAACATTTATAATATAATCATTCTCAACAAAAAAGTTTCATCAAAGGAGAGCAAATTCTAACTTCTGTTGTTGAAAATTGCATTTTGGATGAGTACTGGCTATCATGGACATCATAAGCACATTAAGTGCTTCCATGCATATCTTAACCTTGGCGTATAGGGTAGAACTATCATTGAAGTCTTTCTATCGAAATTTGAGTCTCACATTAGACACATTGCTCTCTTTCCTTAAGAAGAGTTTTCAAAAATTTTGATAATATAAACATTCTTAACAAAGAAGCTTCATCAAAGAAGAGCAACTTCTAAATTCTGTTATTGAAAATAGCATTTTGAATTAGTATTTGTGATCGTGGACATCACAAGCACATTAAGATCTTACATGCATATCTCAGTGTTGGCATGTCGGATAGTGCTATGCTTGCATGCATTCTACTCAAAATTATCTCATTTTGATCCAAAATCTCACATTGGACACATTTCAAATAATCTCATTTTGATTCAAAAAGCAAAACAATGTTCGCTTGCTTGAAGACAAAGTTTGTATTTCAAGTTCAAAACAGATCTCACTAACTCCCTCTATAAACTTGAATACAACACATCCAAGCCCATCTCTCAAGACTTCGCTGCCATGTATATCTTATATGCTCCCACAATGGAGATAGATACTCGAGGTTGTAGACTTGATAAAGAAGAATAAATACAATAGATACATTGGAGTACTACTATTTTTCAACTTACGTGAATAATACTCTTATGTGTCTATTCTCTTGGCATCTATATAAGGGTTTCAAATGTTTGCTTTTTTTTTTTTTTTGAGCCAGTAATTTATGTTATTCGGAACATAAGATGTCTTTGAGGAGAGTAAAAATTGGTCCAATTTTTACCTTTTCCTATGAGTACTATGCTCGTAAGACCTGATTTTATATTGCATGCACTCAACACTAGCCTTCGATGATTAAAATGATTAATTTTGGAAGATATGCACAAGAAATCTTGCATTGGAGATCTTGGTTGAGGGTTTGGAAATACTGACCTACATGTTTTAGAAAGCCTATGATAATCTCTTAATCGAGGGTTTGTTGCATCATGACATTACAAAGATACAATTTTGGCATATAGTAAAGTACGAATGGATGATGCTGTGCAAGAAGAAAAATCAGATACTCTTTCATAGTTCCATGTGTATGTATCTTGATTGTCCAAATTTTTACAAGCATCCTTCATGCAACCTCAAGGCACTCATCACATACATTGATGAACCAATTGCGCTATATGATCTGCTGTGGAATGACACAATCATTACTAGGCCAAGAAATGCCAACGAGTCCTAAAGGTGTCCTTTCTTCATAGTATGTTTTGATTGTCTTTTCTTTTGTTTTATGATAGCCTTGCTTATGGAAGCAATCAGCCTCATTAACTAGTGATCTCCCACCGTTTGTGCTTGTAGTTGCAAAAAAGTGTATCCTTCCATGTTGGTTTTGATTATTTGTTAATCGCAAATACTTGCATGTAAAATGATCAAACCTTCTGCACATACTTATGCGAGTGTATAAATATTTCTTCGTAGTATGCACATGCTTAACTTGAAGCAATTCTCTAGCACATAATCACAGGAATGCATATAACCAATTATCACCATAATCTCTCAGTTGCCTTCCCCAATATATAAGAGTTTTAAAGTTTTAAATAAACAAAAAACTTCTTTTGTAATAGACTATTGAGTTAATTGAAATTGTTTCTCTATAGGTTCACATGAAAGGTCAAAGTTTAAAGTTTTCCCTCTTTTGAATTCTCTTAAATTGAGATCAATGTTGAGATATGGAGTGCAAACGATTGATTGAATCTTGCGCATGAATCATGTCATGCATCATTTAGTTGTGTAATACCCATTAATGCTATAGCACACATGGATTACAAAAATGAAAATATCATTAGAAAAGAAATGGTTTTCTTGAAACTTTGCATCCTTAATATGGATGCAAGTATGGAACTATGGAGCATAACATACATCTATTGAACTTTGAAAGTTCAATTTATGTTAAGTTTCATCATTCTTTGATTTCATCACTTCTTGGGATGGAATCAAGTGAGACTGCTCACTTAAAAGTAATCATGGAACTTTTGAAACTATCTTAAGTTGTCATCCTACTTGGATGCATGAGAAGTTCACATTCTCGTGCATTGCAACAAGTGAAGGCTTGATCGAGTGTGACTTTTGCTTCAGACTACAATGATGCCAAAAGGTTTTCGAGATGTAAAGAACTAACACTCAAACACAACCCTTGTGGTTTTCACTAGCTCTATCACAATGACAGGTCGTGGACTCGACCTTGAGCTATACATCAAAATTTGTGTACAAAAAACATAACTTAATCTTTGAATTTCATACAAAATTAGAGAGATTTTAGGGGCATGCATAACATAAGTAATGTTGTCCAATAATATCTCTCAGGCAACTATGAACATGCAACGTGGATAGATCATAAAGATCTCTGCCAAGCTATCGAAGGTTCAAATCTTGACTTCACATCCATGCTCTATAATGAAGGAACCTCTTCTTTCTCAGATATGAGAGCATGTATGCGCTTTGAGCCCCTCCTTTTGCTCAAGCTTAGAAATTCTGAAAGAAAAAAATTACCAACCACGAGATCCTCCAAGAGGTAAAGAAGAACATACATAAAGATACGTGCACACAAATCACCCTCTAAGAATATGAAGAGTGAAACAATGAACTGCTCATAAAGAAGATGAACCATATTCAAGAGGTATTCACAGAAGCTTGCCCAAAGCTTGAGGAAGATGATGATGAACCCATCAAGGTCTCCATGGAAGTGAGCTGCTGATACCAATGTAACAAATTGACGATAAGAACCATCACATGCTAGAGAGATGACTGTCCTACCAATCTTACGCCTCCATATATAGCTCTTTCCAAGGGATTGCCTACTATGGCAAGTGAATACTAACCATCCAAGTGTTAACCATGTAACTACATGTGCACCAAGTGTCCTAGTTAATTAGAGTTAACTCACGTGGATGCCTCTAGAAGGCTCTAGAGCTCTTGGGGCAAAATTCTCTCCCACATCTCTCATAGGAATTGAACCCAAGAACTCCTCCTTCTTGTCCATATGGCTTAACCACTAGGCCAAGCACATTTGCTTGTCTATAGATCACAAGCACTTTCAATTAAGTCTACTCTGAAGGCTTTTGCCCTATAGTTGAATGAACAAACAATGTCCGATCCCAGATCCATTTGAACCTGTTGGACCCTCATGTCATAAGCTTACTTTATAATATCTCTTATCCTTAAATTGATTTCCTGGCGATGAAATCCAAAGCCATTAGAGGATTCTTAGAATTGATTAGTAAAAAGCTTCGTTAAAATCCCTAGGGTATCTATTCAGAGTTTAAGATAGAAAGGAATGTGAAGGCAAGGATCATCTCTTGTCACTACATAAGTTGGTTACGTAAAAAAAAATAGACATTTAATCTTGAAAATTCAAGGCACTTGAAACTACATTAATCCTATTTTGAAACTGTTCAAGGAAAGTATAGATATTGTTGGAGTTGGAGGTCTATGGAAGCACATGAACAACACAAGGAAGAAGAAGAAGATTAGAGCACAATGCACAATACTGAATATATTACCAAGTGAATAAGCAAAGATAAGTGACCTCTTAGGGTTATAGGCGTATTTACAAGCTGAGGGAAAAAAACCTCCTAAAGAGGGAAAAAGTGCCCTAGTGGTCCTAGAGTGTTCACACACATCACTACTGAAATATATCAACAAATTCCCTCTCAGAGTGATGTGATGAAAAAGGAGTTGGCACTCATGTATAAGGAAGTTCCAAGCTATATGGAAAGAGATCAATCCAAAAAAGGAAGTAAGCTCAAAGCTTTGCGAAAATCTTCAAACTTCTCTAGAGGTAGAGCCTTTATGAAAAGATTTGCAATGTTATCATGTGTGGGCACATATGCAAAACTCATCGCCCCAGTAAAGAACCTCTCCTTGACAAGGATAATGCACCTCAATGTGCTTTTTGCGAGTATGGAACACATGGTTCCTCACAACTCCTAATGCGCTCTGATTGTTACTGAAGATGGTGGTGGCAAAAAGCTAATCAACACCCATATCAACCAAAAGGCATTTGAGCCACACACACCCAATAGTCCTTGTGAAAGCTTACCTATACTCAGCCTCAAAACTAGAAGTAGACAGAGTGGCTGCGTCTTGCTCAATCAAGATATGCATGAGCTACCAAGTATGAAGCAAAAACCACTACTGGACACATGATTGTCATAGCAAGTAACCGAGTCAAAGTCAGAAAAAACATGTAAGTCTGGTGGTGGTGATCCCCCCTTGGGATAAAACAATCCAAATAGTGGAGTACCACTCAAGTAGTGAAAGATGCACTTAACCGCCTGCCAGTGCTTGACACTTGGGCAATGCATAAGCTTGATCATTTGAGAGACAACAGATTGAATATTAGGTTGAGTTATACATAAGTAAATCAAGCATTCAACAACCTATTGATAGACAACAACATCAAATGCATCTCTAGCATCATAAAGAATCAACCATAAACCTATTTCCATAGGAGTGGCAATAGGTTTGCAATCTTCACGACCAAAACACTACAATAATGTGTCAATATATTTTGCTTGACACAAAGCTATTCCACCATCAACTTGCATTAATTGAACACCAAAATAATGATGTAAATGCCTCAAATCTGACATCTCAAAAGAGGCATGCAAATCAGCCTCAAAATCAACAATATGCTTCTCATTAGGACTAGTGACAACATGTCATCAACATAGACAGTAATGATTAGAAGCACATAATTTGCACACTTAACATATAAGGCGCTATCAGTTGGACTGCTCTCAAAACCATGTGCAATCAAGTAGACATGTATATTTTCATACCAAGCATGTGGTGCTTGCTTCAAACCATATACTGTCTTTTTCACCCTACACACTTTGTTTTCATGCCCCTTTTGCATGAACCCATGGGATTGAAATACATACACTTCTTTATGTAAGTCACCATTCAGAAACGAAGCTTTAATGTCCAACTCGTATACATTCCAACCATGATGAGCTACAAGTGTACAAATGCTATGAACACTGGTCATTGCGCATGTGGTGGCAAAGACTCATCAAAATCAATGCCTCTCTTTTGAGCATAAGCTTTTGAAACAAGGCTAGCATTATACATATCAACTTTTCCATCAGGATTACACTTTAGCTTGTATACCCATTGAGTGCCAATGGCCTTTTTCCCTGGAGGCAAATCACATAAAGACCAAGTACCATTCTTCATAACAACATCATATTGTGATTGCATAGCAGCCATCCAATTTTCTAATTTTTTTACTTCATCAAAAGAAACATGCTAATTCTCATCACAAAGACTAGAGGCAGCCATTGCATAGCAATCTCATGCAAAACAAGCACTATGAGAGCCTAAAGAAGTACGATATGGTAGAGATGCATCTAATTTGCTATCTCGTAAAGTCTGCACTAGCCATTTGGGTATATTTTTTTCCTCCTCTATATATCCCTCTCATCAACAAGAGCATCATGTGAATATGCATAAAAAATGGAATGATCTGCATCATCATGTGAAAGCTATAAAGGCTGATAAATTGCTTTAATTGGATCAGCACTTATCTGTGGACCTGTAAAGAGAGGCAACAAAGTGTCATACACATCATTAGAGCTAATTGATGTCTCCCTAGTACATGAAAGTAGTGGATGAGTTGGATCTTCCACAAAAACAACATCAAGACTAACCAAAACATGTTTACTTTGTGGACGATACGAATGATAGCCTTCTCTTTCAAAACTATACCAAAGAAAAATACATTTTACTGCTTTATCATCCATTTTTTTGTGTTGTTGTTTAGGCACTAATGCATATGCGAGACAACCAAAGACACATAGATAAGCAATAGATGGCTTGTGACCATGAAAAGCCTCATATGGAGTGATAGACTGCAGTGCTTTGGTGGGACACCTGTTAAGTGTCACGAGGAAGGAGATAAGGAAGAGAGATCTCTCACACACTCTCACACTCAAAGAGGAGCACACACACATATTGAGGCAAGGAAGAAAGATCTTCTTCTTCTTCTTCTATTACATAAAAGGAATGTACAAGAATGAACCAAAACAACAATACAACAAGTGCAATATATAAAGAAGAATACATAATGAAAATCCTAATGTCCGCAAATGAGTGAGATGGCAAGAAAACAAATGTGCTATCACTCGGTAGATAAATCTAGTAAATCTCAATGAAGTATCCGTGACATATATTTGCATGACCACTATACATGTCAGAGAAAATAAAAAGTGATACGTGTCATCTTGGATCATCACATGTTGAGCTTGATATCTCAACACTCCCCCTCAAGCTCAATGTCATGTCCTCTAATCCAAGCATCTTCCAAAATTTCTTCAGCTTCTCTACTCCAAGTGCTTTAGTAAAAATATTAGAAACTTGCTCATCTTTCCTCACATAAACAAGATCAATATCACCTACTAATACCTTCTCTTTGATGAAGTGATAATATACCTTGATATGCTTTGTTCTAGCATGAAAAATAGGATTTCATGCTAATTGAATGCTGCTAAGATTATCACAATAGATGATGATCGACTCTTGCACTTCCATACCTAAATCGGAAAGTAGCATCTCTAACCATGATGCTTCACATGCTACCATTGCACCACCTCTATACTCAGCCTTTATACTCGACAAAGCAACAATGAGTTGCTTCTTGCTACTCCACGTAATAGGTGCACTCCCAAGTGAGAATAGAAAGCCACTAGTAGATCTTCTATCTCTAATGCCACTAGCCCAATCATCAGTGTATGCATGAACTTGCAAATGTACACCAACTTCATAAAACAATGCATAATCCAAAGTAGCACTCACATAATGTAGAGTGCACCTCAGATCATCTAAATGTGGCTTCCTGAGAACTTGCATACATTGACTTTCAAGTCCAATGGTGTAGCTTAGATCATGCCTTGTAATTAAAAAAAAGGGAAGTTCGGCAAAGATTACTCTTCCAAACTTTAAGCCCTACTTTGTGGGATATGGGGGGTCAGGCCTTGTAATTGTGAGATATATCAAACTTCCCATATTTTCTTGTACATAAGTAGCATTTTCCAATACTTCCCTTGATGTAGTATCCAACTTCAAATTTTGATCTAATGGCATAGAAATTGGCTTACAATCAACCATACCATATTGTTGCAACATACTCAAGGCATATTGCCTTTGTGACATCCATATACCTGTTTCTGTATCTATGAACTCAATGCCCAAGAAATAGCGCAACACACCAAGATCTTTCATGTCAAATTCTTGCATAAGGAGTTGCTTTACCGCTTTAATGCTTGATTCATTGTCACCTCCTACAATCAAGTCATCAACATAAATAGCCACAATCGTGATGCCATCATCACCCTTCCTTGCATATAATGAATGATCTGCATCACACATAAAAAATCCAGTGGTGGTTAAGTAGTCAGCAATCCTTGCATGCAAGCACCAGGGGCTTATTTAAGTCCATACAAAGCCTTTTGCAACATACAAACACATTCTCGGTGCTTTGAATCTTCATACCCTTATGACTGGTCCATGTATACTTCTTCCTATAACTCACCATGTAGGAAAGCATTCTTCACATCCATCTGATGCAAAATCCATCCTTTTGCTGTAGCTAATGCAACAAGTGTTCTGACAGTATACATTTTAGCCATAGGTCTGAACGTTTCTTCATAATCAATGCCATATGTCTGTGCATATCCTTGTGCTAACAATCCTGCTTTGTACCTGTTTATGCTACCATCAACATTGTGCTTTACCTTGTAAACCCACTTGCAACCTATGGGTTTCTTTCTTTGCGGCAATGGAACTAGCTTCCATGTATCATTTCCATAAGTGTATCCATCTCCTATCCATATCTTTTTTCCAATTTGAATTTCCAATTGCATCTTCAAAACAATAAGGTTCAACATCTTGCATTACCTTGCTCATGTAGGCACAATGACGAGCCATGTAACTATCATACGTCAATCGTTGCATCGAATTCCGCATCCTCATAGATCTTCTTGGTCTTGGGTCATTTCTCCTTGTATCATCTGCATGTGCCTTTCTTACTCCTAGAGTCTTCATAGAGGGCAATCCAAGTTCCTCATCAAGGATCTTTTCTCAACCGCTTGAATCTCCATCAATTTCTTCAAAACCTGTAGATGTTTTACTAGCAATAGAAAACTTTTCCTTACCTTTCTTTGATGTATTTGATGAATTTGATGGGCTGAAATTTCCACATAATCTTCCACTCCATGGATTTGAGTTGGAACTTTTGCTTGGTGATGCAATTGGTCCACTCAAAACTTGAGATTTTGCGCTCAATTTTTCAACATTTTCTTTGTCATTTGGTTCAAGATTAAGTCCATCTTTGGCATCTTCATAGAAGCTTGACATTTCATCAAACACCACATCCCTGCTTACCTTCACCTATCGTGTGAGTGGGTCATAACATTCATATCCATTTCGATCAAGGGAGTACCCAATGAAGATACATTTTTTTTGCTTTTCGATCAAGCTTCATCCTCAACTCATTTGGAATATGTACATATGCAATACAACAAAAAACTTTCATAGTTGTGATGAGCTTGGATTTTTACTTGTGAACTTCTCTTTAGGTGTAACTTAATGTACATCAGCAATCGGAGTTTTGTTCATGATGTATACAACAGTGTGCATAGCTTCTACCCAATATCAATGAGGTATATTCTTCTCAGCCATCAAGGCTCTTGCTATTTATGCAATATGTGTATTTTTGCGTTCAGTAATGCCATTCTGTTGTGGTGTGTACCTGCATGAAAATTGATATCGAATTCCATGAATTTTAAGAAAGTTGTTGAGCTCATTTGACATGTATTCACCTCTCCATCAGACCTTAATGTCTGAGTAGGCTTTCTTGTCTGATTTTCCACTATAGCCTTAAAATTCTGGAAGTGAGTGAACACCTCACTCTTCTCTTTCATGAAATATACCCATACTTTTTGTGTATGGTCATCAATGAAAGTAACATAAAACCTGCAACCACCCATAGATGTGGTCTTTGTAGGACCCCAAACATCTGTATGTCACATTCTCACTAACATGCTTGTCATGCGAAAAAGATGCTCTTGATTGTTTACCAAATTGACAGGCTACACATACCTTTTGCATCTCTGCAACCTTGAAATTTGGTAGTCCATTGAAAATCTCCTTTGATTGCATCAATTTCAGCCTCTGCAAGTTTGCATGTCCAATTTGTTTGTGCCAAATCTCTATAGCAGCAATAACTCCTGCACCTTTTGTAAACATGGCTGCATTCATTTCATGATTTTTCACATTTAAGGTGAGAATCCTATCCACTTTGTTTCCTTTGGCAATCAATCTTCCCTCTTGTTTGTACTCTTCTACATAAAACCCATTAGCATTGAACCTGACTTGTATTATCCAATAGACACCAGATCCTTTGTTATATTTGGAACATGCAGAAAATCAACAAGATGTTTTACCTTTGCATCCTCCATAGACAATGCTATGTTTCATGTATGCTTGTTAAGCTGTGACATATCTAGAAACTTGCAATTTTTGCAAAGTAGTAAACCATTCTACATACTTGTCATGTGATTGGAAGCACTTGAATCGACATATCAGACATTACCATTTGATTTTGAAGCATCAACAGACATCGTATTCATCATGTGATGTTGCACTATGAACAACTTCTCAGAATCATCTGCACTTGTGGATGCATAGTTGTTTCATTGCCTTCTATTATTTTGATTCTTCAACCTACAATCACATTCAAAGTATCAAGGTTTACCACAATTCCTACATCCCTTTTTGTCATTACTTGAATCATTTCTTTGGAAATTTCTATGGCTTCTTTGGCTCCCCTACCTCAAAACTTTCCTCTACCTCTTGCATGATTCTGTTGTTGACCTCGGTGTGAGTTATTGTGTTCTCTTCCACTTCTGAAGCCTCTACCTCTTCCTCTACCAGAGTAGAATACCTGCTCAGAATTAGCTTTTCCTTGGGAGTTTGAGTCATCTCCAAGATTCTTTTCTTCAATAATCAACATGGAAACTAGATCATCAACATTCGAAATATTTTCCTTGGTCTGAATAGATGTTCTGAACTGCTTATATGTAGCTCCTAAACCATGAAGGCGCACTTCCACCTTATCATCATCATCTACATTCACACCAATAGATGCAAGTGACTCACATATGCTTTTGATTTTCAGGGTGTAGTCACTCACTAACATGTCCTTTTTCTCTAGTGTATGCAACTCGTTCTTGAGTTGCAATTTTTGTGCCTTTGTATTGGTCTCATACAATGTGACCAAACTGTTCCAAGCCTCTTTCAGATTCTTGGCATCTTGTATGTGCCCAATCATGCTATCTTGTATGCTAATAGATAGGCAATACATTACCTTTCATGCTCCTTGATTCCATTCCTCATACGCTCTTAATTGGTCCATAGTCCGATTCCTCTTTCGTAAATGTGGAGCGTTTTCGTTCTCTCCTTTGATGTACTTCTAATAGCCTTTTTCGATCAAGAAATTCATAATTCTGAATCTCCAAGCATGGAAGTTCTTCTTCTCTAGCTTATCGCTCATAAACTAACTCATTCCATCTGTGTTTGTGATTTCTATAACAATTCGCAACACTACAAAAACACTACAAGCAATACTTTTGCTTGAACACTATCGCACTTTGACGTCAGAGTACGATCTCAGAAAAACACAGTTCTTTTTGTATCAAGAGAACACAGAATCACTTGAATTTTTGGATTTGGAACACCTGAGTGTTGCCAAACAAGACACAAGTTACAATTCTACAAACTGACTTGGTTTTTCTTTGGGCTCCACGCTGTGGCCTTCTACATTCATGCCAATTTTTGTAGCAATTTGAGGCCATTTGTGAATCACGCTTTCTCCATGCCTTCTCACGTACTCTTCAATGTTGGCCATCTCCACAAGCTCTCTACAGCCACATTGGCTCTAATGCCATGTCATGAGGAAGGAGATAAAGAAGAGAGCTCTCTCTCACACTCTCACATGCAAAGGCGAGCACACACACAGATTGAGGCAAGGAAGAATGATCTTCTTCTTCTTCTTCTTCTTCTTCTATTACATAAAAGGAATGTACAAGAATGATCTATAAAGACAATACAACAAGTACAATATATAAAGAATAGTACATAAGGAAAATCCTAATGTCTGCAAATGAGTGAGATGGCAAGAAAACAAATGTGCCATCATTCTCAGTAGATAAATCTAGTAAAGCTCAATGAAGTATCCGTGACATATACTAGTGTGACCACTAATACATGTCAGAGAAAAGAAAAAGTGATATGTGTCATCTTGGATCATCACATGTTGAACTTGATATCTCAATATTAAGTACATATGTTTCACACATAATAGCCTCAAGCCAAAAGCAATGTGGTAAAGCCTGACTTTTGACCATACACCTTGCCATCTCCATGAGAGACCTATTCTTTCTTTTAGCAACTTCATTATGTTGAGGTGTGTGCAACACTATACACTGATGTTTTATCCCACCTTCAACAAAAAATGCATTAAAATTAGAAGAAATGTATTCCCCTCCTCGATAAGAATGGAGGGTACCCATTTTACATGCTGATAGGGTTGCAACCAAAACTAGAAATTGTTTGAAGCACATAAAAACTTCAGACTTTGCTTTCAATGGATACACCCATGCATGCCTAGAAAAATCATAAAAAATTTGATCTTTGTCAAAAAATTGTCCATAGAATCTCCTTCATTCATATGCTTACTACCCAAATATTTTGGAGGTAAGCAATATGAGCCTCAATTCTTTCCTTGTATAAGTGATAAGCGTAGCCCAAGCATCCTTTGCTATTTTGCATGAGTCAATATGAGGGAAAATGGCATGGTTGACAAATAAAGCTATCAATGCATGTGCCTGAGCATCTTTGCTATCCCATCCAAGTTGCTTTGTAGTAGGTGCAACAGGAACCAAAGCACGAACAAGAATTTGAAGATTGTCATCTTCAATGCCATCTATATCACCTTCAACAACTATATTTGCAAGTGTAGTAGGTTGTTTTCCAACACCCTACACAATGATCCATAGTCATTTTGCCACCAATACATGATGCATCATATATGCCCATTAGAGGTAATTAGGGGATATCCAACTTGTTCTCAATAGCCAACATACCTAGTACATCATTGCTTTCAACCATGACCACTAAATAAAATATCATGATGCAAAAAAATGATTGTACCCCAAAAAGTTGAATGGAACTACCCTATCAAGTTTTACTAAACCTGTAGCACACTTCGAGGCACTTGTACTGGTGAATCGAAACCTCTATATATGTTTGGCACAAAAGGACAAAGTTGCTTGCACAAGAGCTATGATATTGCGTCCGGAGGTTGAAACGAGCTCATATCAAAATTTCAATACCACATAGCAAAGTTGTTTTGCACTCCTAATTTCCCTGAGTATGCTGACCAATTTTTGTGTGATTTTGAGACTATGATCAGAGGGGTGTTGATGATGCTCTAGATCAAATGGTGGCCGACTCGGATACCAATTGTTGGAGTTGGAAGTCTACAAAATCACACAAATAGCACAAGGAAGAAGAAGATGAAGCTTCGAGCACAAAACACAATATTGAATATATTACCAAGTGAATGTAGTAAGATACGTGACCCGTTAGGGTTATAGGTGTATTTACAAGCCAGGGGGAGAAAACCTCCTAAAAAGGGGAAAAATTGCCCTTGGTGGTCCTATTATGCTCATACACATCATTATCAAAATATATCAATAGATATTTAGCCCATCAAGAAGAGGATTTAAGTCTCTTGGATAAGTGGTGTTTGATTAAAAAGCAAAGACCCATCCAAAATATCAAGTGTTCTATTAATAGAAAAGAAAAGCCATCAATGGAAGTAGCAAGAACCTAGAAATGCTACAACTTAGAGGTAATTCCATGACTAAAATCCATTCCAAGTATTTTATCAAAAGGTAATTGTGATGTATATGGATTTTAAGGAAATCATCATCGACACATCTATGTTGGATATGAAGTATGGTGGCGATATGTGAGAGCTTTGAGAAAGGGGAGGAGTGAAACCTCCTTTAACTAGTATGACATATGGTCTCACATGAGTGCCAAGTGGAACTCATGTGGGAAGCCACCAAAGCACTCAATATTAAAGTTGAAGACTATAGCTATTATGTGTGGCTGGGTGGTGGTGACATTATCTCATAGAACTATGTGTATCTTCTCCGAATATCTAGCTGGCAATGACTTCATGGTGACCTCAATATTTTTGCACGTGAAGGATAAAATAAGGGGGGATCATATGGACTAACAATTGGTATCAGCGCAGGACAACATGTCAATACGCATGCGTGAAAACGTCCATCAATGACTGGCCTAACCCACATGGGACAATAGACTAGAGTGCCCACAAAGGACATCGTCATGCTCTTTCCCTCACCCTCCTTGTTAGTTGGGAGAAGACCTCTTATGGAGCTCTTTTTATAGCCAATTCATTTGCTACAACAACAATATATGAGATAATGACATTCCAAGCTGCTCTTAGGGGAAGAACATCATTCCACCTTGAAACTCCATTTTCTTGGAGGAGATAAACTAAAGTCTAAATCAAGTTTTTTTTTCAATTTTCAAGGAGCCTAAAGGAGGGGTTTTAGATATTTTCTTGGGGAGAACAACATATATACATGTACCTTGGCATGAGGAGATGGGGATAGGGCAAAGAAATTTGTTTATCATCCTCTAAGGAGCACCCTTTCAAGCTTCCAAATGCCCTCATCATCAAGCTCACCGTTTCACCTTCCCATAGTGACATGGTGAAGTTCTTTGAGCCATAGCTTGGTGCTTCAAGATCCGATCAAAGCCAATTTTATCACGTTTAGAAGCTACACCCTAAGCTTTGTTGATCATCAAATGGCGCTTGATAGAGTGGATCAAAATCCCTATGCAACACTTTAGTAGGTACTAGGTAGCCACTTTCAAACCTTGTTTTTTATCATTTGCCATCCAGATTGACTTATGTCACTTGGATTGGTGTTATAGCTTTGATTTAGGGTGGTGAATCACTTATATTTGATTTGAAAGGGCTAGAAAGGGTCAAAATTGTATCACGTTTTCTCAATTTTGGTGTTTTGAGCTATTGCCACTTGCTTTTGGCATCATTTTCATCAGTTTTTGGTGCTAAGACCCCTCTCAAACCAAGTAGAGATTTTAAATTTTCATTTGGTCCTAGAGAGGAGTGCAAATTAAGCCTTAAAGCTGGAAGATCACTTCAAATTATCTTTGGAAAGCTTGGATTCTATCAGGAAAGTGTTCTACTGTTATTTTTGTCTCTTTCTTGCTTGTCTCTGATTTGTTGGGTAAATTTTGTAGAGGGGAGAATCCATTGGCTACGGAAATTTTCTTTGATAATGTCCACACTACCCACACCTCAAGCAAATGATTGGTCTTCTAGTTCCATATCCAAAGTTTCCCGGACTATTACCTTGGCTTTGTAGAGGGGAGTATTACCTTGGCTTTGTGTAGCAACCATTACATTTGGTGGTGGCAAAGGCCCAAGCTAGACTCGTCCTTGTACCCAATATGCTTGTGTAGGAATCCCTCATGAGTGGTAGTCTTGGGATTCATGACAAGGCTTCTTGCATAACTAGCAAGTTACATTTGAAAGAGGTCATTCACTTACTACATGCCATTTTTTGCTACATATGGTGCACCATAATCCACTCTTGACTCCACTTCTTGCACGGAGTTCCTATAGATTCTTGCTTATGAGGCTTATTCTTCTTTAATTTCTTGAGCTCCTTCCTCAAATGTGTTACTAGGTCATTAGTTTCCATTGAGTATGTAAGGGTAGAAGAGCCAACTCCATATTGCTACCAAATTTTCTCCAACCTTGTTTTTGTGGTAATGAACTCATCGACAATTGCTCTATAGAGCATAAATTCCTTGATCTTGCACTAGGTGGACATTGGGAATGGCTTAGCAAGCCACACTTTGAAAACAAATCATGGGGAGGATCTAGTAGTTTGACCATAAGTGGTTTGCCGCTAGTGAAAACTTCAGGAAATGTCTTCCAACACTCATTCATAATCTCTCTATTTCTTCAATAATGTTTTTTGTGGTATTTCCTTGTTGGAATGATGCTTTAAAGGCATCGTTCATTAATTCTCAAGTAGCAAAATGGTTTTTGATAAATTGATTAAACCACTTATCTACTAGACCTTCTAATCCTTTTGGGAAGAGGATAAAAAAAGCATCTTTCCTCCCCATCAACCCTCTTGCTTTACATAGGGCTGAAGGACTCATGACATGCACATTAGGATCTCCATGTGCTAATCCCCCCAAAAAATGGAATTTTATGTTCAATTAGGTTAGTAAAGTTTCTAAGTCTAATTTGGCTTTCATGTTCTTTATTTATGATGTAGATGAAAGAGGACTGGTTGACCTATGAGCAACTATCCTTCTTGTGGTTTTTAAGGAAAATTCCAATGTTTGTGAGCAGGTTGCAGTAATGAGTTGTGCATCCTATTGCATGATCTTAAGATGAATTCCATGGAGAAAGAAAGAAAAATTACCTCTTTAATTTGCAGCATCAACACCTTCTACACTTCCTTTTATTCACTTGAGAATTATGAATCTCCTATGCTCAAGCTCTCTTGTCCCATCAGGCATGTCAATTTTTTTGGGGGAATACCTAACGTCTTTGTGCCTTGATTAAAATAGAAGATCACAATAGCTTTTGTGTGTAGAATAAGACAAAATCGAAGACCCTTTTTGGATAAAAAAGTACACAAGTACAACAAAGTACCACAATTACTTGTGAAGTCAACCTCTATGGCGTTTCTTCACCTTGTCTAGTAGCTTGCCCTTGTGCACCCTTGCACTTAAGCCTCCAATAAGGTTGAAGTCTTGTTCACTTCTACTGTCAACCTAAATCACTTCCTTAATTGTACTATGGTCACACTTTGGTTTCTCTCTACCTCGACAACCTCCAAGAGAGCATAGAATACTCTTTTCATAATCCTTGGCCCTATAATTCTGTGCACTCTCTCTACAAATATTGTCTCTCTTTGGAAACTTTGTCTAAGTGTGTTTCTAGCTATGTCTCTTGATCTCATAGTGTAGTGTATCCTCTTGCTTGCTTAGTCTAAGCTTCTCCCCAATGCCCTTTCTTCTTGTCCACTCCTCTTGTGTACACTACTTCACTTGACTTAACTTTCCTTCACATGCATATCCAAGATTTGGTCTTGGATGTGCATCCCACTTCCCCAATCCCTAGTGCACTCACTTCTAAACTCTTTGTATTCTTCATGATGCTTTTCTTTATTGTATCCAAGAACCTTCTCCCACAGAGGTCAACGATACCCTATTTTGTCCTATAGTGACTTTATAGAAAAACAAAGAACTTAATGGGGGTCCACACATAGGCTTTTTGCATATCTTCTTGACTACCTATCTTTTGTTCTTTTGACCGGAATGTCTCCAAATGTACCAATAAGGGAGGGTTCATCTAAACCTTCAAAAAATTTCAAAACCCTTAAAATGCTTTCAAAAAGACCCTTCAAATCTTGTATTTAAATTTATTGAAAAGAGAGTTGTGGACACACCCCTTATGCACTACCGATGCAGCCAATGGCTGGCTGCTCCGTGGCCACATGTGCACCACTATGCACCACTATGCACCACTTTGGGTAGACCATCGATGGAATGTTGTTTACAAATATGGATAGACCATGATGGCCGAATTGTGATTGGTTGCCTACCCCTATTGGATTATCTGATCGGCTCCATTTGTCCTCATAAATGGGTAGTAAATATTGATATGTCCAATTGTAAAAGGACCATATTCCATGGGAAATGGATGAGCCCAAAAGGCTTATTTGGGATCACGAACAAAGTATCTCTATGGATAATACATAATGGATAACTTTACATACATGTGTGGTCCTTGTGAGTGATGATAAGGCATTTGATCAACTTTATCTTGGTCTTGCTGAGGCCCTAAATTTGGATTAGGATGAATATAATTTGGAATGTTGAGTCCCCTCCAAAGTGATTTTTTCTAGTCTATGTATGACTTTATCATCAGTACCCATCTTGTCCACAAGCAATTCTCCTTCAATTCTGACTAGGATTACGTTAGGGATGTCCAAGCACCTCATCTCACCTAATCCAACTATTGGTTGCCCACCATCATCTCTATATATGGTGGCTCCAAATGCATTGGAATGTGTGAAGGTGAGCCAAATCTGGTATTTCACCTTCAACTCTTGACATCGAGTCCATCCGCATGTTAGGATTTGGGTTCTATATGTCTTTTGAGTTGGATGAGTCCATTTCTTCTATCTTTCTCTCTGAATCACTTGACATTAAATAGGTGCTCTTGATTGGACCTAAAAAACTCTCTACTATAGAGATGCTACTTCATATCAACCTATTTTTTCTAATAATTTCCCTCAGCACAAAATCATGCACATGCACACTCAAGAAAGCAATCAATTCAAAAATTTTGTGGTGTAATGATTGGTTTCCTCACTCAAAATGAAAAAAACAATTAACTTAAAAAGAGAAATTTATACCATGAGGAGTGCAAATGATAGATGCAATGCTTATTGAGCTCTACTCAAAGTCTCTTCTTCATAAACAATCAACCCAAATGCACAGTTGCAAATAGAAATAAATCCTCAAAATTTATCTATATAATTGAAAGAATAAGTGTGATATCAAGAGCTAAAAGGACATGTAGTGATTGTACTAGATATGATAAAATGCTCTCTCTAGTGGAGAAATAATAATCTCCCCTTCCCTAGAGGTGGTCCATTTCTCAAAACCCTTTAGTCGTTAGAGAAGACTAGGATTTGGGTCTCTCTTGGTGGCCTTTCTTCCCTCCCATGTATTGGTGGAAAGTCTCTAGAGGCCTCCTTGACTCCTTGTTCTCACCTAAGGATTAACTTCAAAAAACCATATCTTAAAATCATAACAAGTTTTTTAAGAAAAACATTGAGACCATGTATTATTTGAAACAATCTTCCAAGGAACTTTGGATTTCAAAAAATGGATATTTCACCAGAAAACGTATGTCAACAAGATCTTGGGGGTCAAAATAGGAAAACACGACCTTACAATAATTTTGAAGGATAATTAGGCATGCTTTGATGAGATCTCTTTGTCCAAAGATCCCTAGATCAGTAATGATGTCCTTACAAGGACATCATTGTGTTGAGATGCCTTTCTTTGTGACAAGTTCACTTTGGTCCTTAAGACACTCTTGGCAAGCACGTTAGGTTTCTTCTTTGTGTCCCCTTAGAACTCAACAATGGGGAAGATCCATTGGTTGATGTCAATGGAGTAATTGATTGATGTTCCTACATAGACATTGATGGCTTAATATGGCTCTACACAAAGGATTTTGGTGAGATATTTTTGGATCCTAGAGTATAGCCTATATATGCACAAACTCATGAGTAGACAAAAGTTAAGTTCTCCAAGAAGATCTCTATTTCTCAAGATGTGAATTACTAGCTCAAACAAGTTCTAAAATTGATAAGCTAACCCCAAAAAGTGAGATCTCTTTCACTTCTATACTTTTTAAAAGAACTCAATCCACATTGCAATGCTTAATCTAGCTTTCTGAATAGTTTCCAAAGGTTATTTTGAGGCCAAATTTATGTCAAAAAAGTAAAAAAAATGGTAAGGAGATACTAATCACGCCTTAAAGACTGAGTACTACGCATTTACTACAACGTGGGTCCATTTTACAAAAAGATTAGGCTTTATGCAAAACATAAATGTTTTTTTCAAGTAATGTTTAAGCTACACTATAGGAATTCAAAGTCAATTTATGGAGGTTCCCAAGAAACCGCATTTAGATGCTCTAAGATGCACTCTATGTTATGTGCATGCTAGTTTGGATTATGCATTGTTTTAAGAAGCTAGTGTAGAATCGCAGGTTCATGGATACACTAATGTAGATGGGGCTAGCAGTATTCTAGATAAAAGATATACTAGTGGCGTTCTATTCTCACTTGAGAGTGCAGCTATTACATGGAGTAGTAAAAAGCAACCCATTGCTGGTTTACTGAGTACAAAGGCTGAGTATAGAGGTGCTACAATAGCAGCATGGGAAACATCATGGCTAGAGATGCTACTTGCATATTTAGGTGTGGAAGTGCAAAATCCAATCATTATTTATTGTGATAATCTTAGTAGCATTTGGTTAGCACAAAATTCTATTTTTCATGATAGAACAAAGCATATCAAGGTACATTATCACTTAATCAAAGAAAAGGTATTAGCGGGTGATATTGATCTTGTTTATGTGAGGATAGATGAGAAGGTTGCTAATATTTTCATTAAAGCACTTGGATCAAAGAAGATGAAAAAGTTTCGAAAGATGCATGTATTACACAACATGATATTGAAGTTGAGGGGGAGTGTTGAGATATCAAGCTCAACATGTGATTATCGAGGATGACACATATCAATTTTTCATTTCTCTGACATGTATAGTGGTCATGCTAGTATATGTCAGGGATACTTTAGTGAACTTTACTAGATTTATTTGTAGAGAGTGATGGCACATCTATTTCTTGCAAGCTCACTCATTCACATACATTAGGATTTTCCTTGGGTATTGTTCTTTATATATTGCACTAGTTGTATTGTTGTATGAGGTTATTCTTGTATATTCTCTTTATGTAATAGAAGAAGAAGAAGAAGATCATTATTCCTTGCCTCAACCTGTGTGTGCTCCTCTCTCTATGTTTGAGAATGTGTGAGAGATCTCTTATCTCCTTTCTCTTGATAGAAGTAAAGGAGAAAGCATTGTACTGAATAGAAGAGCTCAGAAATGTGTGCACCAACCAATGGGAAAGCGGCCTGCACAATCAAGGCTAAGATACACATGAAAATTCAAGTAAAGAAAAGTGAGTATATGCAGAAGAGTTTGAGAATAATTAAAATGATAGAGGCATAGAATAAGAAAGCATAAGCATAGAGAAGAGATGACTGCAAGTGAGATAGTGTGTGAAGATCGTTTGACAATGAGTGGAGAACTTGAGAGCCAAGAGCGAGTGTAGAGAGTATTGTGTGTTGCATGACAACATCATTCCTGGAAGAATGAAGCCAAGGTGTGGCTAGAGTAGTGCCAAAGAGGAGTTGTACATCAATAGTGCACGTGCTGAGGAATTCAACTTTAGTGGAGGCTTGAGTGCAAGGGTGCATAGGACCAAGCCAATCAGCTAAGGTAAAGAAGCCACGTACAAGTTGACTACAGAAGTACTTGGAAGTACTTGGTTGTAATTAGATGTACATTTTGTCTTAAAGTGTAACTTGCAATGAGTACTTTTATGCTATTCTTAGAAAAAAAAAATCTTATAAAGGCACAAAGAAATTTTGGGTGAAATGTGTCTATTTTCTTCTATACTTTTCTCCTAAAAAGACTCAATCCCAAAACATTTGGGATGCTTGGTTGGATGAGGAAGTATGAGCATAGGGGAATAAGCCAATCAAATTTATCAAGTGAATACTATGGAAGTGTAGAAGGTTTTGACACTACAATTCAGAGGGATAAATCTTTTTTTCTTTGGAATTCATCTTAAGCTCAAGCAAGAGGATGTGTAGCTCATGAATGCAACCCAACCCCAAACCTAGGAAATGGAATCTCTTTTAGAACCACAAAAATGAAATTTGCGAGTAGGTTAGCTATTCCCTTTTCATAATCATCGTTAGTAGGGAATATGACACCCCAAATAGATGTAGAAACTTTACTTTCCCAATTACACATTAAGTTCCCCCAGTTTAGAGGCTTAGCACATGAAGACTTTGATGAGCATATTAGGAGCTTTTTAGCTTTATGCAAAACAAAGCGATTAATAGGAAGGCAAGATGCCTTTTTGATACTCACTAAGGCTAAAACACTTATGGCCAAATTATGGGATTCTCTATGGGTATTTTTTTTCAAAAAGTGGGTTGACAAGCAACTATCAATACCTAGGCAACAATGTGGAGTTGGGTCTTCTGTTCTTCCATATTTCATGTAACCTGATGACCCAAAAGCCCAATTAAGGAAGAAACTTTCCTAAGAATGAATAAACCCGAGAAGGAAGAAGAGAGCGTAGTAGCATAATTATGGTGCAAAATTAAAGCCTTAAAACTTCAAAAAGAAGAGCAAGCCTAGGTAGAAGAGATGGCACAACTCCATCAGGTGCAAGAGCATCGTTCAAGAAATGGAGTCAAAAGTGGAATTTGGCGTACAATGTGTAACAAGCAAGGGCATGTGATAAATGAGTGTCCTCTCTAAAATTTAACTTTATAGTTGTGTAGGAAGTCTGACCATGAAGTGCATGAGTTGCCACTCAATAGGGATTCTAGACCAATGATATTGGGGATAAGGAGGAGCCCAAATAGAGCCTTGGCCATTGTCAAATTTAATGGCCATAGATCCAACTCAAGGTAATACTCAAAACACACATCCTTGAGACCATTTTGAAATGGTTTAAGGAGGCCAAATGTTATTTTAATTGTGGAGAATGTGGGAATTATTAGAGAAAACGCCCTCTACCAGAGGGTTCCCCAAGCTTTTGTTCAAGATCAAAGATCAGGTTTGCTTTAGGAGTTCTTTTAAGATTCTTTGTTTTATCATCAACTTGAACTTCAATTCGTTTCTCATGATCTTTGTCAGATGCTTGTTCCCTTAGTTGAGTTGTTTGAATTTGATCATGTGTCAAAGGCTTTTTCCCTTCCCTTATCTCTTTTGTTCATTGATTAGATTTTGAGTTTTCTCCTTGCTCAAATTGAGCTTTCTTAGGTTCTTCATTGGAAATTCTTCTAGATACTCTTGTTCAAATTCAGTATCATCTTACTTCTCATCTCTTTTCCTCTTTTCCTTTATGTTTGCAATATGCAAATGGACAAAGAATTCTAGTGAATTCCAAGTTGTCTTTTGCATAATAACATCTCTTACCTTAATTAGAGCCTCTATAGAATAGTTGCTATTATCATCCGACTGAATCAATTCTTCATCACTATTATTCACTCTCTCTAGTTTGATAGTAGAGGATCCTAAATTTAAAGTAGAAAGGTTTCCATATAATTTTCTCATACCCCTTTTCCCCAAGTACTTATAGTCACATAATCTCATATCAATTATCTATCATATCTTTACTCCTTAGCCTCTCTCAAAGCTTCACATGTATAAGTGATATGGTTAGTGGAATCACATCAAACACATCTCCTAACAATAGAATTTTTTTGTTCATTAGGATTGAAATTTCTTTAAAAGGTTGGTTGGGGATTTGGTGGTTTAGCATTTCTTGTAGTACATGATGGTGAGGAAATACTTGAGCAAGAGTAGGTTGATTTATAGTATCACCATTCACACTAAGAGAATATACCATATTTTGAAGAATTGATACATCTTTGGTCAGGTTAGTATGTATCATCATCATATTCTCTAATATATTACACATGATTTAGAATTGAAGCTCTACAGGTATTTTTAATGAAGATTCCATATCAACATCCATAATGGCATGAAAGTCCCTAGGTTTAGTGTGATTTGGAACATTAGTTTGGGAGGGGGGATCTAGTCTTCCAAATTTGAGTGTATCTTTGCGATGAGAAAAAAGCTGAATACTACCATAATATGGTCATTTTGAAATCTGATGCGAAGAAGATTGCTCTCAAACCATGCATCTAGAGGAAGATAAAGAGACATAGCCGAGTAACTAAGCAAAGGGTGAGGAGGAACAAAGTGAGCGTAAGAGTAGGCAAGATTTGAGCCCCACTTTTTTATTGCAAAAATAAAAGAACTAAGGGGATGGTATCTCTTGTGTGTGCATGCATGTGTTTTTTCCAACAATTAATTAAAAATATAAGGAAAAATAGGACAAAAAGTCTCAAAAAAATAGAAAATAAAATGGTTAAAAAGTGAAAAATCCTAAAAGAATCCAAAAGTAATTTGAAAAAAAATCATAGACCTGGAGGGATATTTCCTAGTGAAAAACATTAGACAACTTTCATTTCTCAATTATAAATGCTCAAGGAAAAGGGTAGAAAATAAGAAAAAAATAAAAAAAACCCTAGAAAAATCTACAAAATTACCAAAAAAACTAAAAAAATTGCAATATCCTCTCCACTCTAGCTAGTGAATGGAATTTAAATTTCAATAAAACCTTCTAATATCAGAGCTTAATGTCAAAACTAGTGAAATAAAAAGAGCAATGCGAGGGCTATTTACACCCTAGCCAAAAGTGTGCTAAATGCTTGGGACGCAAAGGACTTCATTTGCTTTGTTGGTGATAGGAGTTGCGCCTTGAGACATTGATGAGTGGTAGTGGCTCTCCAAACATGTTTTTCTAGTTGCATTGCACCCCACTAGTTAAATTTCTTTGATTCTATAGATACCTTTCCAATGAGGAACCATTTGTCAAAGTTGTGTCTCTAATTGTGGTCTATGTATAAGAACCAACATTCCAACTTGTAGTTTATTTTGCCAAAAATTTCTATCATGAAATTCCTCTCTCTTTTCTTGTAGTCTTTACAATTGCCTTTTTGCATCCATGCAAACCTCCTCTAACCTATTAAGTGATAAGATCCTCCTCATAGATAGCCATCGAGTTTGCTTTTCTTGTAAAAACTCTATCCTAGGAGAACCATGTAAAAACTCAAAAAGCTCAATCAAAATTACCCCATACATCAATTGAAAGGGCTAAGTGACCTCTAGCTTCCTTGCATGCCAACCTGTAGGCCCATACTCTTCCTAAATATGCAGTACCCAAGTGATAGGCCTTAGACTACATTAGTTTTTGAGTAGGGCTATCAATACTTGGGAAAATATGGAGGATATATTGGTCCTATGAAATCCATACCACATTTCACAAAGGTTTCAATGAAGTGGAGACAACCAATGGATGTTGTTTTTACTTGCTAGGCTTGGGTCCACATCTTTTTCATACATCACATGCTTGTGCTCTCTCCTCTGCATCTTTGAACAAAGTTGGCGACCATAAGCTAACATATAGGATTCTTTGACTCATAATATGACCAATGAGGTGCCTGCCAACTCGATCCTCATGTGTAGCCTAAGGATTGGTCCTACCTCTTCTTACATGCACTTCCCAACGGTACTATCCTTTCCATACCTATATATTTTTCCATCAATAATGTTATAAGGCATGCTTTTCTTGAACAATTTATTTCTCTCCATAGAGTAAGCTTTAGCAAGGTACTTCCTTATCTTGAGAAACTCTTTGATATTTTCATACCATCCATGAGCATATACGGTAAATAGTTCAATATGCGAGAACATATCATGCACTCCAATGTCTTGGTTGTCTAGGCTAAATATCTTTAGATGAAGCCATGATATTTTCTTTGATTGGTCTATGAACTATACCAAAATAAAATTCATCATAAAATAGGAGACATCTCTAGACTATACCTATTTTTTATTGAATAAATACTTAAGTGGTTGATGATCCATAATAATCACAATTTCACGCCAAGAAAATAATGGTAGAACATTTGCACTACAAACAACATTTCCAAAGATTCTCTCTTAGTGGTACTATAATTCTTATATGCCTTAGTCAATATTTGACTTGCATATTTTATGTTTTTGTCTAATTTGTACTCTTCACTATGCTATGTAAGGACTATCCCTATCACATAGGCACAAACATCCACATGTACATGGAAATATTTGGACCAATATGGAGTACCTAGGATAGATGATTCCACAAAATTTGATCTGAGAACATGGTAAGACTTTTCCTCTTTTTCATACCACTTAATTGATACATCTTTACCTATAAGCCTAAAAATTGGTCAAGCTATGTATACATACATCTTGATAAACCTTTTATGATATCCACTATGACCTAAAAAGCTTTGCATTTCTTTTAGTGTCTTAGGTATGGGCAACTTCAATATAGCTAAAATTTTGTCTAGGTCCAGAGCCACACCTTTGGGAGACACTACATGTCCAAGAAGAGTACCTTGTGTCACTAGAAAGTGACACGTGTTTGAGTTCAACTTTATCTCAATTTTTCCCCATTGTTTGAAGACATGTTACAATGATGCAAGATGACCATTTAAGCAATTCACAGAAGTAAAAAACATCTTGTCTTAGTCCTCCAGGTGAATGGATATATGCTTTTACTCGCCAAATCCATCCATGATGTTGTACAATGTATGTCCAACCACTTCTTCAATAACCTATTCTTCCAAATGCATAAGGAACCCATATGGAACTATTAGCTTGTTTAGTGCTCTAATTTCCACACATATCCAAATTTTATTAGTGTTCTTTTTGGGGAGAATGACCATGCGAAGAAGGCTATTGCAAATGGTCCACTCAATGATAATATCACCATCCTCCATTTTCTAGATCTCTTGGTAAATAGTCTTAGCATACTTTGGTTTGAAACTATAACTTTTACCCCTTACTTGTTTAGTTCCTTCTATTAGTGGAATTGTATAGTCCCCAAAACTTGCAGGCCTCCTTCTCAATCCTTGTAATATCAGGAAAATACATCAGCACAATCTTTCATAAAAGAATTTACCTTTGAAAGCAACCTAGAATGATACCATAGCCATGTGGCAACTAGTATTGCATGAAGGTTGTCTTTATGGTCTAGCTTAATTATTTTGACTTGGTTAATATGATCCATCAATGTGTTGGGAGGCTCTTCTACATCTTTGACATCTTTCGTAACTTTCCTCCACGTAGTCCTAGTTTCTTATGCAAGGGCACTTTGGATATCAATTTATTATTCCTTTTCTTGCATCCACCCTACAATCGTTTTGTGAAGTAAAAAAGAAGCTTCTTCATTAGGTTGATTTACCTTCTTTGTGCAGTTGGTTTCCTTCTCAATGATTGAATCAACTTCATCTATGTTGCACTTGAGAGGCAGTTTCTTCACTCTCCTATGACCTGTTACAAGCTCACCCAATCCAACCCCTTGTATGGTCTCTTATGTTTCTTTGTGTCCTTTTGCATTTTGTCACATATACAAAAAGTCCATAATAGGGAATTAGTTACCTATTTTCAACCATGACAAAATATCTTCTTCCTCTTCAACATCCAAACTTGGAACTTCCATCATATCCTATTTGATACTAATGCTATCTATCTATGTCATATCTGTTTGTCCATGGCTATCTATTCCTTATTACAAATGAATTTGATTTAGCCCCTTCCCTTCATGCTTAAACACATTTTATCCTTATTGTAATCATGCAAAACACTCACATGCCTCAACCAAGGGTTCCAATAAATAATGGAATGCCCAAGCCACTTGGGAGTCTTAGTACAAAAAATTCTATGGTAAAAAGATTACCTTGTACCAAAATTTGTACTCAGAGCACCACTTCAAGAGGCTTTACTCTGCTCTGGTCCACCAATATTGTGAAGTTTTTTAGTTTTGAAGGTTGAAGCCCGATCTTTTCCCTAGTATGCTTTGATATTAGATTTATACCTAAACCACCATCTACAATGGCTCTCGATAGTGTGTGATCTCTTATGCTTATAGTGAGCCTTGAACTCTTATAATTATTAAGGGGGGCCTTCCATCAACACCTTTCCTCACAGAAGGTGGAAGTGGACACTTCATCTATAATTTGCAAAACGTGAGATCTGAATCTCACATCCATTTTTAAGAGATCAAAATTTCTAACCTCCTTCATTATTGACTTTAATATCCTTGAAGCTTTAGAATCCCTTGGGGTCTAGGAGATGTGCAAGTCCTTCAACTCTTTTAGGGCCATGTTGTATGCTTTGTTGATCACTTTATATTATGTTTCTAGGATCCCCTTTTGATTCGATGTATTTAAGGCATCAGTGTCACATCCAATCATAGTGTGGTCGGCAATAATTACTAGGTATGTTAACCATGGGAGGATCAATGATGCTTTGCAAGTCTTTAACAAAATGCGAGAGGAAGGATTGCAACCAGATCCATGTTTATGTTCAAACATTTTAAAGGCATTCTCTTGTCCAACACAAACATTTCGTGTAAGAGTATTACATACTAGAATTTATGCTTGTAAATGTGGAAGTGAGAAACCCACAAAAATTGCTCTGATTGATATGTATGCTAGGTGTGACAATCTATTTGATGCACAGTTTGTTCAATACATGCTTCTTTGTGGAAAAAATGACATGGAATGCTTTGATTGCAGGTTATGCCAACAATGGCTATCTTCAAGAAGCTTTTGAATTTTTGTGAGCAATGGAAAAAATGGGTTGTAAGGTAGATGCATCTACATTTTTGCGAATGTTGAAGTGATGTGTACCTTTTTTTTGTTTTAAATACAGGTAAGTTGGTGCACCATTTGGTGCTCGAATTCAATTGTGACTTCAAATTTCTGTTGTGTAATAGTCTCATTAACATGTACATTAAATGTGGAAACCTGGATAATCCAGAGACCTTGTTAAAGTTAACACCCCAGTTGAGTAGAGCTATTCGGAATCTAATCATGTCAAGGAACAATGAAAGTGGTTGTTCTGAGAAAGCCTTACTCTTATTCCAAAGATTGCTATGTGCTGGAATCATGCCAGATGATTTGATTATAGTGACTATATCGGGATCTTTTCAAGCACTGGTACTTTATCTCTTGGAATGCTGCTACATTCATATATTCTTATAGGTAAGGTTACATGAACTAGTTATCAAACAAACACTATAATTATTATGTACTCCCAATTTGGTGATCTTGAGGATGCACAGTGTGTGTTTCATAAGTCAAATGCCAAATATGTAGCCACATAGAATGCAATGATTGCACGCTTTGCTCATAACAATGACTTTGATTTGGTTGGCCATTATTTCACCCGCATGCAAGATGAAAGTATGAGACTAGATACTATAACATTCTTATGTATTTTGTCTGTGTTGTCACATGGGAAATTTTGAAGATGGCTTATGTGAGCTCAATACCATGACCCAAAGTCATGGGATTCCTCCTACTTTTGAACATTATAACTACATCATTGATATGCTTGGGTGAACCGGATTTCTTCTTAAAGTAGTAGATCTACTTTTACCGTCTGCCATACATCCACAATCATGTAGGGTGGATGTCTCTACTCTATCATTGAAAACTACTTGAGAGCAAGGATCTAGGGAATCATTGTATCAATCATATTCTTGAAGATCAAAATTGGAATGCTTTTGGATATCTGTTGATGGACCAAGTTCTCGTCCATTCTAGACATGAGATAGAGGCAAAAAACTTTAAGGAACTCAAAGTAGGTGTGAATGCTTGGAAGCGACTTGGTGTTGCATCTATTGAGATCAATGATAGGCTTCTTTCATTCCATGTGCAACATGTTGATAAGTCTCCCTATTGTGAGACTGATGACAAGCTAGTTAGGCTAAAGTTGGGAATGATGTCTTATGGATATCTGCCATGCTTCTGGATGTCTTATGGATGTCTCATGTGCAGGTAATTGAGGAAATAAGGGGAGAAAGTTAAAAAGGAGAGGAGCCTCTTCTTTGCCAACTAGGAAGTGTAGGGTTGAATACTCAATGCATATTTACGGGAGTGTATGATAATATTGGAAGAATGTATCAAGTGTTTAGGTATATGACTTGTTCCTTTCTAGAAGTGCTTCTGAAAGTCTTGAACTAGAATCTAGATCCATGATTTTGTATATTTGTTTCTATTTGATCTACAAAATGTTCTTTTTAAAATCTATGAATGTTTTCTATAGCAAACTTAGTTCTATTTCCACACATCAAGATGCAGCATGATGCATTTTGGTACAACATCAAATTCACTAGTACAACCTTGGTTTTATTATCAAAGAGTAGACCATTGTATTAATGTATTTCTTTAGGTTTAGAGTATGAGAGAGATACTTCTTCTATGTCTTAGAAGAAAAATCCATCTTATGTTTTCCTTTGAACTATTTTATGGATTGGGGGAGTTGGAATTCCTCTGATCATAGGAGTTCGAATGGAAGTTGAATAGGAGTTACTCAATGAAAGACTATATGGTAATAAGCTCATTTTTTGCTTTTAGCTTGTCTTTTAAGGTATCTTTTGTTTTTCTTTATGGTTTGAAGTTTACCACCCCTCATCATTCTTGCACAAGAAAAATAAGAATGGGAAGAAGACATGTTATGTGGCTTCTTCGAACATTCAAAGAGTGTGTTTTCTACTCTAATCTTTGCTCTAACCAGTGGATCACAGAGTATCGATGTCCAAACACTTGCATAGGATGTTTTACATCAAAACTGACATAGTTCTAGACATTTTTATGGGATCATACATTCATTTGTTTTGGAAATGATTCAAAAGGGTATGCGGAGCTTGTCCTTTTTTCCACAAATCAAAAATATTATAAAGATAACTTATAAGGATTATTTTACGCATTGTAACCTTTTTACATTTTATATTTTGAGATCTTTTCTCGCCACTTGCTAGAGTCTTGTGTGCAATCTTGCAATAATTTTTTGATGAGGGATCTCTTTTTATGTTGTTGGCCCATGTGACTTTTGTTTTGGATTTGCACTTTCATATTTTTGATAGAGATATCCCAACTATGTTTGATGGATTTGAACTAGTACTAAATTGATACATTATGCATGTTAAAGAACAATTGAAGTGTCCATGATGGTTGAATAACTAACCACCTAAAGACTTTTTGAACAAAGTTGAACTGTTTCATGACACCCTTTTAAGAAATTAAAGGTTTTAAAAGAAACAAGTACACAAAAATTGCTATAATTTTAGGGGGGTTTATAAAAAAAATTTGCCTAAATTTTTATACTTCAAGTAGAGGTTATCATCAAATTTCAGCAAAACTTTTATATTTCAACTGGAAGTTGTCAGCAAAATTCACCAAAATATTTATAACTGTAAATTATTATACTTAGAGAAATTCACCCATATTTATATACTTTTGAGTTAGAGAGGTGATCTTATTTTTTTCCTTGGTTTGCACATAACAAGTACAAACAACACATGAGTTTATGATTGACGTGAATGTTGAAGCCAAAGTATGTAATGATCCATTTATATGAGTGAATGTGTGTACTTTTGAAGGAACATATGCACATATGCGTGTGCATATGTATGTTTTCATATGGACGAGGATGTGTACAAAATGAATTATGTGCAGTCATACATGCGTGTTTTATATTTGTGCATAAGTTGGCCTTAAAACATATGTGTGAAACCAAATAAGTAAAACGAAAAAATTAATCAAAACAAAAGAGTCAAATAAAATAAAAATTATACTTCAACAAAACATAAAATAAAAGAAATATGAATGAAAACAAAACGTTGTTGTGCAGGAAGGATGCTCACAATGTAGGTGAGATGGAAACTATGCTCTATCGCCATTGGGTTTAGATAAAAGCACTTTCTCTAAAACCAGTTTTTCTTTTATCTCGGCCAAATTTAGTCCCGGGAAAAAAGCACCACTCGCTTTTGCTAATAGCCTTTGACTTTAGATTTTCAAGCGCTCCTATGAAGCTTCCATCCCCTGTCGAAGCTTGCGTAGTTTAGTGGTTTGACGCCTTAGAGTCTCTGGGATAAAATTTTGAGTCTAGGTTAGACATATCTATGAGTTCTTCAAAGATGAGTGTCTCTACCTTATGAGGTCGGATGTGTGACTGTGTTTTCAATACTCTCAAAAAAAAAAGGAAGAAACAAACTTCCATTCCAATACCATATAATGATGCCATCCATTGTGTTAGCTGCTAAAAGTTGCTCTGCCTTTCAATGCTACTTCAAGGCTAAAAACACTCGCTAAAAAACCAGAAGATTGTTCTTATACATTCATCCTTTGACGAAGATACAAACCCCATACCTCCACACATGAAATCATTTATTGTAAACTATCCTTGGCATCAGACTTTCAACGAGTATACCTGAATTTCAACAAGCCGTCAATTTTGCCCCTTGCTTGGAGTGGATCTTAGTGTTTGCCATAGGATCACAAGAGACCTTGTTGCCAAGAACTGATTCTTTTTTCCACTATGTTTGACTTACCACAAAAACATATTTTTTCCATAAGTCGATAGGTTCTCTCTGAATAGAGCAGGTATATGTTGAAGCTCTTGATTCCCCACAAGTGCCACTTGCAAGGAAAAGTGCCAGCAAATATTTAATGAAACTCCCCACAATGGCCACTTGAAAGGACTCATTTGACTTGCTAATAAAATCTCCCTATTGAGATAGATTTTGGTGTGTGCTCATGAATCGAAGAGAAGTTTAAACCCATGGTTTGAGTCCCTCGGCCTTGAAGAGGAAAAGGCTCAAGGTACGCATCTGAACTGAAAGATGACCTCAAGGTTACACAGCCTCTTTCGAAGAATCATCTTGCTTTGATTGGTTGCATGGTCCGCTCCATATAGTCATCAGACTGGTCCCCTCCATAGAGTCATTAGGCTTCATTGTTGTGAAGGAGAGCTCAATCCCCCCATAAATATCGACGAGGGGACAAGCTTGAGGTTCGGATCCAAGGCCACTCCGTATATAAGATCACCTTGGAGTATACAACCACATAATGAAAAGAGGACCCACTAAACAATCGATAGTCCAAAGGTTTACCAAGCCTCTTAATAGGAAGACTTGAGTTAAAGTGATCAGAAAAAGCAACCGAGGCTCGGGGAGCCAAACGGTGCAAGTGAGGCCCACTCAACAATCAATGGTCTAAAGGGTGTGATTCAAAACTTGCAACACACTAGGATGTCCAAGAGAACCAAAACATCCGAGGGCCTACATTCGGATCACAAGACGGCCAAGGGAGATAGAACTGGTGAGCCCTATAGATGTTACCTACTTAAAAATTCACCTTTGTCTTCCACTATGGTCTGCGATGCATCATCCATGGCCGGAGATTTTGTGTTTGGATGTGGCTTAGACTTGTGTGTATGCAGTCATGAGTGTGAAGGGTACTATCATCAAACCAAATTCTTCCTCGAGAGGTTAAGTTGCTTTGCCAAGAAGAGAAAGATCTTGCTGAAGCACAAAGTTGCCTTGCACCACAATGATTTGCCTTGAAGCTATGGGCATGATCCGACTGAAGCTTGCACTCACCTGGCACACTTGAAGCCTTTCAAAAGGGGCAGATGCCGATCGAAGCATGAACTCAGCCCCAGTTGAAGATGGTGTTGCCTCTGGATCCCAAACCAGCCAAAGGAGGAGTCCAACCCACTTAGATGAAGTGCTTGACAAGGAGGCATGGACCGGCCAAAGCATGAAGTCCAACACATGTGGTGTTTCTCATTGCTGATGAGCATGGACCGGCTCAAATGTAATTCCAACCCACATGATGTCTGCTTTTGCCGATGGACATGCACCGACCGAAGTGCAAGTCCAACCTGCATGATTCCATGTTGCTAATGGGTGTGGACCAGCTGACGTTCAAGTCTAGCCTGCATGATGCCTTGCACTTGAAAGATGAAGGGAGGGTTGGTTGAATGCTGGCCACCACCTACCTTGCCTATTCCTTGTGCAGATATGCTATGAGAAGGGGGCCGGTCGAAGCATGCACCCACCTTTTGTAGTTCACCTTTGTTGATGAGGGAGTTGTTCGAAGAGTACACTTGCCTCCTAAGGGATGGATTGTGACTTATGGAGTTCCACAACTTTCTTTTCGGCCATGAAAAAGATGAAGGGCAAGACATGTGATGTCTCACCCAAGTCAACATTGCCAAGCTGACTACGAGAGATAGGCCAAAGCCATTTTGTTCCACCAATTGTGGGTTGCTCACATACCCGACCTATAAATGGAAAAATCCCATGGTCACCATTTGTCAAGCTGCATGCGTAGCTTATGTGTTCCATGTTCCATCACACCATCATAGACACCCTTAAGAAGAGAGCTCTGATAAAGTTATGAAGAGACCCAGACGTAGATAAGGCTGGCCTCATGAGAGAGTAAGTGGAAGCATATATGATGAGTTGAGGCCTATTGAGATATGTGGAAGCATCTTCAAATGATCTTGGACCGATCCATGGCCTGTCTTGAGAAGTGCCTTGAGGTGTCATACGAAAGCAGTCCAAACATAGCCCTCATTGTGAGTGGTTGGAACCAATATTTCTTGCCGTTTTGGGTCATAGGTCCCATCCCCGTGGAGAGGAGGCCATATCCAATATAGAAGCACTCATGGAGAGGTTCGAGATGCATTTCCATTACCATGCGTCTACTTGACTCGAAAGTCGACGAGAGGGTGACATCGAATTCAAGGAATGGAGGCTCAACACATATGCTTCGTAGTGCATCATCCCCATGGGGTCTTGAGGACTACACCACACATCTGGGACATGGGGGAAGTTCAAGATTGGGCTTGGGAGTCTTACTCTCCGTTTTAGCCATCACCCCCGAGGTGCTCACCCACAAAGCACAATAGAAAAGAGTGTGCAACTGAGGAGAGAGAGAGAGAGAGAGAGAGAGAGAGAGAGAGAGAGAGAGAGAGAGAGAGAGAGAGAGAGAGAGAGAGAGAGAGAGAGAGAGAGAGAGAGAGAGAGAGAGAGAGAGAGAGAGAGAGAGAGAGAGAATATGTGTTGGAAAAAGAAGAAATTTTGGAGAGACTTGTGTCTCACACATAGAAGCATGAAACATAGAAGAATACGTGCAAATCTATTGTGGATGGAGGTAATTTACATATAAAATAAAGGAATCATCTAATGCTATGGGCCCATCTCCTTCACACTTATACTCCAAATGAAAAGAATTTCTGAGTCGTCTCTTGCTCCTAGACCTTTCTTGAGAAGACTCTGGCATAAAAGGGAAGTAATTGTACATCTACCTCTTAATCTTTGCAGTTCATGAGTGATCCAAGGCCACACCTCCAATCTAGGTTGCATTTACTTGATCAAATAATTAAAAAATATTTGATCGAATAATTAAAATATACCAAATATGTCCGTTTTATTTAAGGTTGTCCGGTTTCAATCGAAAAATTTTTGATCAAAAGTTCTTTCGATCGAAACTTTATTATCGAAAACTCATTTCGCATATGTTTGTTTGAGATTCTAGAGAGCTCTAATCCTATCATAGAGACTTTTCTTAAAGTGTTTTTGTTTTACAGATTTGAGAGTACATGTATGCATATGTGTGTATTTATGTGCATGTCATACACACATATGCATACATGCATACATATACACATATACACACACACACAAACATGTACACATGTACACACAAAATCATACACACACATAGGCACACATATAAACATATACACACACACAAACATGTACACATGTACACACAAAATCATACACACACATAGACAAATACACATACATAGGCATACATACACACACAATGAGATACTTGCACATATACATACACACACATATACACACACATGCATACATGCATAGATACATGCATAGATACATGCATACACACACATGCACATACATACACACATGCATACACACACATATACATATACACACACATGCATACACACATATATTCACATACACAAATGCACACATATATGATATGCATACACACACATTTACAAATGCACATATATGCATACACACATTGTACACATACACATATAGATACTTGCACATATACACATACACATATACATATAGATACTTGCACATATACATACACACATATAGACACACACACATACACTCACATGCATACATACATGCATATGCATACACATGCATATGCATACACATGCATATGCATACATACACAGACACATGTATACACACACATGCACATACATACATACATATGCATATACACACATGCACATACATACATATGCATATACACACACGCACATGCATACATATGCATACACACACATGTGCATACATACTCACATGCATTCATACACACACATGCATATGTATACATACATACACACATGCATATGTATACATACATACACACATGCATATGTATATATGTTGACAATCAAGTCTCAATCATGCAAAAGAGCTCAACCACGAGTTTTGCAAGTGGAATAATAAAAAGGGAGGACCCAAAGGCATGGAATAAAGTTAGAAGCTCCATTGTACTAATTTTCATTCATTTCAAGCTTCATTTGTTCTCTCATATAGTGCCCTGAACTTTTCCAAAGTTTCAAGTTATTTTACTGAGTGAGTTGTGAGAAATTGCCAACTTTGTGAAAGGTATATCTCTACACATAGGCAGAGAGTGTTGCAAACTGGTAGCCTATCTTGCAGAGGGTGGTTCTCCCAGTTGGAATATCCATTTGGCATGGTTTAAAGCTACTTGGGTAGATCTTATAGTCCAATCTAAATTTACAAAATTTCATTTCAAATCTCTGTAGTGTTTTAGAGAAAAGTTCAGAACAGTGAGCATATATCATTGCTTGTGGACCTAGTGCAGGGTAGCCATCTTCCATTTTTGCATTGGGGTGTTAGAAGCATCCCCCATCAGTGGTATCAGAGCCATTTTGGAGGCTTGGAGACATCAATGGACATCATATTGAAAACTTGAAGGAATCAAGACAACTCGTGGAAGCACAAGGAGGGTGTATCAAAGCAAGAAGACATCGAAAGGGGGCTACATCGATCGAGATCTCAATTAGTTGAAGGTTAGCAAGGGAGAAGCTATCAAAAGTTAATATCCACACTTTACAAAGCATGCAAACACTTATGAGGAAAAATGAGGAGCTGAGCTTAAACACACTCTCAAAGAATATATGAGATGAGATATGAGAGACAAATAAGTGAGCAATCCTTAAATCAACAAGAATACAAAGTTCCGTAGTAGAAGCTATCTCAAGCTCAAACTACTTGAAAAGAACAAAGCTGATAACACTATCAAATGAGCTCAATGATACACATGAAGCCAATGTATAATAGTCAAGAGTGTGTGATATACACCACTCCACTTCAGTCCCTAGGATGCACTCCACAACTACAAAAAATGAGTCGACTGTCTCTCAACTCTAGCCCTCTATCTATCTGCCAAAAATGCTCAGAAGCCTCTGTTTAAATAGGCATAAATCTCTAATGCGTGGGATTTTGGTGAAAATGTTTTAGATGGAGATTCTCCATGATATGGGGAACAACTTTTCTGAAGAAACTATTTTGAGATGACGCACGTAGCTCAAGATACAAGCTTCCAAAGTTGGCCTACTGGCCGTTTTTAGCAATCTACCAATTCTCTACCTACCAACTTGCGGCCAGCATAACTTGAGTTTGGAGAAGAATTTGTGGGAGATTTTTAGTGAGTTGATACCTGATATTATGGAAAACATTTCAGCTTTTGAATCAACCAAAAAGGATGCACGGTTAGCGAGATATGATCTGTGCAATACTGCCTTCAGAAAAGGTGTGCTATTGTCCTGAAATTTTTCCTAAATTATAGGAACACTTTTCCAACTTGGCATTGACTTCAAATATGCTTTATTCATGACTATGGCTGATGTGAAAAACATAATAAATCACTCTAAGAATATAATGAACTTTAATAAAGAGTTCAACCTATAATAATACTTCGAAGAGATGATGTGGACTTGCATATTCCAACACCTTCCCTCAAGTCCAACATCTTCAAAATAATAAGAACCTGAAATAGAATGCTTGCTGAAGGCATATGAAGATGAGCCTTCCCTTATTTGTTGAAGATGCATGATGAGCCTTCCCTTACTCATGAATTCCTTCCCTTAAGGGAAGCTCCATCATGCCAAGTGATGATCTATGCTTGATGAACAACTCCTTGCCGAGAGCTTTAGTGAAGAGGTCAGCCACATTTTCCTTTATGTTGCAATGGTGTAAGATGATATCACCACTTTGTATCTTCTCTCTGATGAAGTGCTCCCTCACTTCAATGTGCTTGGTTCGTTGATGCATGACTGGATTCTTTGCCAAAGATTCAGTTGAGACATCGTACTTTGCTTTTTGGAACTCCATGAAATAGCTCCATTGCCTAGGAAGAAGGCATTTCCACTTATGCTCTTTCTATCAACCAAGTTTGGTGCATAATCTGAATCACTAAATCCATGAAGATTCAATGTATCTCCTCCATAGAGAATTCCAAGTGAAGAAGTACCTTTCAAATATCTTAGTATCCTCTTGGCTGAATTCCAATGAGATACTTTGGGAGCTTGTAGATATTTGGAGAGAGAGTTCACTGCAAAACAAATATCAGGTCTTGTGATGGTCAAATAGATGAGAGATCCTATGAGTTGTCTATATAGTGTTTCATCATATGGAACACCATTCTCATCCTTCATGAGTTTGAGAGTTGACTCCATAGGTGTAGAGACCGGCTTAGAGTGAGACATCTCAAACCTATCAAGAATGAAAAAAAGATACTTTTGTTGAGAGATAAATATATCTCCCTTCTCTAGTCGAGAGACTTCAATGCCAAGAATGTAGTGTAAGTCACCAAGATCCTTCATTTCAAACTCTTTAGAGAGTTTTCTTTGAACATCTTCAATCATTGCTTCATTGCTTCCTGTCAACATGAGATCATCCACATATAGAAGAACAATAACAATATCTTTTCCCTTGACTTTATAATACAAACTATGATCAACATTGCTTCTTTGAAAGCCTTGAGAGCAAAGATGCTCATCAATCCTTGCATACCAAGCTCGGGGAGCTTGCTTCAAACCATACAAACTTTTGAGAAGTTTGCATACCATGTGCTCTTTACCTTTGACAATGTATCCTTCCGGTTGTTGCATGTAGACTTCTTCCTCAAGTATGCCATTGAGGAAGGCATTGTTGACATCCATGTGCTTCACCTTCCACTTAAATATGGAGGCAAGGGAACGTAATAACCTAACTGAACTCATCTTTGCTACTGGAGCATATGTTTCATCATAATCCAATCCATATTGTTGAGAATATCCTTTAGCTACTAACCTTGCTTTGTGTCTATCTATCTTCCCTTACTTGTTGAATTTCAGCTTTTAGATCCATTTGCATCTGATTGCTTTCTTGTCCCATTTTGATGAAGAGCAGCCATCTCTTTGTCCATAGCTTCTTGCCATTCTTTTTGAGTACTACCGGCCTTGAATGTTGACAGTTTGTCATGTTGTAAAATAGAGCTAAGCAAAGAAACATTACTTTGCTCAAAACTTGAGGAATTACCTCGTTGATATGTAAGTCTTTGAGGTTGTGTTCTGATCCTTGAAGACCTTCTAAGAGTTGCACGGTGATCTTCATCTTCTTCCTCTAATTCTTCAATGGTTTCCTCGTGTAGAAGAGGGAACTTCAACTTTAACTGTTGTTGAAGAGCTTTTATCCAAATCTGAAATTGATGCTTAACTGAAGCTTGCATTCTCATCAAAAATCACATCCCGTGATAGGAATGTCTCCTTCTTACATGGATCATAAAGTTTGTAAACTTTGCTTACATCACTATATCCAACAAAGATGCATTTCCTTGACTTGTGATTCAGCTTCTTCCTCTTTTGATTTGGAATGTGAGAAAATGTGAGGCAACCAAAAACTCTTAAATGATGTACCTTAGGCTTGATGTTGTGAAGAGCTTCATAGGGGGTAATGCCCTTCAAGACTTTGGTAGGAGACCTGTTCATCAAATAGCATGAAGTGTTGATTGCTTCAGCCCAAAAGATGTTGCTCAGACCTTTGTCTTTGAGCATGCATCTTGCTGCTTCAAATAATGTCCTATTCTTCCTCTCTGCCACTCCATTTTGTTGTGGAGGGTAGCTGCAAGTAAGTTGCCTTCGAATGCCATTCTCAAGTAGATAATGGCTGAAATCCTTCGACAAGAATTCGCCTCCATTGTGAGACCGTAGAGTCTTTAGTCTTCGTCCTGTCATCTTTTCCACCATAGCATGAAAGTGTTTGAAAATCTGAAATACATCAGCCTTGGACTTCATAAAATAAACCCAAGTATATCTAGAGAAATCATCCGTGAAGGTAACAAAATAAATATTCCCTCCAAGTGAGAGAGTGTGGGTTGAATCACATACATCAACATGCACCACATCAAGTATATCACGTGCCCTTGAGCTGCTCTTTGAGAACTTACTCCTAGCATGCATCAGCCATAGTCGTGAATAAAGCATATTTGAAGTCAATGCCAAGTTGGAAAAGTGTTCCTTATAATAAATCACTCTAAGAATATAATGAACTTTAATAAAGAGTTCAACCTATAATAAAACTTTGAAGAGATGATGTGGACTTGCATACAGAGGGGAAGCTAGAGGAGCATCTTAGAGCTCAGTATGGCTAATTATAATGCACAAATAGAAAAGTTAGAGAAAGGCAATTATCAACCATGAAAATTTAGAGTTAGCAACTACCTCATGGGCAAAGGATTGTGGGAATTAGTGAGTGGCATGGAGCCAATTCCTCATGTACATGATCCACCACTTCAAGGGCAGGTTAGGGCACTTAATGAATGGATAGAAAGGGATAGGACAATCATATTCATTCTATCCCAACATATAAGCAATAGCATGATAGTGCATATACAAGACTTGGACACATCCAGGAAGGTTTAGGAGACCTTGGAGAGATTGTAATCTTCATCAACCAAGGCAAGGAAGATTCAGCTCAAGAATGAGCTAAATAATCTTAGGAAAGCACCAAGTACTAACATAAATGAGTATATTTTGAAGGTTAAGCAGCTTGTAGATGCCCTAGGATGAATTGGGGGCCCAATCGAAGATGATGATCTTGTGGCACACACTCAAAGATGGAAAGCATTCACCACATCAGTTTATGTGAGGGATTCCCTACCAGAATTTGATCAATTAGTCACATTGATGGTGACCAAGGAGATGAACCAAGGAGGTTCATAATCAAAGGGCAGCCAAGCCCAAGTTTTCTATGCAAGTAGAGACAAAGGCAAAAGAGGTGGACAAAACTCCCAAGGCAAAGAGAGAGGAAGGTCAAGCTCAAGCTCAAACAACCAAGAATGCTCCAACCAAAGCAGTGGATCAAGAGGAAGAGAAAGGAGTAGAGGAAGAGGAGGAAGATCACGTCGAAAAGAAGCATCCAATGGAGATGCTACAATTGTGGAAAACGGGGCCATTATGCAAGAGATTGCTGGTCCATAGGAGGAGGCAATCAAGGATACAAAAGCAACCAACGTAATTATGTTAGTACTTCAGAAAATTCAGAAAATGAGAACTTGCTTATGATGTATGGTTCAAGTGAAAGAGTCAATTCAGGTTTTACATGGTACATTGATAGTGGTTGTAGCAACCATATGAGTCGCAAGAAAGATGTTTTCTTTAATTTACACTCACCCATCACTCAAGGACATGTAGAGATAAGGCATGACAATGAGCACAAGATTACACATGTGGGAGATGTTGCATTGAATGGATCTCAAAGCTCCAAGGTGTTGAAGGATGTACTACATGTGCCAACCATCACAAAGAACTTGGTTTTAGTAGGTCAAATGGTTGAAAGAGGTTATGGGGTGAGGTTCAATGATCAAGGATGTTTTGTTGAATATCCCATGTAAGGACTAAAAGCTCATAGCAAAAGGAAAGAAGCAAGGAAGACTCTTCACCATGGAGGTAAAGCCATCAAACCCTCACACAATCTACTTGTCAATTGGAAATAAACAGATTGCAAAAATCGACTTATGGCATAAAAGAATTGGACACATAAACTTACAAAGGATGAAGAACATGCAAAGGAAGGGCTTGGTGAGTGTTCTACCAGATCTGAAATCTCAAAATATGCAACATTTGTGCTATGCTTGTCAATTAGGGAAACAAATTAGATTGTCATTCAAGAAGGGAGCACATGTGAGCAATGAAGTGTTGAATCTCATACACATAGATGCATGGGGACCTACAAGGGAGCCATCCATTGGAGATAATATATATTTTGTCACATTTATAGATGATCATTCAAGGTTTGTTTGGATGTATTGCATGAAGTCAAATTCAGAGGTGTTTTACCACTTCAAGAGGTTCAAAAACCTAGTGGAGAAGGAAACAGGGAAGTATATAAAGAAATAAAGACTCTTAGATCGGATGGAGGGCGAAAGTATTTTTCAAATGAATTTTTAGGTTTTTTACATGACCATGGCATCAAAAGGTAATTCACTTGTAGGTATACACCTCAACAAAATGGGGTGGCAGAGAGAAGAATAGATACATAGCAGAAGTGGCTAGAGCTTTGTTAAATGAAATGAATGTTCCTAACTCTTATTGGGCTGATGCAACAAATACAGCCATATACATTAGGAATAGGTGTCCAACCTTAGAAGTACATGGAGTTACACCTTATGAAGCTTGGTGTGTTAAGAAACCCAACCTTTCACATCTCAAAGTATTTGGTTGTGTGTGTGTTATGTTCACATACCTCAAGAATTGAGAAACAAGTTAGACCCAAAGGCAAATAGGTGTATATTTCTTGGATATTCTTCTGAGAAAAAGGGTTTTAGATGCTATAATCCTTGCATCAAAGATCTTAAGGTTTCTAGAGATGTAATATTTGATGAGTTGTTTCCTTGGTATGGAAGCAAAAATGTGTTACAAGTTGATGATGTGTATTAAGCCGAGAAGAAGTTCAAAGAGCAACAACAAAGCATGGAGACGAGTGGTCCAACCACTTCAAGCACACCATCAGAGGAGAGTACTACATCAGCTTGGAATGTAAGGACAAGGAATGAAGCTCATTCAAGTGAAGGAAGTAGCAAAGGAAAGGAATAGGCAAATAACAAAGACCATCGATGGGTAGACATGGAATCTACAAGTGATGAAGATATGGAAAAATTAGAAACTCTAGGATTTAAAGCATCTAAACCAAGGAGGAGGAGATTCCTACCACCTAATGGTGAGGTAACATCATCCAATAGGGTTAAATACCCTATTCAAAGGCTAACTTATGATTCATTCATTGCAAGACACTATGCCTACATGAGTCAAGTTATAGCTTGTGAAGAACCTAACTTTTTTGAAGAAGTAAATAAGCATAGGGAATGGATTGAAGCCATGGAGGAGGAAGTCAAGGCACTTGAAGAAAATGATACTAGGTCATTTGTGCCAAGAACAAAGGACATGAAAGTCATTGGCAACAAATGGGTGTACAAGGTAAAGAGGCATGCAAATGGGAGCATCTCTAGGTACAAAGAAAGGCTGGTTGCCAAATGTTTTGCTCAAACCTATGGCATAGAATGTGAGGAAACATTCAGTCCAGTAGCTAAGATTTCCACCATCAGAAGTTTGATTGCAATTTCAGCCTCAAAAGGTTGGAAGATGTACCAATTGGATGTGAAGAATGCTTTCCTAAATGGAGAGCTTGAAGAGGTAGTCTTCATGGAGCAGCCCCAAGGCTTTGAAGATGAGAGGTTTCCACATCATGTATGGAGGCTAAAGAAGGCTCTTTATGGACTCAAGAAAGCCCCAAGAGCTTGGAACCAAAGACTTGTGGACTACTTGGTAAAATGTGGATACAATCAGAGTCATGCAAACCCATCACTCTTTATGAAGAAGGAAGGTAGCAAAATTGTTTTCATTTGTATATATGTTGATGATTTGATCATTATAGGGGATGATGAAGCCAACATCAAGGACATAAAGAGAAAGCTTGCATGTGAGTTTAAAATCTCAAATTTAGGGATTTTAAGGTACTTCCTTAGGATTGAAGTACTGTATAAAGAGGAAGATATATACTTGATGCAAAGGAAATACATTCTAGATCTTTTGAAGAATTTTGGCTTGTGTGATTGCAAGCCCATTTCAAATCCATTCGAAGTAAATGTTAAAATAAATTCTCATGAAGGTGAAGAAGTGAAGGATGTCACCATGTATAGGTCAATAATTGGCTCTCTCTTGTATGCTACTATGACAAGACCAGATATTGCACATGTAGTTGGAGTGTTATCTCAATTTTTGCAGGCACCAAAAGTACCTCATCTTGTTGCAGCCAAAAGGGTACTTAGGTACCTCAAAGGATGAGTGAATGAAGGTCCATATTATCCATTTGATGATGGATTAAATGTACAAGCTTATTGTGACACTGATTGGTAGGTTCAAAAGATGATAGGAGGAGCACTAGTGGATATGTTATATGCTAGGGAAGAAGACCATCTCATGGATGTCAAAGAAACAACCAATAGTGGATCTCTCATCGACCAAAGCTGAGTATAGTGGCTTAGCACAAGTCTCATGTGAGCTTATGTGGCTCAAGAAGTAGTTTTTTGATCTGCACGTTAAGCGAGTACCTATTTTTTGTGACAACATAAGTAGCATATGCTTGGCTCAAAATCCAGTGTTCCATGCAAGGTTGAAGCATATAGAAGTGCATTACCACTTTATTAGAGAGAAGATCATGTCAAAGGATGTCAAGGTAGAGCATGCCAATACAAAGGACCAATATGCAGATATGTTTACCAAAGCATTGGATGGAGTAAAGCTACGACACTTCAAGGCATGCATTGAAATGAAGGACCTAGGCATTGAGACTTGAGAAGGAGTGTTGAAAATAAAGTCTCAATCATGCAAAAGGGCTCAAACACGAGTTTTTAAGTGGAACTATAAAAAAGGAGGACCCAAAGTCATGGAATAAAGTTAGGAGCTCCACCAAACCCAATCAAATTCAAATCTCATCAAATCAGCCACCAAAAAGTGCACCTACACTGAATAGTGGGTGGTTAGCTAGATTGTAGGAAAAGTAAAACTCCATATAAGCATCATCCCACTTTTGTTTCTTGAGTTTTATGCCTTCCATGAGTTTCCCACTTAGCTTAGTAAAGTCATAAACTCAAAAAAGCAGCCCCCTTTCTTGCTTACCTCATTTTCTCATGATTTCACTCCTCTCTATCTAGAGGTGTAGTTAGGCTTTTCCAAATTTGATTGTACCAGGTTGCAGAGCATTGTTTTTCATCTCATTGTACTCATTTTCATTGATTTCAAGCTTCATTTGGTCTCTCATATAGTTCCTTGAATTTTTCCAAAGTTTCAAGTTATTTTACTAAGTGAGTTGTGAGAAATTGCCAACTTTGTGAAGGTATATCTCTGCACATAGGCAGAGAGAGTTGCAAACACGAATCCTGTTTTGCAGAGGGTGGCCTTCCCAGTTGGAATATCCATTTGGCATGATTGAAATCTTGTTGGATATCTCTTATAGTCTAATCTAAGTCTGCAACATTTCATTTCAAGTCTCTGTACTCGTTTAGAGAAAAGTTCAGAAAAGTGAGCATATATCACTACTTGTGGACCTAGGGGAGGACAACCATCTTCCATTTTTGCATTGGGGTGTTAGAATCATCCCCCATCAATCTATACATAAATACAATCACAAACACACAATAAATCGACTTGAGCCTAAAAAAAAGGAAAGTTAACGATTCAAATGATTCAAGTTAACAATCGATAATGATCCCTTTTTAATGGGAAATTTCTACCTTCATACTTAGCTCAAAATCAATCAACCTTCAAAATAACCCTTAAAAATATAAAAAATTAAAAATTCATTATTATGTGCTTGAAAAATATTAAACTATATCATCAAAAGTAAAATATTTTATTACCTATTTACATCTCTTTTGTCGTAAGTATCGAAAGTTCGAGTGCATAAGTTGATTTCTATCAAAACTTGGCCACAACAACTCCCTCTTGATGCTATTATCTCAATAAGTCAATTTCTTTCCTCCCAACAAGTCCCTCTTGATGCGATTGTCTTGATGCCAATGTCTCAGCTAACAGAAAGTTCATGTTGTATCAATACAATACAACTTCCTAAAGAAGATCTATGGATCTATGAAGCTGTATTGTATTGATACAACAGGAACCTTATGTTAGCTATTATACATTGTCCAAGATACCATTGATCTTCACTTATTAATACCTTCTCAACCCTTGAATGATAAGAAAGAACATAAAACCTTTTATTAACAATTACAATAGTTTTTAATTCACAATCATACACACACATACACATGCACATACACAATCATATTAGATTTTCACTTGCAATCATATAACATACATGCACATATACATACACACTTGCATACACATACTTTCATTGCGCACATACATACACACATGCATACACGTACTTTCATGGACACATACACATATACATATACATATAGATACTTGCACATATACATACATACACAGCCACACACACTCATACACTCATATGCATATATACACACACATATGCATACATACACACATGCATATGTACATGCATACATACACACATGCATATGCACATTCATTATTATATGCTTGAAAAAATACTAAATTATATCATAAAAAGTAAAATCTTTTTGTACCTGTTTGCATCTTTTTTGTCATAAGTATCCAAGGATCAAGTGCATAAGTCGATTTCTATCAAAATGTCTTCATCCCTGTCGATGCCATTGTCTCAACAAGTCAATTTCTTTCCTCCCAAGAAGTCCCTCTTGATGCTATTGTCTTGATGCCAAGGCCCAACATCTCAGCTAAGAGAAGGCTCTTGTTGTATCAATACAATACAACTTCCTAAAGAAGATTTATGGATCTGTGAAGTAATATTGAATCGATACAACAAGAACCTTCTCTTAGCTGATATGCAGCTTTGGATGCCTTTGATCTTCACTTATTAATACCTTTTCAACCCTTGAATTATAAAAAAGACATAAAATCTTTTCCAACAATTGCAATAGTTTTTCATTCACAATCATACACACACATATACATGCACATACACAATCATATTAGATTTTCACTTACAATCATATAACATACACACACATACACATACAAATACTATTGTGAAGTAAGAATTGGTTCAAACAATCACAATACATTTTTATTCACAATCATACACACACATACATATACTATTGTGAAGTAAGAATCAATGTTGAATCAAACAATCACAATAGACTTCATTCACAATTATACACTCAAATACACATACATATACTATTGTGAAGTAAGAATCAAGATTGATTCAAACAATCACAATACATGTTTACTCACAATCATACACACACATACATATACTATTGTGAAGTAAGAATCAATGTTGAGTCAAACAATCACAATAGTTTGTAATTCGCAAACAAATATATTTTTCTTTATGATTTAAGTACTAAACTAAATATTGATAGCAAGAGTTTATACTTTGTTCTTTCTACAACACTGTAAGTTCATAAAAAACAAAGTAACTCTTATGAAAAATGAGTCTAATTGTATTCTTTCATAAAATATTATTCGATCGAAACCAAATTCGATCAAAGAGTTTTCGACCAATAAAATTTTAGATCGAAGGCACGTTCGATCGAAAATTGTCAAGTTACCGTGCAAAAAGTATTCGCTCATGTCGGAATAAGCTGACGTGGCACCAAATAATTCGGTCGAATAATGGAGGGTTGCCATAAAATTCCATAATTATTCATGAATATACAAATTGTCGAATAACGAATAATACAATCTAGCCTCTAACTAGTAAGGAGAATTTGTTTATGGAATACGGCTGTGAAAAACTATTGTCTCAGACACAAGCGACATACTGTAAGCGAGTGTAGTATAGGAGTCTTCAACAAAATAAGTATGAGGATTCAGAGAAGGACAATATTGCATGTACGCATAAACAGTGAGGAGATTTCCTGAGCTTCATGGATAGCGACTGATAAAATTAAATGGAGGTAGTTGAAGATTGAAGCTTGTTTCTTTAAGTTTTGATTCAATTTATATGAAGTTATGTTTCCTTTGAATTATCGTGCAACAATTTTGTTTCACTATTCTAGTTCGTACTATTTGTACTCCATCATACTCTCCTATCTCTGCATGTGATTTTCTAATTTCATCGATCTGAAGCTCTATATTTATATTGATTGATAGAGTTGTGCACACATTACAATAGGACATAAAATCTCATAGCACAATGCTTAAGAACGGATGCTTGATTATTCAGAACTTTAGTTAGACTTGACACTTACAAAGTGATATCCATCCTTTTTGCTAACGAATACACCAAAGATACACATATTCGATTACATTTGCATGTTAAAAGTACGATTGAAAACCTTGAGAATTTGATTTGCGATGAAGAGTGAACTTGAATATATCTTGTTACCTTGGCTTGTGATATATATTCAAATATGCTTTTGATGAATTTTTATGAAGGGCATAACAATAATGAGTGTTGGAGATGAAATCATGAACTAGAATTCACTTACTTTGAAAGTAAAGACTAATGATATGTTATGAGGAAAGCAAATCCATGCATTCAAGTTCCCACTATCTTTGAACATTACTATCATTGAACCATTGAATAAGTAGGATGAATTGTTTCCTCGAAACTCTTCAATTTATGATAAGATTTTTATCTAATCAATCTCTTTGGGTCTTTATTCCTCATTTGAGCTTGCTAGAAGCACCCCACATGCACCATTTTTTGGACACTGACAGTTGGAATTGATCTAGTAAACTGAGCACCTTCACAAAAGCATCCTCAAGAAGCGTGAGAAAAGGGGAGTCATCATGATGGTGGTCCTCTCAGGTAGGGGGTCAAAAATGGTGGAAGTGGGTCACATGGTTATGGAGAAAGTGTCAACCGAGATGGGGACAATACAAGGAAAGGGAAGGGGATGGCTATGGATGGAGGATCATGATGCTGACCTGAGTACTGTGGTGGTCTAGAGGCTCTAACATCTTGACTATCCTACCACTGTATGGATTGGACTAGTGCTATAATTTTACTCTTGTTGGATAGCTAATAGATTCATCTAAATTTTGGCCAAAACTTGGAATCTATCTCTACATATTCTTTTTGTTATTGTATTTGGAGTGAAGGTTTGTCTCTACACAAGTTTGTGAGAGTGTAGGTCAAGTACCTAATTTGCAGACATTGTCATTTTATGTGTGAGAACCCATTTTGGATGAGACTTTTCTTGTTGGAAATATGCTTTTGTCTAGTGTTATTGGTCATAAGAGCTTTGGAAATCTCTACACCATCCTTGAGAAATAACTAGAACATCATAACAATGTCTACTTGAGTGTAACTTGGGAGGCCACATTATGTTTCTAATTGCATATGGAGTTGGAAGATCTCCCAAATTTCTCTATAAAATTTGTACACAAAGGGGAAGCCTCTAGTAGAGGTAATTTTCTATGGTAATTCCCACATTCTCTACACTAAAAAAAAATTGCATCCTTGCCGCATTTCCAACATCATCTCGAGGACATGTTTTACATATTACCTTGAGTTGGAGTTATGAACATTAAATTTGGTGGTGGAAAAGGCCCTATTTGGGTTCCTCCTTATCCAGAATATGCTTGGCCTAGAATCCCTATTGGGTGGCACTCTTAGGCTCATGGCCAAGCTTCATGCATAACTTGAAAGTTACATTTAAGAGAGGACAATCACTTATCGCATGCCCTTGCTTGATACACATTGTACACCAAAGTCCACTTTTGACTTCACTTCTTGAATGCTTCTCTTGTAGTCAATGAAGTTGTGACATCATGTTTGCATCATCCTAATCTTCATCTTGAAGCTTTAAGCTTTATTTTTGCACCGTAATTGTTCTATTGCACTCTCTTCTTCATTCTTGAGTTAATCCATTCTTTGGTTCTCAAGTTTCTCCCTTAATTTGGCTACTATGTCAAGTTCTATGAAATATGTAAGGCCAAAAGACTCAATTCCTTATGGTAATTGTGTACCTAAGTCATAAAGTCTTAGGGACATGTGCTAATTGAGACTATACCTCAATTGCCCACAAGTGCGTATAGTGGTGGATTAATGAACGTTTAATTATCAATCTTTGAATTTAGACATATCAAGTGTATGAAGACATGTGCATACATGATGAAAATGAAGTTAAAGTGCTAAAAAGTCATGTATCATAGATTCATCTACCACTTGAGTCACTTGTTATAGCAGTAACCACAAATTAGGGCTTTTCTCTCAGCTCCGAATCGGAATATGGTCAATAGTGGGTTCATTTCAAAGCTCTTGATGAGACCCATCTAATGGTTTTTCCAACCTAATATGACAAACTTTTTTAATATAAAGGAAGTTCGGCAATAGCCTACTCTCCCGGACTTGAATTAAATTAAGAAACAAAGGTACAATAGAAGGGGACTAGTGCCCACGGGACCCCCCAAATCCCACAAAGCAGGGGAAGCTTGGATGAATCCTAGGTTGCATTACAGAGAAGGTTAATCACCCTCTCATCGCCCTCATGCGGGGCCCACTTGGGTTTGAGCTTGTTGTTGATCAAAAGGAGGACTTGATGGTGCCTGAAGGGGGGGTACTTCTTACTGTTAACGATCCTTTTGCCCAGGAGGAAAAGTGATTTCTCAATCGACCACTCCCTGGGGGGATCGCCGAAGTTGAGAGCACACCTCTCCCGCCAAATTTTCCACAGGACTTCCCCTCTGATGGCGTTCCAGAGTGTCGCAGAGCAGCCGATCGCTTCTCCCAAAAGGACTTGTTTCCAACTAAGCTGTTTTTGAAGTCTGATTTTCATTCCAACCGTCTGCCAGATTCTGTAGGAGTTGGGGCAAGTAAGGAAACACCAACTCATTCCAACCGTCATTTGGATCTTGTCTGTGGTCTGCAAAAAAGCTTAGTTCGTATGCTACCAATCTAGCATTCAAATTCATGGATATCTTCAAAAAGATTTCAAAGTACATTTCAAAAAATCCTATAAAGAACACTTCTTTGAATGTCTACATGTATGGACTTGGCAAGAACATGAGTCTAGAATAAGTGACCATTATGGTAAGGTGTCTAGGCATGAAAGAAAGATAAAAAATCAAAGCATTGGTTCCTTGGTTAATACTGATGAAGTTCAAAAATTTATATTCTGCATTTTTGAATGCCTTTAAAACTATGAGAAGCATGATCAAGACTTTATTTGTCATTTTCATTGCTAATCTAGGATCGATGCATATCTCACTATCCAAAATTCAATGGTGTGCACCATGTGATCTTCGATTGGTAAGTAGTTATGTGGTGTTCTTGGCAATAATGGACAGTTAAGCCATTGGTTATTTATTGTGCCATGATGTTTTGCCTCTCAAAATTGCATCCATGGTCTTCTTCGTGGAACATGGCAAAAAGATGGATTGACATGGAGTAAATATGACACACCCTCCCAATGCACATGAAATGTAGGATTTTTTTCCATAATTTTTCGCCTCCATACCGGATTATCTTTTTCAAATTCCTCTTGTGTATATGAAAATGTGTTGGCCCTAAAGTTTAATTGCTATTCTAGTTCTTTCTGCATAGTTCTTTTGATATAGTGTCTAGTTGCTTATTTGAGTAACCTGTATGGTACATTGAATGGCTCTATAATTTGATCTAGATTTTTTTCTTTTGATTTTTTCTTCCTTCATTACCTTCACTATTGTATCTTCGAATTGTGTTGTAAGTTGAGACCCTAGTAGGGTCCTCTCCCTTCGGCTTACTTTTGCAGGGTTTCTTATGGATTGAGCATCATATTTTACCTCTTCTTCAATATGTATAAGTGAATTGCTATTGGGCAAAGAAAGAGGGTGTAGCTCAATCTCCACAATAGCCGCTTGAGAGCTTGAAACTATTGGTGTCCCCATGTTGCCCTTCTTTTCCAATTGAACATGTAAACTTTTGATGAGTGCATCTTTATCTTTTAATTATCTATTTCTACACTTCATTCTTTGTCACCGTTCATTTTACTTTCATCGAGTACTGCCATTTGATCGGTGTCTTCATGGCAATGTTTTATATACCTTGATTCTACTACTTTCCATTTATTCATATGGTGGCCTTTTGTATTGTAGTAGACGTGCTTGCAATTTTGTGACTTGTTTTTGAAGATCTTGTAGGGCCTCCGAGTCACTGACAAGTGAAGTGGTTGAGCCAATGGCTTGGGGACCTGCTGTTGTTTCTTTTTGTCTTGTCTGCTTCAATTGACCCAGTTCTTCTGATAACTGGTCATGTGCCTCGAGTAAAGTGGCATAGTCTTCAAGAATGATTTTGATGCTCTCTAGGGTCACAACTTGAAATTTGGAGGGACTAATGGGTGCCCCGGGTGTGCTTTTGATGGCTGCCTCTAAGTTTTCCTAGTTCTGTAGTTGAAGACATCTATTTTCCTTGTGTTCCGTTGCAAGGTGTCGTTTGAGCAGTGCCATATTGCACTGGAGTTTGGAATTTCTTTCTAGTTGTATTTGCAAATGGCTTTCCAACCCTTGGATCGCCTCTTGATCCACATTTTGAAATTCTATCTCCAAAATGCCATGAGCCTCTTGTAAGGTTTGAAATTGAGTTTGGAGGTTGGCTCTGTCCTCTTCCAGTGTATTGAGGCGTTGTTGTAATGCTTCAGAGTGTTCTTGTAACCTTTGGTTATGTGCCTACAGCTGATTGTACTCTGTCCTTAAGTGTGACATACACACAATCATGGTGTCAAATGCATTGCCTATAGATGAAGGTGTGGTTTGTACTATGGAAGATGCAAGGGAAGGGAATTGGGGAATGGGAAGTGTGACTGCTGTGTCTACAGGAGATGTGTGTGCAGGTGAAATTGGTGGAGGGGGAATGGGGGAAGGTGGGAGTGTGGGGGGAGGTGGAGGTGTTGTTGGTGGTGAAATGTCCATACCCTCAAGGGTGGATGTGAGTGTAGTGTCTACCATGTACACCGGAATGGTAGGTGGTGTGTGTGTGATCGTGGTGAATAAGTGTGGTGTGGATATTGGGAATGGGCTTGATGAGAGGGGTTGGGTGGTGGCTTGAAACATTCTACAAAAGTAGTCATGGGAGGGTTGAAGGACTGGTGGTATGAGGGGTGGGAAGTGAGAGACCGGAGGCGAGAAGGTCATGAAAGGAAGCATGGTGGCAGGAAATCCAAAGAATATGGATCTAGTGTCAGGATGGCCTATGACCGAGGGTGTGGGGGCTGGTTGTCCTATGGCAGGCTCTATGGAGGATTCTGTTATGATGGTGGTGCTATTGCATAAAGGTTTTTCAAAAGAGGAAAACAAGGTGGAACTGGAGGTTGGACTACGGAAGATGAAGGCTTGCTCTATGGGGTGAGTAGTCGAGGTGATCTCCATGGCTTTTGTGCTAGGAGGTGATGGTGGGGGGGTTGGTGGTAGTGGTTCAGTGGACTCTGCATGGGTGATTATATGTTCTTGACTAGGAGTTCTTGCTACTTGGGAGTTTGTCTCGATTGGTTCAGATGTGATAATAGGCTCTTCCACTGTAGTAATGGGAATCTGTATGTTTTTACCACACCATGGGCGTGTTTGGAATCTTCACGGATCATATTGAACAGGAGGCCTCTGCATCACTAATCGGACTGCTTCCACTACCCCATATGTTTCTGCCACCAATAGTAGGCCTTCACTATATTCAGAGTCAACTCCAACTTCTTCCAATAGCTGAGCCATGAGCATCCTACTACTCTATTCGGTGAGCAGTTGTTGCAACCATACTCGTTCCATGATTTGATATAGCCTTCAGAGTTCTGCTGTATATGTTGGGGTTCCGGTGGTTTCTTCTGCTTTTGCTTCTTCTCCTTCCTCTTCTTCTCCCTCTGAGTGTTCTAGTTGTTGAGATAAATTTCTCTGTTGATCATCATCCCAATGTACATGACGACTATCTGTGGATTTCCTCTGTCTTTGGGAAGAGGTGCCCTGTTCTTCTGTGTCCGAAAAGAATTCTACGTCAAAGAGTTGAGTATTCTACAAGAATGGTTCGAAGTCGAAGGTGCTTATCCCTTCAACATCTCCAGTTGTAGGAAATTCAAATTCAGGAGGGACAGGAGGAGCCGATGGGGCAGTTTGTGATGTGCCTTTAGATCCAGATCTGGGTATGTGAATGGTAAAGGGAGGCACAGTGGCATCCCCTCGTGACAAGACTTTTGGAGTCGTCAGAACCTCGCATGTCTGGACCCAAGGAATTGAGCCCCTCATGCGCTTGGATTGATGTGTGGCAGTCCTGAGTCTCTTAAACATTTGTAGTTGTGACCAAGTTAAAGCACGTTCAATGGGTACATCATATGCTAAGCACTTGTAGATAATGCGCGTGATTGCACAACAACCATTTACCACGAGCTTGTTGGAGTTAGATGTCTGCAGAAGCACGCAAACATCATAAGGAAGACGAAGAAGCTTGGAGCACAACACACAATACTGAATGTATTACTAAAGAATGTACAAAGATAAGTAGCCCATTAGGGCAATAGGCATATATACAAGCCGGGGGAAAAAAAACCTCCTAAAGAGGGAAAAAAGTGCCCCAGCGGTCCTAGTGTGTTCATACACATCACTACCTAAATATATCAACAAATCCCCCCTGGGAGTGATGCGGTGAACAAGGAGCTGGAACTCATGTATAAGGAAGTGCCAAGCTATGTGGAAATCACTCCACAAAAGGAAGTAAGCCCAAAGCTTTACGGAAAGCTTCAAACTTCTCCCTAGGCAGAGCTTTCGTGAAAAGGTCTGCAATGTTCTCCTGCATGGGCACATATGCCAAGCTGATCTCCCCAGCAGAGAACCTCTCCCTGACATAGTGATAATGCACCTCAATGTGCTTAGTGCGAGCATGGAACACAGGGCTCCTCACAACTGTTAATGCACTCTGACTGTCAGTGAAGATGGTGGTGGCAGAAGTATGACCAACACCCAAATCAGCCATAAGGCGTCTGAGCCACACACACTCAACAGTCGTTGTGAAAGCTGCCCTATACTCAGCCTCACAACTGGAAGTGGCCACAGTAGGCTGCTTCTTGTTCAACCAAGATATACATGAGCTACCAAGCATGAAGTAAAAGCCACTAGTGGATACACGAGTGTCATAGCAACCAGCCCAATCAGAGTCAAAAAAAGCATGCAAATCTAGCGGTAGTGATCCTCCCTTGGGATAAAACAACCCAAGTAGCTGAGTACCACTCAAATAGCAAAAGATGCGCTTAATTGCCTGCCAATGCTTGACTCCTGGGCAATGCATAAACCTGCTCATCTGTGAGATAACAAACTAAATGTCTGGCCGAGTAATGCATAAGTAAATCAAGCATCCAACAGCCTGCTGATAGAGAACAGTGTCAAATGCATCTCCAGCATCATGAAGACTCAATCGTAAACTTGTCTCCATAGGAGTGGCAATAGGCTTACAGTCTTCAAGGCCAAAACGCTGCACTAATGTGTCAATATATTTCGTTTGACACAAAGCCATTCCACCATCAACTTGCATAAACTGAATGCCCAAATAGTGATGCAAATGCCCCAAATCAGACATCTCAAATGAGGCATGCAAATTAGCCTTAAAATCAGCAATATGCTTCTCAATAGGACCAGTGAGCAGCATGTCGTCAACATAGACAACAATGATCAGAAGCACATCATTAGCACGCTTAACATATAAGGTGCTTTCAGTTGGACTGTTCTCAAAACCATGTGCAATCAGATAGGCATGTATCTTCTCATACCAAGCACGTGGTGCTTGCTTTAAACCATATAATGCCTTTTTTAACCTGCACACCTGGTTTTCATGCCCTTTCTGCACAAAGCCATGGGGCTGAAAAACATACACTTCTTCATGCAAGTCACCATTCAAAAATGCTGTTTTAATGTCCAACTGATGTACATTCCAACCATGATGAGCTGCAAGTACACAGATGCTCCGAACAGTAGTCATACGGCATGTAGGTGCAAAGGTCTCATCAAAATCAATGCCTCTTTCATGTGCATAACCCTTTGCAACAAGCCTAGCCTTATACCTGACAACTGTACCATATGGTTTATGCTTCAGCTTGTATACCCACTTAGTTCCAATGGCCTTCTTGCTAGGAGGCAAGTCACATAAAGACCAAGTACCATTCTTCATTATAACATCATATTCAAATTGCATAGCAGCCATCCAATTTTTTGAATTTTGTGCTTCATCAAACGAAACAGGTTCATTCTCATCACAAAGACTAGATGCAGCCATAGCATAGCAATCTGATGCAAAAGAGGCACTATGAGAGCCTGAACGAGTACGATAGGACATAGGTGCATCTAATTTGCTGTCACGCAAGGTTTGCACCAGCCATTTTGACATAGTTCTTGCTTGCTCAATATCAACTCTCTCATCAATAAGTGCATCATGTACATCTGCATCAAAAATGGAATTATCTGCATCATCACATGAAACCTGCAAAGGCTGAGAAGTTGCCTCATTAGGACTAGCACTAGACTGTCCACCTGTAAAAAGAGGAAACAAAGTATCATACATGTCTTTGGAGCTAACAGATGTCTCCTTAGTACATGAAAGCAATGGCTGAATAGCATCTTCCACAAAAACAACATCAGGGCTAACCAGAATGCATTTAGTCTGTGGATGATACAGACGATAGCCTTTACTTTCAGAACTGTAACCAACAAAAATACATTTTACTACTTTATCATCCAATTTTCTACGATGTTGTTCAGGCACTAATGCATATGCCAAACAACCAAAAACATACAGATGAGCAATAGATGGCTTGTGATCATGCCAAGCCTCATATGGAGTGATAGATTGCAGTGCTTTAGTGGGACACCTGTTGAGTACATATGCTGCACACATGACAACCTCAAGCCAGAAACTATGTGGTAAAGTCTGACTCTTGACCATGCACCTTGCCATCTCTATGAGTGACCTGTTCTTTCGTTCAGCAACTCCATTCTGTTGAGGTGTATACAACACTATACACTGGTGTTTTATCCCACATTCAGCCAGAAATGCATTAAAATCAGAAGATATATATTCCCCCCCTTGATCAAAACGGAGGGTGCCCATTTTACATGCTGACAGATTTTCAGCCAAAACCAAAAATTGTTTGAAGCACATGAACACTTCAGACTTTGCCTTCAATGGATATACCCATGCATACCTGGAAAAATCATCGATGAAAGTCACGAAGTAAAGATAATTCCCAAAAGAAGGTGTCTACATAGGACCACATACATCACTATGTACAAGCTGCAATTTCTGAGTAGCCGAACTGAACCATCTTTTGGAAAGGACGAACGCTGCATTTTTCCCAAAATACAGCCTTCACAAACATGTTATCTAGGTGCCTCAAGTTTGGACAAAGAGGACACCATTTCAGATTTTTGCAGGTGTAGCAACTAGCAAAATGCAGATGACCAAAGCGTGCATGCCAAAGCTTTGCATATGACATAGCCTGAGAATCATTTACTGCACATGCCAAATCATTTACAGATCTTTCATAGTCTATGAGCTTATAGAGCCCACGACATAAAATGCCAGAAGCAATAATCACATCACCATTTGACTGATCATTGTGTTGACCTAAGTATCAACTTAGGGACTTGCGGAGAAAGAGACTATACCTCAATCCCCTCACAAGTGCATATAGTGGGGATACACGCTTTTAATTATCAATCCAAAGAGTATACAAACCTAGTCGAGTGTATGAGGACATGCAATCATGTAATGATCAATGCAAATGGACTACTCAAAGAATATAAATGAGGCAAAGACTTATCCTAACAAGCTCCAACTGTTGGTCCAGGCGAAACGATACTTGGTGCAGCAGCCGTCAGTATTTTGGACTTTTCTCCCAGCTCCGAACTTCAAATATAGCAAACAGCATATGCGTTTCGAAGCTCTCGAGAAGACGCATCTAATGGTAGTAATTTCACTCAATTCTGAGGCTTCTACTTCAAGTTATGAGCAAAATTCTGAGTCACGGGAATACTTTTCTACACTTCAACACTTCCTACACTTCGCACACACCTTACCTACAACAAATAATCACTTTCATGGATAGACAACACTCACAAGCACTCTTTCCAAGCAATACACATGCATACAAGCTCACGAAGAAGAAGATAAGGAGTGAAGAAGACACAAATTCGAATTTCTGTGCTCTCTCTTCTCACAATGGCAAAAAGTTCTTTACAAAGAGTCACATTTGACTTATATACTAGTGCCCTAAAAATGTTCCTTTCACACAAGAGACCGGCACTTTATTCACTAAAAGACTAATTTCCTACTATTTTACATGGGTAAATCTCTAATCTTCTGTGGGGATGCATCTAGAGGACTCCTCTAGTGCATTTACAATGGGAAATATATTACAAGAATGAGTATGATACAAAAATATGATGTCCAAATCGGAAAAATTTTGGGGCCCGTCTTTTTCTCTGCTTTGTATTTTCTTTAGCTCTGCAACACTCTCCCCCTCTTCGTCTCTATCGTCCCTTGACAGGCTTTAGCTTTTCGTCGGCTGATTACTTCTTTTCTCCGCACGCATCCCTTGGTCAGTTTTGTCTGTAGTTAAACAGACATGTAGATTTGATGGCCTTCTTGATTCAAGCTCTACTACTCGAGAGCCTGCTGCATTTGTCTTGCCTATTGACTTGGGTTGCCACGCACACCACTAATGACTAGGAATGTGCTGTTCTTAGTCACCCTCTTAAACTTTTCAGCCTCTACCCCTTTCTAACTTTTGGTCCTCTGATTTGTCCTGGTTGCACACATCTGACCCTGTTGTATTGCTTTGAGCCTGTTTGCTTTCTTTCACCGTGCAGGACTTGGATGTTTTGCCTTTTCGCCTGATGCGTGCCCCTGCGGGGCTCTGTGCAGAGATGGGTAATGCGCCCCTGTGGGGCTTCTTCAGATCTTGCTTTTTAGTGAAGCTGCTTCTTTCGTTGTCTTCTTCTTTTCTTCTTCTTACTTGATTCTCCCTCAACACTGCCCCCCTCTTGGCCTCTGTCGTCCCCGACAGGCTTTGATAAGCGACGGGCATATGTTTGATAGACTCTTTGCTCTGTGTCATTCAGCAGATTTGCTTCACGTATCATGAGTTGTTTCCATTGTTCTGCCTTCACACCGTCATTGGGTGGCTGTCTGTGATCTGCGAAGAAGCTAAGTTCATATGCCACTAATCTGGCATTTAAATTGGATGACATTTTCAAAAAAATCTCTGAATCCATCTCAAAAAATCCTGTAAAGAAAGCTTCTTCAAAAGTCTGCATATATACACTTGGCAAGAACATAATTCTAGAATAATATGCCATAATTGTTGGTCTGCTAGGCATAACTGAGAGGTCAAAAATGAGGGTCTCCGTGCCCTGATTAATACCGATGAAGTTCAAAAAGGTGTAGGCCGCGTGCTTGAATACTTTCAAAACTGTGAGGATCATGCTAAGTATTTTGTTGGTCATTTTTACAGTTAAATCAGGTACTGTCGCATAGTTCTGTAGCCAAAATTCTATGGTTTTGACCATATAGTCTTCCGTTGGCAAATAGTTATGTGGCGGGCTCGGAAGCATAGGATAATTGAGCCACTGCTTATTTATAGTGCCGCTTCTTTGCAAATCCGAAAATTCCCTGGTATCCCTTCTGCATGGTATTGGACAAAATGAAGGGTTTACCTGGAATGCATATGGTGCTGCTTGCCAATGCACCCGTAGTGTGGGATGTTTCTCCAAAAATTTTCGTCGCCACACTGGTTGTGCAGCTTCAAACTCTGCTTGCGTGTATGCGAATGTGTCGTGTTTGAAATGCAGCTGCTCATCTGCAGACTCTTCTGTGTAATCTTCGTTATATAACGTCTTGTTTTCTCTTTCAAGAGTCCGTATGGAATATTGAATGGCTTCATAATTTTGTCCAGGTCTTTACCTTTGATCTTGGCCTCTTTCATCACTTTGACCACTTCATTTTCAAAATTTTCCGTTAATCGGGACACCACTAGTGCCCGTTCCTTCTGACTTATTTCTGCAGTATATGGCATTGGATGTTCGTCATGTATGTCGGCCAACTGCTCATGTAGTGGAGAATTAGAGATCGGGTGAGATAGAGGGCTTACCTCTACCTCGTCAGTATGATTTTCCTTAGTCGGCACTACTGGTGTCCCGATTGGTGCTTTCTCTTTTATTTGAGTCTTCAACTGTTCTATGCATTCATCTTTATCTTTGACTTCTTGCATGGCTGCCCTGAGTGCTTCTTTTGCTGCAAGTAACTCATTTCCGATTTCAGCCACATTATCCATGTTTTCACTGTAGCTTGTTACGAGTTTTCCCTGTGCTGTATTTAACTGCTTTTTTAATTCTTTTATCTCTTGACTGTACTTCTGTTCCGACTCTTCTCTTAATGTGCGCTCTTGTCTTAGCGAATCTGCATATTGTGTGATCTGATCTCTTAATTCTTTTTCGTTCGTTTCTGAGAATTCCTGTTGCTCGATCAGTTGATCGTATAATAATGATTTCATTAATTCTTTATTCCTGTTTCTCAAAGTGTCATTTTCTTCCATATATACCTTTAGCTGTGTCTCGAGCAACGTACTTCTAGCTCTCATTCTTTCTTTGTCCGCCTCGCTTGCATCATATAATCTCTGTAAATTTGCGTACTGTGCTTGGAGTTCTTGATGCTGAGTGAGTAATGATTCGTATTGTGTTTTTGTTTCGAGCAACTCATTGCTTTTGACCTTCATCTCTTTTTGTGCCTGGATGAGTTGTGATGACAGTTGTTCGCTCATTATCTGGAATTGACTTTTTTCTTGCATGGCTCTATCATAATCTGCATCTATTTCCATCATCTGTTGTTGGGTATCCATCGCTGTCTGAATCATTTGCTTGACTACCGGCTTCAGCTGAGTGACATCCACATTCAGCCATGTTTTTGGAATGCTTGGTTCTTCGCCGGTTGTGACATCTTTGCCCTGAGCCACATGTAATGTATTGTCATGGGGCTGCCTAATTTGAAGTTGAATCTTTGGCTCAGCCCCCATGTCGTCTTTGTTGCCTTGAGGTGTGTCATCTGGCACCTCGATCACAATTTGTTCTTTTATTTGTAATTCCTCTGTTTCCTTACCTACTGGAGTTTGTTCTTCCTCTTTAATAGGTTGTTTTACATGTGTAATACCAGTGGTTGTATCTTCCTTGATGCTGATCTTTGTAGTGTCATTCAATTGAATGACATGCGCCTGTTCCATAGATTCTTCTACGCTCTTCTCCTTTTCTTCCTGATTTCCCGGCGTCACTTCCACTTGGTCGATCTCATTCCAGTCATCTTCTTGTGTTTCTGTCCGTATATCAGTATCCAAGGTATCTTTTTCAGGGCTGGAGTCCGTATTGGTACTGGAATCCTCGATCCCTAGTTCTTTGTATCTTCCAGCTTGTTTTGGTGTTTTCTCTGGACTCCGTTGTGGTTTCTCTTGACTAGCCTGTCTATAATGATGACCTTGAATGTTTAAATTTACCTGCCCTTGCATATATTGATGTGTTTCTTCGAGAGCAGCGGAAAGATCTCTCTTTGTAATCGGCATTTGAGCCGTCGTGATTTTCGGTAATAGATGAGTTCTTTTTGATTGTGGTGTAGCTAGGGCTTCCTCGTCCCGTAGACGCTTTGTACCCCTCATGGGTTTTTGGGTGCTCGTTCCAGCTTCTTCAACCATAACTATTGCTTTCTTTTTCTTCGGGACTGTAGCTGATTTTGCGTATTTTGCTAGCCCTTCTGAGTTCGGCATCTCCCGTAAGCAGTTTTTCATCTCGAGAGCTTCATATATCAACAAGGTCAATGCAGAACTGCCATTCAAAAACTTCTTTTGTCCCCACTTCTTCTGGGCTTCAAATAACCTTTCTTGGATATACCCTGTTAAATTGATTTTGTTTCCTATTTGTCGCATGGCATGCGATAGTAATTGCACTACTATCTTCTGTGGAGCTGTGTATCTGTGCATGCTGGGGAAACAAAAGTGCTGATGTACCAATCGTACAGCATCTTCTATGTCAATTGTGTTAATTTCCAGGAAAGATCTCTTCTTAGGGTCATGACATTCTTCTTTCACACTAGTAATACCTGCCTGATTCCATCCGAAAGCTTTATTGATTATTTCGTGAGTGAATTGGATGGTTTTCCAAGTCCCCACTTTATCCAATACTCGTGCTTCTGGGACTGATATTTTTGTTGCAGCCGGTTGCATGGTATTCATGACTTGTGCACATCTTTGAAAGTCCGGAACATAGATAGGCAGTTTGAGAAATGCCTCGATGCCTGCTTGTGTCCATACAGCTTCAATATGAGGTAGCCCCTGTATGATCGTTTTGAAGTCCTGTGACAAGATAGGAAAATAATGATCTGTATCCATTATCTTGATAGTTGCCATGAAGATGAGCTCTGCCACTGGTTGATCATCCCGAAACCAGTGACCTCTTGCTTTTGTTACTAATTCTAATGGAAGAAGCTGCTCCTCTTCCTACTGCGTAGATTCTGAATCAGTAGACGCCATCTGCACTCAATATAGAGTATGAATTAGTTGCCATATCTTATCAGAAATCCTCCTTTATTTGTTTGTCATAAGCTCGATATTGCTCCGAGTGAATGGTGTCGTCCCTTTCCCGTGGGTGTGAGAAAGGTAATACCTGGATTTTTCACATTTTTATGTATTTTTATATTTTCATCTGAAAAGGAAAACAGAAAAGTTAGTTTATAGCCGAAGCGGTTATTAAATTTTTTTGGAGTATTTTCTTAATGTACAAGTGCTCTCCTATTTCCCCGTGAGGAAAATGTGCTTGACTATCCTGAAATAGAAGAAGGATGTGCTGAATGCTTGGCCTTGTAATGTGGCCCTACTATGCATACTTTGGGTATTGACAATTCCATATGTGTGCAATTGGAAGTAGTTGGTTGATGCAAGCTGTTTGTTTTGTCTTTCGGTATCCAAATCTGTTTCCTTGTGCTGGGCCTTGTTGTATGTTGCCCACTTCCACTGGATGTGGCTCTTTTCTTCTTGTTGTAGGTCTGTTTGATCTGATTTGTAAATCTCGGAATGGCTCGGGTTGCCATTACAGACTCCTTCTTTCTCTAGTAACTCTTTTTTTGTGGCTGTTTTGCTTGTGGACCATATGTGTTCTTCTTGTGCTGAGGATCATCCTTTCGGTTTATTTTCCTTGGAACGCAAGTCTTAGGAACCCAGATGTGCGAACGATCCTGTTGAGCAGCTACTACTTTCTTTGGAATCCATATTGTAGCAATTTGTCGATGACTTCGTTGTTCAGACTGAGTTGATTTCTCCTTTGATTGTGTGTTTTGATGTCGGTTGTGCTTCTGTCATTGAAGATACTCCTCCACTTGATCTTTCTTTATCCACACTTGATTAGAGTATGGAATAGGGTATAATTTAATGGGTACAGATTTTGAATTACTCAGAGGACTAGTCTCTCTTATGCATGGTGCTTCGGTGAGGCGGGTTTCAGATAGATTGTCACTCTCATGACTTGCTAGACTTGAACATGGTGTGCAATCAGAATTCAATGTGTCCGCACATATAGTGCTTGATGAAGGTGTTTCTATAGTGCTAGTGATCATACATTCAGGACTTTGTTCATTAGAATGAACTATTTGCTTCGTGCTCATAGATTTGATTGGTCCTTCGTCTAGCAGACTGAATACTTCACGATGTCCTATCCTGGCTGAGATGTATCCTAACGCCAATTGAATGGTCACCTCATATTCGTAAATCCAGTCTTGACCTAACACTACCTCCTCAAGTAAATCTTGATCATGACACACTAATAGCTTTTGTTCCATAGTGTTGTTGCCAAGATGTAAAGGTAAGGTGATCTCACCTATGCATTGGGTAATTGTTCCTCCTATTCCGATCAATTGGGCCATCAATGGGCGTACTGTCTCCTTGAGTTTTTGGGTCAACGAAAGCTTGATACAGCTTACAACCGCTCCTGTGTCAATGAGAGCATCCACCAAGTGGTACTCCGTCTTTCCTGCTCCCAAATTTAAATATGGTTGTGTTCTCTGCGATCCTAGGTTTTGAGTGGCTCTAAAATTAGCCATCGGGACGAGTTCTTCTCCTAGTTGATATCTCTCATCTCTTTCTCTCATCCACTCTTTCCGTTTCTTTATTCTTTCCAATGCTTCCTGTCTCGCTTCTTCGCGTATTCGTTCCTCTTCCATGCGTCTATTCTTACCTGTGATTAATCGAGACATTGTTTCTTCGGTTAATGGTTCTAGATATTTTTTCACTCTGCATCCACTGATGTAGCTTGGTAATACGTCTCCATCTAAGGTTGCTAAGCTAATGGCTCCACTTGTAGATATGCGATTAATGATTAATGGACCATATCCTCTCTTCTGCAACTTCTTAGCGTGTTGTTTCAAGGTGTATACCAAAACTAAATCTCCTTCTTTCAAATTTTTGTCCTTAATATGCGCATCAAAGTAGGCTTTCTGTCGTCTTTTAGCAGCATAGATGCCTGCTACTGCTTGTAACCTAGTTTCATGAAGCTTTTCTATTTGATCCAATTGAGTTGATAGTTCATGTCCTGTCCACTCATAAGTAGTTGCTACTCTCAGAGTGGGAATTAAGAAATCAATTGGCAAAATAGCATTTTGTCCGTACACTAAGTTAAAAGGAGTAGTGCCTATGGCGGTTTTATAGGCTACTCGAAATGCCCATAAAGCATGATGTAACTGCTTATCCCAGTCTGATCTACCATTATTAACAATTTTGGTGAGAACCGTACACAAGATTTTATTCGAACTTTCGGCTTGTCCATTGGCTTGTGGGTGATAAGGAGCTGACTTCTTATGAATTACCAAGAATTCATTCAATAAGGCTTTTATAACTTCATTCACAAAGTGCGTACCTCTATCACTCACAATTTCTATTGGTAGTCCAAATCTAGTGAAAACGTTCTCAAAGAGAAACTTGGTTGTGGTTCTTGCGTCATTTTTCTTGGTTGCTTTTGCTTCCACCCATTTGGTCAGATAGTCTGTGGCTACAATTATATATTCAGCATGGGATCCTTTTGCTGGTGGGCTAATAGGTCCTATAAAGTCTATTCCCCATTTTGTGAAAGCTCTAGCACTCATCATGGGTCTAAGTGGCATCTCATCTCTTCTAATTGGATATTTCGTTCGTTGACAAGTATCACACCGTTGCACATATGTTATGGCATCTTGGTGTAGAGTTGGCCACCACATTCCAGCAAAGAGGATCATTTTTGCTGTTTTATCTACAGAGAAGTGTCCTCCTGCAGCTCCTGTATGAGCCATCTCTAAAACAGAAAGATATTCATTTTTGTGAATGCACATTCGTAGTTGGCTATCTTTCCCTCGTTTAAAGAGTTGTTTTCCTATAATGACATAATCTTTACTTTGTTCTTCAAGTGCACGTTTCCTTGCGGAAGTAGCTCCGTCAGGGTATTCTTGAGTTTTCAAGAACTTTACCAGTGGCATGCTCCATCTTGGTGCTATTGTAGAATAGCATAAGGTAGAGTTCTCATCTGGGATTTGTTCTTGACAGGTTTGACAGGTTGACACATAGTTATGTGCATCTCTTTGCATGGTTGGCCAGTATATGCCAAATCTCTTGAGTGTTTGCCACGTTCCATTTGCATTCAAATGAGTTTTCCATTGGTTTATGTGTGCTTTCTGAAGCCACATTTCTTGTTCCTCTTCTTCCACACATCTCATCAATAATCCACTTGAATCCTGGTGATACAAACTTCCCGCAATGATGTGAAGGTTTTTAGTCCTCCAGAGGTCTTGGGTTTGGTTTGGTGTGATCCCATCTTTGGGTCCATGTGTAAGTATAGGGATCAATTTTTCTGCCCATTGAGGACATACTTCCAGGTTAAAAAGGTAAGTATCTAGCAGGTCATCTGGTACTCCTATGGGTGGTTCTCCATGGGTCATCCTTGATAAGTGGTCTGCTCTTATGTGGGTATTTCCTTTCTTGACTACTACCTCAAAATCAAATTCCATTAGCAATAAAAACCATCGTACTAGTCGTCCTGTATTACAAGGCTTGTTGACTAGGTACAGTAGGGCTTGATGATCAATGAAGAATTTGAATTTGTTTGCCAACAGGTAATGTCTGAACTTTTTGACTGCGTACACCATCCCTAGGCCTTCTCTCTCCGTGGTAGTATAATTGCGTTCTGCTTGATTTAACTGTCTACTAGCATAGGCTATAGGGTGGTCTAATTTTCCTGTGTCAGCAGGTTGAGCTAAGATGCAACCAATGGCAAACTTGGAAGCATCCACATGAATGTGAAACGGTTTATTCCAATTAGGGACTCGAAGGATTGGTGCTGAACTCAATCGATTCTTTAACTCATTAAAAGCTTTTTCACATTCTTCGGTCCAATTAAATAGAGTCAATAATGCATAAAGAGGTCTAGCAATTATGGCATACATATGTATGAATCTTCGATAGTATCCACAATGTCCCATAAATGCTTGAACTTCTTTAGCAGTCTTAGGTCTTGGTAAATTTAGAATTACTTTAATTTTGTCTTCATCTGTTGAAATTCCATTCTTTGAGACAATATGTCCTAAGATTTTTCCTTGTCGAACCATGAAGACACATTTTTCAGGATTGAGGCATACTCTATATTGTCGACATTTAGCAAAGATCCTTTCTAGTCTCTGATCGCATAGCTGAATAAGTACAAAGATCATCCACGTATACCTCCATACTTTTTCTCAGAAATTCCTTGAACACATGACACATCAATCTTTGGAAGGTAGCTGGGGCATTCGTTAAACCAAAAGGCATGACTCTAAAGGCGTATACTCCCCACTCAGTTGCGAACGCTGTCTTATGTTGGTCCTCAGGAGCAATGGCTACCTGATTATACCCTGAAAAGCCATCCAGAAAGCTATAGACTTCCTTCCCTGCTACCCTCTCCAAGAGATGATCCGTAATTGGTAAAGGATAACTATCCCTTATGGTCGCAGCATTTACTTTCTTCAAATTGATGCACACTCTTAACTTTCCATTCTTTTTCGGTACAACCACCAATGGTGACACCCATTCCATGTGCTCAATCTCATAGATGAATCCAGCATCTAGTAACTTGTCTATTTCCTCTTTTATTTTGGCTGAATACACATCATTGTAAGTGTATGGTCTTTGTTTAGAAGGTTTGGCTTCGGATGTCATGGGGATTCTATGCGCACATATAGATGGATCTACTCCCTTCAAGTCCTTATAGGTCCAAGCAAAGACATCCCGATATTCTCTTATGAGACGAATTAACTCCTGTTCTTCCTCTAATGAGACATCCTGTCCTATGAAAGTACATCGTTCCTCTCCTTCTTCTATAGTTACAACTATCTTCTTTGTTTGTTCCTTATTATCATATGCTATTCCAGGCTGTGCTTCTCTTTTCGGCATTTGAACAGCAATTTTTCTCTCCTCCACTTCATATTTTTTGAAGTGAGCTGGTACCTCAAATTGGTCTTGGGGTTTATTTTCTTCATCTTCTGATTCTCTTTCAAATTCTAACTCCCCCTTCTGTGTGAGTTCCTGGTGTTTTTCATTGGCGGTGATATTTATGTCGGTGGTACTATTCCCTAGATCCATTGGTTCGGGCTCCATTTCAATGCTCTCGTAGTCCTCCTTCCAGTCTTTCTCGATCACTTCCCCTTCTTCTGCCTCCTGAAGGACTACCATATACAGGTTAACATCATAACCCTCCTCATCGATACATTCGTTCATGGTCACTACTTCTTCGTTTACACAGACATCTAGGGTCACTAAAATTTCCATCCAACCGTGAGGTTCAAATTCTTCATCTGGAAATACTTGTGGCATATAAGCTGGATCTTGTACAGACCTCGCTATTCCTTGTTTCTGCTGCCATCCTTTTCTTCTCTCCTCTTCCTTTTTTGCAGCTTGACATATCCACAGATGAGTGTCCTCGTTCATCCAGGATTGATCACTAGAAACTACACTATGAATCGATTGATCGTCTTCCTCCTTATGAATTTGATTCCATTGTAGAGGTGGAACATCTTGATAAGTGTACGTATGTAGGTTTATTCTAGTGGTGGTTCCTGCGTGTTGTAGGTATACTACATCTTTTCCCCAATCTTGTATGACCTTTAACTGTCTCATGAAGGGCCTTCCCAGGATCATTTCATAATTGCTTGGCCTTTCAAAGTGACATATTGCTAAAGTGTGTTCGAATTCCACTCCACATGTGGTGAAGACTACTCGTTCCAACAATCCTAAGGGTCTCTCCGTATGTCCATCTGCCATTTGTATTTTCATGCGGGTTGGTCTTAATGCTGATTTTCCCCATTTCTCCCAAATTTCTTTGGTAGCAATACCAACACCAGCTCCTGAATCCAAGATGGCTTTGGTAGTGTAACCCCTGTAAGTAATTGGAAGACAGGTATTTCCTTCATCTCCCTCACTAAAGTCTCCTACTTTATCCACTGGAATTCTCACTGTGTTTACTTCGTCTGCTATCTCTTTCTTTTCCTCCTTTACTTCCCATTGATTGATTAATTTCTCTTTCAAATGTGGTTTTACCTTCAACAGTTCTTCGAATGTTAGGGTACAAGGGATTTTTACCTCTCTAAGGCGTTGTATGATCTCAGATGTTTGGAATGATGGGTTAGTTTCTCGTTTCCTCATTGAGGGAATGCGATACAATTCTGAATTGTGTTCGTACTCCCCTGTGTAATTGGGTAGTTCCTTTGCATCTTCCTCTCCTTTGTCACTTGCATCCATTGAAAGAATTTCTTCTGAATTTAGTTCAGGTATTGAACCCTCTATTCCGTTTTCTGCTTCTAATTCTTCAAAGGGTGGTTCAATCCCTTCCACTTTCTTCCATTTGTCCTCTTGAACTCGAGCCCATAGATCCTTAGTCCATTCTCCTTCTATTTCGGGGACTATGGATCCTTCCCTTCTCTCCACACCACATTCGTCATTCTGTGGTCTATTTACTTCAGACTTTTCATGAGTGTTTACACACTCTTGGAATTCTCCTTCGGAAATTCGGGTATTGGGTATAGGCGATGCAGGTTTTTCTAAAGTCTGTTGTGCAACTTCTATCAATTTCTTGCAGATCTCTAGTCTTTCTTTTTCTAAGTCGCCTCTTGGATATTCTCTCTCGTGTTGCTCTATGGTAGGTCCTCCACTGGTAGAATTTGTGAAATGAGGAACACTACCGAACGAGGCTAGTCTAGCAAGAAGACGAAGCATGGAGCAAGAGGCTCATGACTATGCCTTCCTTGGATACAACATATACCGAAGAGGCAAAGATGGTTACTTAAGATTGTGCATTCACGAATCAGACTATTTGAAAATCTTAGAAACTGCCCATAGTAGTGTTGTAGGCTGACATTTTGGTCCTGATCGAGTAATTAAGACTATTCTATTCTCAGGACTTTGGTGACCCACTCTTCATATGGATGCACATAACTATGTGAAGAAATGCGACACATGCCAACGTGCACAATATCCAATTAGAAAAGATGAAATGCCTTTGAGGGCAATGATGGGAGGATGCACAAAGTGGGGTATAGACTTCATAGGTCCTATTAACCCCCGAGCTAGAAAGTCCCATGCAGAGTACATTATTATAGCCACAGATTACCTTACAAACTGGGTGGAGGTAAAAGCCACGAAAAAGAATGATGCTCAAATAATGACTAAGTTCTTATTTGAGAACGTGTTCACCAGATATGGGTTACCAATAGAGTTAGTAAGTGATAGAGGTATGCACTTCTTGAATGAAGTTATTGAACACCTTCTCCAAGAATTCTTGGTGATACATAAGAAGTCTGCCCCTTATCATCCACAAGCCAACAGACAAGCCGAGAGCACAAATAAGATCCTATGTAATGTATTGACAAAATTGGTAAATAAAAAATGCTCTGATTGGGACAAACAGATTCATCATGTTGTTTGGGCATATTGAGTTGCTTACAAAATGGTACTCAATGCCACCCCATTTCAGATGGACTTCGGACAGAATGCAGTGCTACCATTGGAATTTTTAATCCCAGCTTTAAGAGTAGCATAAGAGCATGAGTGGAATGGACATGAGTTGTCCTCCAGGATCTTTGATCTAGAACGCTTAGGTGAGACGAGGCTACAAGCGGCAATAGGCATTTACGCTACAAAGAAAAGACAAAAGGCATACTTCGATGCACACATCAAGGATAAGGGACTGAAAGAGGGAGACCTAGTGTTGGTTTATACACTAAAGCAGCATGCCTATAAATTAGAGAAACGAGGATATGGACCCATGATCATTAATAGAATTTCCACTAGCGGTGTAGTTCAATTGGCCACTCTAGAGGGTGACATCTTGCCAAGCTATATTAGTGGATGTCGAGTCAAGCTGTATCAAGAACCTCTTACAGAGGATATGTTAATGAGACTCAACAGTGCTAAGAACCGAAAAGAAGAAGAGTTGAGGGTCAGAGAAGAAGCACAGGCAGAGGCTAGAGAGCACATTAGGCAAAATAAGTTAAGGTGACTAGGCCTAGATGTCAACCCAAAAGCCTCAAAATATCACATGGACATGTGCCAAAATTCGGGCATAATTACTTCTCGAATAATCGATCGACGCCCCTTTGTGACCATGGAGCTAGGACAAGGAAAGAGTGGAAGGACTGTGAGATCATTGATTGACTCAGGTGCAGTAACTAATGCAGTTAGACTTTCATACTGCAAAGACCTACAATTGGACATCAAGCCCATAGAAGCCTATCTGATAGGATTGGGAGGTGTGGAAACCCCTTGTTTGGGTGAGGGGGAACTTCCCCTCTACCTTCAAGATGTTCCAATGAAAGTCAAAATGCTAGTGTCTCACGATGAAGACCTTACACAACCACTTGTCTTGGGTCAAGATTGGATTTACGACCATGTAGTCAACTTGAACCTAAGAAGTCAACTTCTTCAAGTTTGGGTATAGGAACAATGCATCACATTAGAATTAGAGAATTGCATGCTCACAAATCCAGATGTCACACATTCTCTTAGTTCTTCTATGACTCATCTTAGCAAAAAAGATGTTGTATGTGTCAAAAGCTCTATGTTCCAGAAGAACTCAATCATGGAAGAACAGGCTCAAGGACAAGCGGACTCCTCCTCTGATGCAAACACTAATGCCATCACAACAACTCAACCAACAAGGCAAGTGAAACAATACATGACAACCGCTATATCAAGCTCACAAAGGGACTTCAAGAAGAAAGTAGTCCCGGGCATGAAGCAGATCTGGGTATGAAAAGGGCCACCAAATTTGGGTGCCTAAGAAATTAGTGGCAATTCAACAAGGACAATCACATATGTGGGTACCCAAGGCACTCTTACATGCACAAAGGCCTATGCTCTCCACCATGCAAAAGGTCTCAACAAAGAAGCCAAGGAGAGAAAAGGATAAGAACCGAGCACAAAGACCAAACAAAGATAAACTCAACCCCTCGAAAAAAGTAAGAAGAGAATCATCAAGGATATCGGTTTGGAAGCCAAAAGTACCAATAACTTCCACAGAACCGAAGAACCAACCACGCTGGACACCAAGTTTTAGCAACCATCCAAAGAGGAAGAGGCTAGAGGTGATCTCTATAAGGCCAACTACTATTCTAAAATGGATTCATATAGGGAGGATTACATTATGTCAAGATCCAATCGCCACCTCCCAACAAAGATTGCATCAAGTCTGCAAGTAACATCAGAAGCCTCGACTAGCAACAACCATGTGCCTTTGGCATAACCTTGTCGTTTGCACCATTTAGGTCATGCATTTCAGAAGTATGCATTATTAGGGCCACATTACATGGCCGTGCATAGACACAATTGAGAAATCCCAGGCACATGAGGCACAATTTCCACATGTAAAATATTTTCTTGATACTAACCCCTCTTCTTGTTTTCTTCCATTGTTCCAAAAAAAAAGAGAGAAAATAAAAGAACCAAACAAGATTGTGTGCTTGAAGAAGCTCATCCGTGAACCATCAGCAAGGACATCCATCAACAAAAACGACAAGCCAATGATCAAACACCATGATGGAAGTATAGCATGAAGAGATGAAGATCGACGGACCTTTCACCAGGGTAAGATGTGCATGCTTCAACAACACTATAACCATGATAGATTAGGAAACCTCTTCGTCGGCATACCCTTGAGCACTTAGCTCAAGACCCAACTTCTTGCACCATAATTCTTCCAATGCATTTCCCAAGTATGCATGCATAGGGCTACATTACAAGGCCGTGCACAAGGCACTTAATATTTTCAACCCATGCACTCATGCACTTACCCATCATCCATTAAGGATCACAAGTACTTGGCATGAAAACTATGAAAGCTATCTTTGGAAGAACCACTGAACATCAAGGTGACAACAACAAGAGCAAGGAGGCAATCGACCACTAAGAGTTGCTCATAATCAACATTGACCACCTCTTTTGAGAAGCTAGCAATTTTGGAAAGCTCGCAAATGCACCATCAAGCTGGAATACAAGGAAGAGGTACATACAAAGGGCCTACCACTTGCATGGGCTAGCAGTGATAAAATGAAGAACTAGATAATTGACCAAATTGCAATTGGGAGATGGACTGCTCTTGTTGGTGCAAGATGGACACTACCTCTCCACGCACTACATGGAACAATCATTACAACAAGGGTCTATCAAGGACGACATACTCTAGAGGGGGGGGGGAGTGTTGACACTCAAGGTCAAGCACAAGGCATGGAACCGCATCAAAGAAGTGGGCACATAAGAAGAGGGAGCTTGTAGGGAGTTCCAAGGATCACATGTGAAATTTTCAGAAGAAATCCCTACAAAAATAGCGAATTTTATCACTAAAAACCATTATAAATACCATTTTCCATTTTTGCAACTCCATTTTGTTCAAGCCGAGGAGTCCTCAAGCTTTAGGAGTATTAGAACTATCATCTCGCCAATTTTCATAATTTTTAGACTCCCTTTGAGCCCCCAAATAAGCCCTAGAACCTATTTTTTAACTAGGCCGGACACTAGGTCCGAACAGGGCCAAAACCACTCAAAAAACTATAAAAAGGGTTGGAGAGCTCATTTTTGAGGTTAGCTTGTTGTAGATTTCAGCTTTGTAAGAGAGTTCTTTTCTAATCAAAGCTTTCCATTGTTCCACTCTTTGCTCTTACCTTGTGCGCATGTGTGTGTATGTGTGTGCATGCTTGTGTGCTTTCACTCACGCACTTGTGCTATCACTTGCTCCTAGTCTTCATACTAGTCCTCACATCTCCACGGATTGACATTTATGAGGTGAAGCTCCTCACGTTGGTACTTATCATTGTGCTAGAGTGATAATGTCCTTCTTTTGCAAGTGAAGCAAACTATTGAAGTTCAAGAGACCAAAACGAGCATGCCAAAGCTCCATTTCAGCTTTGGAAGAAGTATGAGCAACCAAGGCACTCGAGGCAGTCCTCTTGTATGTATCCATGCGATACAAACCATTACATAATATTCTGGACATCACGATAACATCACCATTTCTGAAATCATGAACCATACACTTATCATCAACAAAGTGTACATCCAGCTTTGGCAATCAACGAAACTGAAATCAAGTTCTTCTTGATATTGGGCACATACAATGCATTTTTCAAGAGAATCACACCTCCATTTGCATACGTAAGCTCAATTTCTCCTACTCCAATGATAGGATAAGAGGCATTGTTTGCACACACCACATGTCCTCCTTTGGGTGCATCTTTCTAAATCTTTTGCATGATGTTATGTGCTTTGAAGCACCACTATCAAAGAACCAATCAGAATCAGCCTCACTCACAACCATACATTTAGGATGCAAAGAAGCATCATAATCACATGTAACAACACATGCCCAAAAACCTTGAGCCATGTTAGCTTCATCATTCTTTACATTTGCTGAATTTTCAGCAATAGACATGTCGGATTCCTTCTTCTTTTCATTGCACTAAGCAAGCTTTCTACACTCATCAATAGTATGACCAGCCTTTCGACAATATTTGCATCTCTTCTTCTTTTGCAAATCACCATCATTAGAGGAATGAGTGGAAGAGGAAGCTTGAGGCTTTGGTTTTGATGAACCCAAAGCTGAACCATACTTGCTTTTCCACTTTTGTGAGATAGCAAGTGCTTGCGTTCCCTCAATCAAACCACTCCTATTGACTCTAGATTGCTCTTCTTGCAAAAGAAGAGACACAACCTCATCAAATGCATACATATAAGGATTTCCTTTTGCAACCAAATGGAGTGTAGTAGCAAAGCTTTGAAAAGATTTCGGTAATCCTTTCAACAATGTAGAAATGAGTGATGCATCCGGAATAATCTCATCTATGTTTTCCAATTGCTCTTTCAAGTCCTTGATGCATGTCACATACACATCCACCGACTCATTTTCAGCCATACATACATCCTCAAGTTGCTTCCTCAAGTATGCAACACAATACAGGATACTTAGTAAGATGGTTCCTCTTACTAATGGAATATGACTTCAAAGTTGTTGTTAGGAAAGGTAGAACCCACCTCAAGGCAGATCATCTTTCTCCCATCACTTCAACAGAGGCACCACAAGGAGTGTCTGATGAACTACTTGATGCTTATCTGTTCAATTTAGAATTTGTTCCTAAATGGGCAAATAAGTTGGTACCTATCCTAACCTTCGGACCCGCAAATAAGAATGTGAAGATGAACAAAGATGAAATTGTAAGATTACAGAAATATCAAATATTGGTAGGAAGTAAGAAGAGCTAAGGGTTAGAGAAGAAGTGCAAGCAGAGGTTAGAGAGCGCATTAGGCAAAATAAGTTAAGGCGATTAGGCCTAACTGTCAATCTTGAAGCCCCAAGATATCACATGGCCATGTGCCAAACATCAGGTATAATTGCTTCTCGAATAATTGACTGATGCCCCTTTGTGACCATAGAGGTAGGACAATGAAAGAATGTAAGGACTGTGAGAGCATTGATTGACTCAGGTGTAGCAACTAGTGTAGTTAGATTTTCCTATTGCCAAGATCTGCAATCGAACATCAATCCCATGGAAGCCTATCTCATAGGATTGGAAGGTGTGGAAACCCCTTGTTTGGGCAAGGTGGAGCTTCCCATTTACCTTCAAGATGCCCCAATGAGAGTCAAAATGCTAGTGTGTCACGATGAGGACCTTGCAGAACCACTTGTCTTGGGTCAAGACTGGATCTATGACCATGCTAACAACTTAAACCTAAGAAGTCAACTTCTTCAAGTTTGGGTACATAACCAATGCATTACAATAGAATTAGAGAATTGCATGATCATAGGTCCAAGTATCACCCATTCTCTTAGTTCTTCTCAGACTAATCTAAGAGAAAAAGATGTTGTATGTGTCCAAAGCTCTATGAAGCAGAAGGATGCTGCCTCCAATACCCAAGGAACTCTTACATGCACAAAATCCTATGCTCTCCCTCATGAGAAAAGTCTCTACAAAGAAGCCAAGGCGAGGCAAGGGTCTGAACCTATGGAGTCGAACAATGTTCTTCAATGGATACCTATACATAGGAATGATCAGTTTTCATTTCAAGATCCAATGGATACCTCTACCAAAGGTTGCATCAACATCTGCAAGTAAAATCTAAAGCATCAACATGCAAAAACCATGTGCTCCTTGCACAACCCTATCTTTTGCACTATTCTGGTCATGCACAGGAACGAGGCTCAAGAACGTGTCGATGAAGTGGACACACAAGAAGAAGGAGCAAATAGCGAGCTCCAAGAAGTGTATGTCAAATCTTTAGAAGAAACCCCTACAAAAGGAGTGATTTTAATCACTAAAACCATTGTAAATATCATTTCACCTTTTTGTAGCTCCATTTTGTGCAAGCTGAGGAGTCCTTGAGCTTGAGGATAGAATTATCTATGTATAAATTTTCATAATTTTTAGAGTCCATTTGAGCCCTCAAATAAGCCTTGGAACCTAGTTTTTAACTAGGCTGGACACTAGGTCTGAACAAGGCCAAAACTACTCAAAAGCCTATAAAAAGAGCTAGAGAGCTCACTTTTGGGCTTAGCATCTTTGAGGTTGGCTTGTTAGATATTTGAGCTTTTTTAAGAGAGTTCCTTGCAATAGAAAGCTTTCCATTGTTCCTCTCTTTGATCTTGCCTTGTGTGCATGTGTGTGTGTGCATGCTAGTGTGCTTCTCACTCACACATTTGTGCCTTCACATGCTCACTATCTTCATACTAGTCCTCACGTCTCCACGGGTTGACAAGTAAAGGAGGTGGTGCTTGTGCTTGAGCTACAGTAATCTATTGCTACGATGATGTATTTAGCATGAGTGCCTTTTGTAGGGGGTAATGGGTCCAGAAAATTCTATGCCCCACTTAGAGAATGCATGTCCTCCCATCATGTGTTTTAGTGGCATCTCATCTCTGCATGTTGGAAACTGAGCTCTTTGGAAAACATTGCATCTCTTACATATGTATGTGCATCCATATAAAGAGTAGGCCACCATAGTCCCAAAAATAGTATGGCCTTAATTGTCTAATCGGGACCAAAATGACCTCTTGTGACACCCTGATATGTAGTTTCTAGTATTCTCAAGTAGTCACTCTCATCAACACATTGTCTCAGATATCCAGACCTTCCCCTTTTGTACAGATTATCACCAATGAGTTTGTAGTCTTGATCTTCTTGCTCTAGACTTCTTTGTCTTGTTAAAGTCATTTCTTGAGGGAATGTTTTTGTCCTCAAGTAATTTACCATTGGTTTGCTCCATTTTGCTGTTAGAGCCACATGATATAAGGTAGTATACTCGACAGGTGGTCTAATCCAATAGATTGGGGACTCCTTGCATATCCTATGGACATCTGCTTCCATCAAAGGCCAGTACACTTCTAATCCATGTAGAGTCTATAGGGTCTAGTGTCTTGAGTGGTGTTGCTCTAATGCACCTACATGTGCTAAGTGCAACCATTTATCATACTCTACTTCTTCTACACAACAGTTGTGAGAGATGATCGGCTCTAAGATGGGTCTTCCTTTTTTTGTTGAGATATCAAGCTCAACATGTGATGATCCAGGATGACACGTACCAGTTTTTCGGTTCTCTGACATGTATAGTGGTCACACCGATATATGTCAGGGATACTTCATTGAGCTTTATTAGATTTATCTACCGAGATTGATGGCACATTTGTTTCTTGCCAGCTCACTCATTCACGGACATTAGGTTTTTCCTTATGTACTGATCTTTATATATTGCACTTGTTGTATTCTTGTTTTTTAGGTCATTCTTGTACATTCCTTTTATGTAATAGAAGAAGAAGAAGAAGGTCCTTCTTCCTTGCATCAATTTGTGTGTGTGCTTCTCCTTGAGAGTGAGAGTGTGTGTGTGAGATCTCTTCCTTATCTCCTTCCTCGTGACATGGTATCAGGGCCAGAGTGGCTGTAGAGAGCTCGTGGAGAAGGCGACGGTGAAGACTACGTGGCAAGGCGTGGAGAAAATGTGATTTCACAAACGGCCTCTGTTTGCTACAAAAATCGGCATGAAGGTAGAAGACCTCAAAATATTTTCGAGAGTTATCCCTTTAGGATCACTTGTTTTTTTTAGATTGAAGTTTCAGAGCCATCTCGACCTCCGTTTCGAGCCTGCAAGGTGGGGCCATAGAAAAACCAGGTCAGTTTCAAAAACTGTAACTTGCGTTGTGTTCGGTGACACTCATATATTCCAGATCTAGAATTTCAAGCGATTCCATGTACTATTGATACACGAAAACTGTGTTTTTCTGAGATTGAACTGTCACATCATAGTGCGACAGTGTTCAAGCAGAAGTGCTGCTTGTAGTGTGTTGCGGTGTTGTGAATTGTTGCAGAAATGGCAAACGCAGATGGAATGAGTCAGCTTATGAGTGATAAGCTGGACAAGAACAACTTCCATGCTTGGAGATTCAGAATGACGAATTTCCTGATGGGAAAAGGCTACTGGAAGTACATCAAAGGAGAGAATGAAAACGCTCCACCGTTACTAGAGAGGAATCGGATTGCAGACTAGTTAAGAGCATATGAGCAATGGAATCAAGGAGCACGAAAGGTAATGTATTGGCTATCTGTTAGCATACAGGATAGCATGATTGGACACATACAGGATGCCAAGACTCCAAAAGAGGCTTGGAACAGTTTGTTCACTTTGTATGAGACTAATACAAAGGCATGGAAATTGCAACTCAAGAACGAGCTGCATACATTGGAAAAGAAGAGCATGTCGGTAAGTGACTATACTCTAAAAATCAAAAGCATATGTGAGTCACTTGCATCTATTGGCGTGAATGTAGATGATGATGATAAGGTGGAAGTGTGCCTTCATGGTTTAGGAGCTGCATATAAGCAGTTCAGAACTTCCATACAAACCAGGGAAAATATTCCGAATTTTGCTGATCTGGTATCTATGCTGATTATTGAAGAAAAGAATCTTGGTGAGGATTCAAACTCCCAAGGAAAGCCCAGTTCTGAGCAGGTATTCTACTCTGGTAGAGGAAGAGGCAGAGGTAGAGGTTTTGGAAGTGGAAGAGGAAATAGTAACCAAGACCAAGGTCAACAACAGAATCATGCAGGAGGAAGAGGACAGTTTCGAGGCAGGGGGAGCCAAAGAGGTCGCAAAAATTTACAAAGAAATGATTCAGGTAATGATAGTAAAGGATGTTGGAATTGTGGTAAACCTGGACACTTTGAATGTGATTGTAGGTTGAAGAATCAAAATAACAGAAGGCAACCAAACAACTATGCATCCACAAGTGGAGATGATTCTGAGAAGCTGTTTATGGTTCAACATCACATGATGAATACGATGTCTGCTGGTGTTTCAAAATCGAATGATAATGTCTGGTATGTTGATTCAGGTGCTTCAAATCACATGAACAGTCATGCAGAATGGTTTAGTAGTTTGCAAAAAATGCCAGTTGCTGGATATGTTGAAACAGGTGATGATACATCACATCCTATTGAGCACACATGAAACATAGCATTGTCTATGGAGGACGGGAAGGTAAAACATCTTGCTGATGTGTTGCATGTTCCAAATATAACAAAGAATCTGGTTTCTGTTGGACAAATGGTTGACCAGGGAATACAAGTCAGGTTCAATGCTGATGGATTATATGTAGAAGAGTACAAGCAGGATTGAGGATTGGTTGCCAAAGGAAACAAAGTGGGTAGGATGTTCACCTTAAATGTGAAGATTCTTGAAATGAATGCAGCCATGTTTGCAAAAGGTGAAGGAGTTATTGCAGATATAGAGATATGGCACAAACAAATTGGACATGCAAACTTGCAAAGGCTGAAACTCATGCAGTCAAAGGAGATTGTCCATGGACTACCAAATTTCAAAGTTGTAGAAATGCAAAAGGTATGTGCAGCATGTCAATTTGGTAAACAGTCAAAAGCATCATTTCCACATGACAAGCATGTTAGTGAGAATGTACTAGAAGCAGTACATACAGATGTTTGGGGTCCAACAAAGACCACATCTATGGGCGGTTGCAGATTTTATGTTACTTTCATTGATGACCATACACACAAAGTATGGGTATATTTCATGAAAGAGAAGAGCGAGGTGTTCACTCACTTCCAGAATTTTAAAGCTATGGTGGAAAAGCAGTCAGGGAAGTACATTCAGACATTAAGATCTGATGGAGGAGGTGAATACATGTCAAATGAGTTTAGTAGTTTTCTAAAAAATCATGGAATTCAGCGTCAGTTTTCATGCAAGTACACACCACAACAAAATGGCATTGTTGAACACAAAAATAGACATATTGCAGAAATAGCAAGAGCCTTGATGGCTGATAAGAATATGCCTCATTGTTATTGGTAGAAGCTGTGCATACTGTTGTATACATCATGAACAGAACTCCGACTGCTGCTGTACATCAAGTTACACCTGAAGAGAAGTTTACAGGTAAAAAGCCAAACTTATCACATCTGAAAGTTTTTGGTTGTATTGCATATGTACATGTTCCAGATGAGTTGAGGACGAAGCTTGATCCGAAAGCAAAAAAATGTGTCTTCATTGGATACTCCCTTGAGCAAAAGGGGTACAGATGTTATAACCCACTCACACGACATGTGAAGGTGAGCAGAGATGTGGTATTTGATGAAATGTTAAGCTTCTACATAGATGCCAAAGAAGGACTGAATCTTGAACCAAATGACAAAGAAAATGCTGAAAAATCAAGTGTAGAATCTCAAGTTTTGAGTGGACCAGATGCATCACCAAGCAATAGTTCCAACTCAAATCCATGGAGTGGAAGATTGCATGGAAATTTCAGTCCAGAAAATTCATCAAATACATCCAAGAAAGGTAAAGAAAAGCTTTTTGCTGGTAGTAAAACATGTGCAGGTTTTGAAGATGTTGATGGAGATTCAAGTGGTTCAGAAAAGAGTCTTGGTGAGGAACTTGGATTGCCCTCTATGAAGACTCCAGGAGTAAGAAGGGCACATGCAGATGATACAAGGAGAAGTGACCTAGGACCAAGAAGATCTGGGAGGATGCATAATTCAGTGCAACGATTGACATATGATAGTTATGTGGCTTGTCATTGTGCTTACATGACAAAGGTAATACAAGATGCCGAACCTTCTTGTTTTGAAGATGCAATTGGTAATGCAGACTGGGAAAAAGCTATGGATGCGGAGATGGCTGCACTTTATGGAAATGATACATGGAAGCTGGTTCCATTGCCACAAGGAAAGAAACCCATAGGCTACAAATGGGTTTACAAGGTAAAGCATAATGCTGATGGTAGCATAAGTAGGTATAAAGCATGATTGGTAGCTAAAGGTTATGCACAAACATATGGCATTGATTATGAGGAAACATTCAGCCCTGTAGCTAAAATGTCTAGTGTCAGAACACTTGTTGCATTAGCTATAGCAAAAGGATGGACTTTACATCAGATGGATGTGAAGAATGCTTTCCTACATGGTGAGTTACAGGAAGAAGTATATATGGACCAGACACAAGGATATGAAGATTCAAAGCATCCAGAATATGTTTGCAGGTTGCAAAAGGCTTTGTATGGGCTGAAGCAAGCCCCTCGTGCATGGCATCCAAGGATTGCTGATTACTTAACCAGCATTGGGTTCTCTATGTGTGATGCAGATCACTCGCTATATGCAAGGAAGGCTGATGATGGCATCACTATTGTGGCTATTTATGTTGATGACCTGATTGTAGGTGGTGATAATGAAGAAAGCATCAAAGAGGTAAAGAAACTTCTTATGCAGGAATTCGACATGAAAGATCTTGGTGTGCTGCACTATTTCTTGGGCATTGAGTTTATACATACAAAAACTTCCCAAGAAGCCACATTTGGATGCTTTGAGGAGCACTCTACGTTATGTGAGTGCTACTTTGGATTATGCATTGTTTTATGAAGCTGGTGTAGATTTGCAAGTTCATGGATACACCGATGCAGATTGGGCAAGTAGTACTCCAGATAGAAGATCTACTAGTGGCTTTCTTTTCTCACTTGGAGGTGTCGCTATTACATGGAGCAGTAAGAAGCAACCCATTGTTGCTTTGTCGAGTACAGAGGCTGAGTATAGAGGTGCTGCAATGGCAGCATGTGAGGCATCATGGCTGAAGATGTTACTTGCAGATTTAGGTGTGGAAGTGCAAAATCCTATCACTATCTATTGTGATAATCTTAGCAGCATACAGTTAGCACGGAACCCTATTTTCCATGCTAGAACAAAGCATATCGAGGTGCATTATCACTTCATCAGAGAGAAGGTATTAGCAGGTGATATTGATCTTGTTTATGTGAGAACAGATGAGCAGGTTGCTGATATTTTCACCAAAGCACTTGGAGCTGAGAAGTTGAAGAAGTTTCGGGAGATGCTTGGATTACAGGATATGGTGTTGAGCTTGAGGGGGAGTGTTGAGATATCAAGCTCAACATGTGATGATCCAAGATGACACGTACCAGTTTTTCGGTTCTCTGACATGTATAGTGGTCACACCGGTATATGTCAGGGATACTTCATTGAGCTTTATTAGATTTATCTACCGAGAGTGATGGCACATTTGTTTCTTGCCAGCTCACTCATTCGCGGACATTAGGTTTTTCCTTATGTATTGATCTGTATATATTGCACTTGTTGTATTCTTGTTTTTTAGGTCATTCTTGTACATTCCTTTTATGTAATAGAAGAAGAAGAAGAAGGTCCTTCTTCATTGCCTCAATCTGTGTGTGTGCTTCTCCTTGAGAGTGAGAGTGTGTGTGTGAGCTCTTTTCCTTATCTCCTTCCTCGTGACATTTTTGACTACCACTTCAAGATCATACTCCATTAATAGGAGAAACCATCGTACCAACCTTCCCATGTTACAAGGCTTGTTGACTAGGTATAACAATGTCTGTAAAGAATTTGAATTTGTTTGCTAATAACTAATGTCTAAATTTCTTTACTACGTAAACCATTACCAATCCTTCTCTCTCAGTGGTGGTGTAGTTTTTCTTAGCTGCATTCAATTGCCTACTTGCATATGCTATAGGAAGGTCTATATTGCCCTCACCTGTGGGTTGTGCTAGCACACACCTGATAGCATAACTGGATGCATCCATGTGTATGTGGAATGGATTACTCCAATCTAGGGTCGTCTGAATCGGTACTGAACACAAGCATTGTTTAACTTCATTAAATGATCTTTCACAATCATCTATCCAATCGAACTTAGTGAGAAGGGCATACAGAGGCTTCACAATTATTGCATACATGTGTATAAAACATTGATAATAACCACAATGCCCCATGAAAACTTGTACTTCCTTAACTTTTTTGGCCTGGGTAGCTTTGCAATCACTCTAAATTTCTCTTCATCTGTAGAGATTGCATTCTTTGGCACTATGTGTCCTAGAATTTTCCCTTGCCTGACCATAAAAACACACTTTTTTGGGTTCAAGTAGACTTTTTTTTTTAATATAAAGGAAGTTCGGCAATAGCCTACTCTCCCGGACTTGAATTAAATTAAGAAACAAAGGTACAAAAGAAGGGGACTAGCGCCCACGGGACCCCCCAAATCCCACAAAGCAGGGGAAACTTGTATGAGTTCTAGGTTGCATTACATAGAAGGTTGATCACCCTCTCATCGCCCTCATGTGGGGCCCACTTGGGTTTGAGCTTGTTGTTGATTAAAATGAGGACTTTATGGTGCCTGAAGGGTGGGGATTTCTTACAGTTAACAATCCTTTTGCCAAGGAGGAATAGTGATTTCTCAATCGACCATTCCTTGGGGGTATCGCCGAAGTTGAGAGCACACCTCTCCCGCCATATTTTCCACAAGACTTCCCCTCTGATGGCGTTCCAGAGTGTCGCGGAGCAGCCGATCGCTTCTCCCAAAAGGACTTGTTTCCAACTAAGCTGTTTTTGAAGTCTGATTTTCTTTTCAACCGTCTGCCAGATTCTGAAGGAGCTGGGGCAGGAAAGGAAGATGTGTGCGACATCTTCAATCGCCCGGTGACAACGTTTGCACCAAGGAGGGACTCCGCAAATTTTGCTAGCCTTGTGGTTAGTCCAAATTCCACGATGTAGAATTTGCCAAAGGAGGACAGACTTCTTAATCTCGATCAGAGGGTGCCAGATACCCATGAATTTCATGTCCCATCGAAGCCGCGTCCAAGACAGGCACCACTTCTTGTTGAGACTGATCTGGTGGTCAGTCGTCTCTTTGATGTTCGGGATTTTGAGTAGGTTATTTCCATTGTGCCATTTGAGACCAAGCGAGCTCGGTGCATCGTGTCCCATGAGAAGGCGAATCTTGTGCCGATCCCATGCGAGGCATCTGCTTTGCAAAGTGTTCCACTCTTCGTAGGAGATGTTTTTGCAGGGATCAATATCCTCGAAATTGATCCAGCCGTTGGTGTCATGTTTCCAGAGGTGTTTCCATTTTTTGAATCCTTTGTGCCATAATCTCTTGGCATTTCGAATGTTCCACGATTCCACACTCCGGATGCCATGTATCGGGAACCAGATAGAGTCGTTTTGTCTGATTCCGGCCGCCCACTTCCAGTCCTCACTAATTCTTGTGAAGCTTTTGACTTTATTCCAGCCCTTCCAAAGGGAGCACACGAGATTGGAGCCTTTCGGGAAGACAGGGATTGGGGAGAATAGCAGGGTCATGATGTCGAGATTCTTCCAGTTTGGGAACCCCATGAGAGCCAACTCATTCTTGTTTCTGAAGATCAGCTTGGCCCACGAGGCCTCCCTGTTGCACCAAGCCTTAATCATCCATTTGGCAGCCAGTTTGTTGGCCAAACTCCCAATGTCCAGGATACCAAGCCCCCCGCATTCTCTGGGGCTAGTGCAGATGTCCCATTTGATTTTAGGCACCCCCCTTCTGTTGTGATCGCCCGTCCAAAGAAAGTTTCTACAGATACTACTCAATTTGGACAAGCCTTGCTCGTTCGGTCTCCAGCAAGAAAGGAAATAAATGGTAGAAGAGAGGAGGAACGTGTTGATAACCATCGCCCGCCCAGCAAGATTGATTTGCATACCTTTCCAATAGTTAAGCTTGGTTTCGAGTTTGGCCAACACCCAACTCCAACGCTGCTCCATAGAGACGCCAAACCCCAAAGGAATTCCCAGAAGACGAAAGATTTGGCCCTGAGGAATGATTTGGCAGCCATGCTCAGTGAGAAGGCCCGGATGATGGCCCACAATGGCCCTAAAGGCGGTCTTAGAGTGGTTGATTTTGGATCCAGAGGCCTCACAATAGATAGCAAGACACCTCCAGAAAGTCTCCAGGCTGGTATTATCATTGTGAACAAACGCGTTCATATCATCGGCAAATAGTCTCATGGTGATTTGACTGTGGTCGTGGGGCAGCCGGAGGCCTTTGATATTGCCAGTCTCCACATGATGCGCGACCAGTCTGCTCAGCCCCTCAGTGGCAATGGCAAACAGAAGGGGGGCCAGAGGGCATCCTTGTCTAATAGATCTTCTAAGATGGATCGCCTTCGAAAGTTTGCCGTTCACGTTAATTTGGGTCGTTGCGTTTCCCAGAAGGGTCGCGATCATCTTAGTGAATTTCTGACTACATCCGAGATCTTGAAGCGACTGCAGAAGATAGTCCCATTCCAGTCTGTCGTAGGCTTTGTCAAAGTCGATCTTAATGAAAACCACATCTTGTTTAGACTCATTTGCAAATTGAATACCTTCCCAAATATCCATAATGGTTTCCAGGATAGACCTGCCTTTGATGAAGCCTTTTTGGTCCTCGCTAAGCCAATATCTCAAGTGGCACGAGAGTCTGTTGGCAATGACTTTAGCGATGATCTTGTATCCTGTTTGGAGCATCGTGATAGGTCGCCAGTTCTCGATTCTGTTCTTTTCCCCCTTCTTGTGTATCAGCTTGATAATTCCATTATTTAGACAAGACGGAAGAGCACCAAACTTTAGCGCTTCTTGCCAAACCAACCGAAGATGGGTGGCAACCACCAGCTTGAAGGATTTAAAGAATTCGTTAGTGAGTCCGTCGGGTCCCGGGCTTTTACCAAGGGGGAGGGCATCGATGACCTCAATGATTTCTGATTCAGAGATAGGGGCATGAAGCAGGGGGAGAAGGTTGGGTGGTATTCTCCGGGGGGAAACCCTAGAAATGGCAGCCATGCAGTCCCTTCTATGGTGGGAGAGGGGGTTCGAGGTTCCCAGGAGTCTCGTGAAGTGCCCTTCGATGATGCCAAGGTTATCTTCTTCCGAGTTGCATACGTTGCCATGTGAGTCTAGTAGCAGAGGGATCGCCTCTCTGCTGTGTTTCCTTTTAAGTATACGGCACATCTCTTTGGTGGGTTTGTCGGCTTTGCCGGCCCACCACTCCTTGAAGAAGATTTGCAAGTTTTTCCTTTGTATTTCTTCCTCATATCTCAACACTGCTCTGATTTTTCGGAGACCTTTCTGTGCCTGGTGTTTTCCTTTGTTCACTTCCTCCTCGAGCCGCCAGAGTCTGTGGTAAAGAGCTTCCCTACGGGCCCGCCGCACAGACTCGAGCATCTTCTTAGTTCTGATCATGATCTTACGAGACTTGTCGACCGCTCTTCTCCAGCACTTGGCAGGGGCCAAGCCCGAGGTGAACGCCTCCTTCCACACATCGGCAATCTCTTGATGGACGGAGGGGAGAGAGAAGGTGGTAGCGTTGGCATGGAACCACGGAGCCTTGCGGATCTTGTAGGAAGGTTGAAAAGTGATAACTATCGGGTAGTGATCAGAGATGGAGAGGTCAGTGCGTTGCGTGATGGTAGGGTGGCCCCACTGATGAGTAAAACTTTGAGAGATGTAGCATCTATCGAGCCTAGCTTTCCTTAGATCCTCACCCGCTTGGAGATTCGACCAAGAAAAGCCATTCAAGTCTTTGAATTCAACCAGGTCCAAGTGGAGTTTGGTCGTGTCCCATGTTTCTTTCTCTCGACTGTCGATGACCCTGCCCTTGCCCATCCATCTGTCCATAGGGTCCTCCACCATGTTGAAGTCTCCGCATATAAGCACGTTGTGGGGGAGCAAGTCTAATGAAGCCCAAGTGTTCAGTCTCTCCAAATCCCCGTTAGGGGCGTACAGAGAAACCATAGTAGCACAAAGAGGAGCACCAAAAGAAACCGCAATCCAACGGTGCCTTACATCTTCAATGGAGTTCTCAAGCTTTTCGATCCAGCGTTGCTTAATCCCGATAGCCGTTCCTCCGGACCCCCGCTGGTGCTTCGTCGGGATCCACACGTGGGCCGAGGAGACCTGTCTGAGCCGTTTCTGGAGGTCTTCTCCGTCAGTTTTAATCTCTTGAATACATATAATGTCTGGGTTTAAGCTAATGTCGCGGAGCCATTGACCAATGATGGTCGCTCTTGAGGGGTCGGTTAGCCCTCTAGCATTTAGCGAGATAACAATCATTTTTGTGTTGATCCCTCTTTGCGGGAGGGAGCCTTGTCCTTTCTTCTCTTGGCTTCATCTTTCTTTTTCGCTGGGATCTGATCCCGGCTTAGCAGTCGGTTCTTGTGAGGGCTTTTCCATGGTAACTCCATAGGCTGTTTTCCTTTGCGGGATGCTCCTTGTTGGGGAGAATTGGGCCCCGTGCTCGGTACTGTTTCCGGGATCGTCGATCCAATGATGGAACTTTCACTGTCCATGTTATCTTCATTACTAGTGGTGAAGCCATCTTCTTTGCTTGTAGTGTAACCCTCCTGGGGGGTTTCTTTGTTTTCCGGGATCTCTAGGGCTTCTTCGTAGTTGTCTACCTCAGGTGGCTTCCCACCTGGGTAGTCGAGCTCGTTGATCTCCTTACCAAGATTGCAATACAAGTTGTTGTAGGGGTTAGTTAGCAGGTTGTTTCTCTCGCCGTTGGCCCTTGGACTTCTTTTCCTTCTTCTTCTGACTTCAATAAAGCCGTCAGCATCATCTTGTGGATTGGGGAGACCCTTGCCTTCCCCTTCCTTGGTCGGGTGGGTCAAGTCGACGCCTTTGTCTTGAGCTGTTTTGGAGGCTTCCTGAGATCGTTTGTTTTTTTGCCTGAGAGGGCAGTCTTTAATCCTGTGACCTTGCTGACCACAACAAAAGCACGCGTTGGGAAGGTTTTTGTAAGTGATATCCTGCTCCCAAACTTCTCCTTCTCCCATGTCCACTTTGATCGTTGATGGAAGTGGCGAACTGAGGTCGGCCTCGACGCAGATTTGTGGGTGCCACCTGGCATTGAACGAGTGTCTTGCGCCTTCATAGATTAGACCACCAATGTCATCGCGTGAGGCCAGCGGCTTGCCGATAGGAGAGACAATGTCCCACACGAATTTGTACAAGAAGTAAGGGAGATTCGGGAGCTCAACCCAAAGGGGGTACCGAAGCGATTTCGATTTGTCGGGAGTAAAGTCCGGGGACCATCTGAATAGGCACAGGGTCGCCCGACCAAGCTGCCAGGTGCCAACGCTTAGGGCTTGGAACGCCATCTCTTCATTTTCAAAGACTAGCAGCATGTGATTCGCTGGTAAGAACTGACATTTGCTGACCACTAGTCCCCTAGGGAACCACTCTTTTCGAAGCCATTGTCGCACGGTTTCAAGCGGGGGCCTAGGGCCAAACACTTGGCCAACGAGGCACACTTTCTTAAGCTCCTCCTGAGCAGACACAACTGCGGGTCTACTGAGGGACACTACATGGGATTCAACCCTTTCGGGTGCCCCAGGGGCGGCACACGACCCCCCCTCCAGCAGAGCGGCCAGTGTATCGGTCTCCCCGGGGGGAGGGGCCCGATTACTTTTCACGAGAGAGAATGAAGCCACATCCATGGCCAAAAGGGACTTGCACAACTACCACTGCTCAAGATCCAAAGGCAGAGCCCTCCGACATGGAGAGAAGACTGACCCCCAAACACACCGAGGCCAAACACTCTCTTTCTTCTTTTTTTCTCTCTTCTTTTTTTTTCTTTTTTCTTCTTTTTTTTCTCTTTTTTCCTTTTTCTTCTTTCTTTCTTTTTTTTTTTCTTCTTCTTCTTTTTTCTCCTCTTTTTTCTAGCGCTAAAGCTAAAAAGGGCTTTCTCTTTTTTCTCTTTTCTCTTTTTTCTCTTCTCTTTTTTTTTTTCTTTTTGCCGCACTTAATCGGGGCTAACTCTTTTTAATTTAATTTAAAAGAAAACATTATGCCTTTTTCGACTGCCGCCGGTGACAACTGCCAAGAAGCGCCTGGTTACGCCGCTGCCAACTCAGCACCTTGTCAATCGCCCTATGTCCGTCGTCAGTCGCCTCCAGTCAGTCGCGCATGCCCTTGCTCACGATCGACAGACCAGCCCAGACCACGATGGACACGCACCGATTCCCGAGGTGCCACTCGGTCGCGACTGACGCTCCAATCCACGATGGACATTCACCACTCGATCGCGAAGGACTCGGCAAATCCACGATGGGCAGCCGCTCGATCGCGACTGATGCTCCAACCACGATGGACAGACAAGGTTGAGCTTCGGGCGATGGCGACAAGGCCTGGTCTGCTGAAACCGCCAAGCAGCACTGTTGTCGCAGCACTGTTGTTCTCTAGTAAGTGTGTGCTTCACTAGCCGTCGCTGGAGAGCCATGATTGCGCGAGTCCATTGAACATGTGCGCGATGGACCGACTCGTTGATATATAGCCTCAGTTGCCGATTGATACCCCGCCGAGCTTGTAGTTGTTGCCGATGTCGGAGAGGGAGTCACCGAATATGATGGCTGCAGGGTAGTACGTGCTCTTAGAGTTGTTCTGCTGGTCCGAAGACTGTTGCGGAAGTCTTACTCCAGAGCGCATCTATCGGTGTAGATAGAGATCCTTGAATACTCAGCAACATCATCGTCGCCGTCACCGTGTTGTTAAAGCTTGCGGCATATCCATTTCCCGCTCCACAAGTTGTATTCCTGTCAAAGACTTGTTTTAATTAAGGGATGTGTGTTTGTGTAATGTTGGAATGAGCAAGTAAATCATCAACATAGACCTCCAACTTCTTATGTAGGAACTCCTTAAAGACATGACACATTAGTCCTTGAAAGGTAGTGGGTGCATTGGTAAGCCCGAATGGCATTACAAAATATGCAAATATACCCCATTATGTGGCAAAGGCCATCTTATGTTGGTCTTCCAAGGAAACGGCTACATGGTCATAGCCAAAATCTTTATCAAGGAAGTTGTGCACTTCCTTGCCCGCTACTCTTTCCAATAGGTGTTCAATGATAGGAAGCGGACAACTAATTTGCCATTCTTCTTGGGTACCACTACAATGGGCAAAACCCATTGAATGTGCTCAATTTCATAGACAAATCCTGCTTCAATTAGTCGATCAATTTCCTCTTTTATTTTAGTCGCATAATTATCATTGTATGTATAAGGCTTCTGTTTCATGGGCTTAGCTTCTTGAGTCATGTGAATTCTATGCAAGCATATATCAAGGTCTACACCTTTTAGATCCTTATAATTCTATGCAAACACATCTTTGTATTCTTTTAGAAGGGAAATCAATGTTCGTTCTTCTTCCTCATTTAGGTCATGTCCTGTATATGTATATTTCTCTTCTCCTTCTTCAATAGTGACTATAATCTTCTTAGTCTTTTCTCGATTGTCGTATGCCTCTTCTGGGCCAGCTTCTCGCTTAGGCATTCTTATCATAATTCTTCTATCTTCAATTTCCTATTTTTTTTTTTATTTTCTAGCACTTCCCATGGGGGTTCCTCTTCTTCTTGGGAAGGGGATTTCTTTTGTTCTTTCTTTTGCTTCTTCTCCTTGGTTTCTAGTAGTTGGGTGAGCTTCTCATTTTCAATGCACTCCATCATATTGGGGCTTCCACCATATAAATCTATTCATCTTTTGAGGAATAGAATGGCTCCATAATAATGGACTCTAGATCTTAATCACTTGCATCAATTGGCTCAAGAGTCACCTCATTACATTTTTCTAATATAGGCTCACATATTATGGGTTCTATCATGAAGATAGAGATGTTGTAGCCATCCACATCACAGTGAGGAGTCCATTGTTCTTCGTTCACCACTATGTCCATTGTGGCTAGGATCTCCACCCATCCATGGGGCTCAAACTCCTTGTTAGGGAACACTATAGGTCCATAGGTGGGATCTTGGAGGGTTCATGCGTGGAATTCCATGCGTAGGTTTCTAGCTTCTAACCTCTCCTCCTCTTGTATTGTAGCTTTACACATCCATAAATGGGTGTCCTCCTGCAACCATGATGGATATGATGCCAAGGATTGCACCGACTCAAGTTCGTCATGTGTTTTATGGATGGTGTTCCACTATAAAGGGGGTATGTCTCGATGGGAATAATCTTTAAGATTGATTTTGCTAGTCACTCAGGTGTTGTAAGTACAAGGAGTTGGTTCCCCAATCTTGTACTATTTGCAATTGCCTCATGAAAGGATGTCCGAAAATCATCTCATAGGTGTGGTTCTTTCCAAACTCACATATGGCAAATGTGTGCTCAAACTCTACACCACAAGTGGTGAGGGTGATTCCTTCTAGAAAGCCTAAGGATTGCTCAATATAACCATCAGCCATGTGCATTTTCATTCTTGTCTGCCTGAGTGCTAGCTTGCCCCAACGCTTCCATAAGGAAGTGGTGGCGATAGCCACTCTAGTGCCTACGTCTAGGATTGCCTTGATGATGCACCCTTGATAGGAGATAGGTAAATAAGTATTTCCCTCTTCTCCCTCGATCATATCCCCAATTCTATTGATGGGTATTTTAGGTACTTTTCATTATGGCCCTTTTTGGGAGTGGATAGTAATTTGTTACATGCTTCTACAACTCAGGTTTAACTTTTAATAGCTCTTCTAAAGTGACATGACACTATACTCTAATGTTCACAACCTCAACATTCCTAGGAAGAACTGATTCCTCATTCTTGATTAGTATGGTGGGTGCTCTCATCAGCAAGGATTTTGATTCCCAAGGGCCAGTAAAGTGAGGGAGCACATGTAAGGAATTAGATTCAAAATTTGTTTGCTCACTAACCTAATCCTCCTCTTGTTCTCTATAAATTGAGGGTATATCTTGAGGGAATTGTTCCTGTCGATCATCTATCTCTTGAATTGGTGGGGAAGTTTCTTGCTCCATCCTCCATCTCTCTTCTTGAACTTTCCCTCACCAATCATTGCAAGTACTCATGTATGGAAGGAGAAATCACACACTCTATAGAAGTGGGTATTTGTAATACCATGGGTATAACTTCTTCCCATGAGTTCTGGACTGATGAGGTTTTCTTAGGCTCAACATTCTTTGTGTTGGACAACATTTGTTCTAATCTTTCTAACAATCCTTGAAAGTGTAACTTAGGTTTTACTAGGTTGCTCCAATTGACATACTAAGATGCTTCAAACATGGTCTGGGCCAATTCCACCATTTTCATGTAGATTTTAGTTCTCTCAATTTTTAGGTTTGCTCTGGGATAGCTCTTTTTTAGTTCATCTACCTTAGGTCCCTCTCTTAGTCTTGCTTGGTATGCTCTAAACATCATATCCAAGTTCTTGGGTATAGATTTAGCTAAAAAAGACCCAGATTTGGGTGTTTGGTTTATTGGGATTGAATCTTGAGAAGGTAATTCTAAGATTTTGGCCCTAGTCTCTTTTAAGCTTCCTTCTAATCCATTTATTTTCTTACTCCATTTTCTATTAAGCCTTTCTCAAGAATCCTTACAAGATTTTACTTTTCTCTCACTAGATTCTCCAACTTCACTATTCTCTACGGTCTTGTTTGGATTTATCTGTTGGTTTTGGTGAAGGGCCTAGGCCCTAGTCACTACTTGTATGGGCACATATGTTGGAATTTGTAGCATCCACAATGCCTATCATGCTAATTGGCTTTACTTTTGAGGCATTGGCTAGGTTTTTGGGGTAGTTGCATATAGCATGTTCTTTGCCACAATCGGGACAGAAACCCTAGCTGTTCTAATGGTGTTGTTGTCCCAATGGTGATGGATATGGAAAATCTCTTATGTAATGGTCTCCTTGAAACCTAAAGCATGGTCCTTTGGGGCCTTCGAGTCTTATCTATCTCACTTGGGACCGTGGATTGGGATTGGTGTACATGATGTTGGCATAGTCTGTCTCCCAATTAGGTTCTATTGGAGGGTTTTCATACTGGTAAGCTTCCACATGTTCAAGTGATTTAGTATAGTATGTCGGGAGGCTATCTACATGTATGGAATTGAAACTATTAGAATTAAGATAATTTTCCATGATCACTAGGGATGTGGGCACTAATGCCCTATTGAGATTATCATCCGTGGCAGCATATTTTATGGAGATTACATTATCTGGGGGGGAGGCTCTTGGCCTAGCACCGAATGAGGTCTAGGTTGTGTTGACTAGGGTGTTTGGTAGTTTTGTTGTGGTTTGTAGTCAGGTTGTGTATTGTATTGTCCTTGATATCTACTAGATTGTTAATATATCTATTCATAACTTTGCATAGCCTCATGCTTGTTATAAGGGTATTCTTGCATCGTATGGTTGGTATATCATCTCTCTATTGTATAATATTCGCCATTAGGATTGTCTTGGGGTTGTGCCATGATTGGGCAAGCATTAGCCATGTGGTCTCCATCGCATGTGAAACATTGTTTGACTAAGACCATCCTCGGTGCATTCTTGCTTGAGATCCCTAATTTCTGAGCCACTTTTTTTGCCAAGTCCTCTATGGAATTAGGGTTCTTAGAGGAAAGATTTATGGAACTATCTGATTCTTTGTAGACTCTTGAGAGCTCCAACTCATCTCCTAAATTATCCTCAATGTCTATGCAAATTCTCACACATTGTTCTAGTTTTCGGGGCTTCTTCAGATAAACATATGATCTTAGCTTAGTGCTTAGTAAGCCATCCAAAAATAGAGACACTTGTTTGGCTTGAGTGTCATGAGGAAGGAGATAAGGAAGAGAGCTCACAGACACTCTCTCACAATCAAAGAGGAGCACACATGTAGAGTGAGGCAAGGAAGAATGATCTTATTCTTCTTCTTCTATTACATAAAAGGAATGTACAAGAATGACCTAAAACAAGAATATAACAAGTGCAATATATGAAGAATAGTACATAAGGAAAATCCTAATGTCTGCAAATGAGTGAGCTCGCAAGAAACAAATGTGCCATCACTCTTGGTAGATAAATTTAGTACAGCTCAATGAAGTATCCCTAACATATATTGGTGTGACTACTATACATGTCACAGAAATGAAAAAGTGATATGTGTCATCTTGGATCATCACATGTTGAGCTTGATATCTCAACACTCCCCCTCAAGCTCAACGTCATGTCCTATAATCCAAGCATCCTCCGAAACTTCTTTAGCTTCTTTGCTCCAATATCAACAACTTTCTCATTCATTCTCACATAAACAAGATCAATATCACCTGCTAATACCTTCTCTCTAATGAAGTGATAATGTACCTCAATATGCTTTATTCTAGCATGAAACATAGGATTTTGTGCTAATTGTATGCCACTAAGATTATCACAATAGATAGTGATAGGATTTTGCACTTCCACACCTAAATTTGCAAGTAGCATCTCTAGCCATGATGCCTCACATGATGCCATTGCAACATCTCTATACTCAGCCTCTGTACTCGACAAAGCAACAATGGGCTGCTTCTTACTGCTCCACCTAATAGCTACACTCCCAAGTGAGAATAGAAAGCCACTAGTAGATCTTCTATCTGAAATGCCACGAGCCCAATCTGCATTGGTGTATCCATGAACCTACAAATCTACACCAGCTTCATAAAACAATGCATAATCCAAAGTAGCACTCACATAACATAGAGTGTGCCTTAGAGCATCTAAATGTGGCTTCCTGGGAACCTACATAAATTGACTTTCAAGTCCAACAGTGTAGCTAAGATTAGGCCTCGTAATTGTGAGATGTATCAAACTTCCCACAATTTTCTTGTACATAGTAGCATTTTCCAATGTTTCACATGATGTAATATCCAACTTCAAATTTTGATCTAATGGCATAGAAATTGGCTTACAATGAGCCATACCATACTTTTGCATCATATTCAAGGTATATTGCCTATGCAACATCCATATACTTGTTTTTGTATGTATAGACTCAATGCCCAAGAAAAAGTGCAGCACACCAAGATCTTTCATGTCAAATTCCTGCATAAGAAGTTGCTTTACCTCTTTAATGATTTCTTCATTATCACCACCTACAATCAAGTCATCAACATAAATAGCCTTAATTGTGATGTCATCATCACCCGTCCTTACATATAGTGAATGATCTGCATCACACATAGAAAATCCAATGGTGGTTGAGTAATCAACAATCCTTGCATGCCATGCATGAGGAGCTTGCTTAAGCCCACACAAAGCCTTTTGCAACCTGCAAACATATTTTGGATACTTTCAATCTTCATGTCCTTGTGGCTGGTCCATGTATACTTCTTCCTATAACTCACCATGCAGGAAAGCTTTCTTCACATCCATATGATGCAAAGTCCATCCTTTTGTTGTAGCTAATGCAACAAGTGTTCTGATAATAGAAATTTTAGCTGTAGGGCTGAATGTTTCCTCATAATCAATGCCATATGTCTGTGCATATCCTTTTTCTACCAATCATGCTTTGTACCTGCTTATGCTACCATCAACATTGTGCTTTAACTTGTAAACCCACTTGCAGCCTATGGGTTTCTTTCCTTGGGGTAATGGAACCAACTTCCATGTATCATTTCCATAAATTGCAGCCATCTCCTCATCCATAGCTTTTTCCCAATTGGCATTTCCAATTGCATTTTTAAAACAAGAGGGTTCAACATCTTGTATTACCTTTGTCGTGTAGGCACAATGACAAGCCATGTAACTATCATATGTCAATCGTTGCACTAAATTTTGCATCCTCCCAGATCTTCTTGGTCTTGGATCACTTCTCCTTGTATCATCTGCATGTGCCTTTCTTACTCCTAGAGTCTTCATAGAGGGCAATCCAAGTTCCTCATCAAGACTATTTTTTGAACCGCTTGAATCCCCATCAACATCTTCGAACCCTGCACATGTTTTACTACGAGCAGAGAGCTTTTCTTTACCTTTCTTGGATGTATTTGATGAATTTTCTAGACTAAAATTTCCACGCAATCTTCCACTCCATGGATTTGACCTGGAACTATTGCTTGGTGATTCATCTGGTCCACTCAAAACTTGAGATTCTGCACTTGATTTTTCAGCATTTTCTTTATCATTTGATTCAAGATTAAGTCCATATTTGGCATCTGCATAGAAACTTGACATTTGATCAAATACCACATCGTTGCTCACCTTCACTTGTTCTATGAATGAGTTATAACATTTATATCCCTTTTGCTCAAGGGAGTATCCAATGAAGACACATTTTTTTGCTTTTGGATCAAGCTTCATCCTCAACTCATGTGGAACATGTACATATGAAATACAAACAAAAAAATTTATATGTGGTAAGTTTGGCTTTTTACCTATAAACTTCTCTTTAGGTGTAACTTGATATAAAACAAGAGTTGGAGTTTTGTTCATGATGTATATAGCCATATGCTGAGCTTTTGCCCAATAACAATGAGACATATTCTTCTTAGCCATCAAGGCTCTTGCTATTTCTGCAATATGTTTATTTTTGCATTCTGCAACACCATTTTGCTATGGTGTGTACCTGCATGAAAATTGACATTGAATTCCGAACTCATTTGACATGTATTCACCTCCTTATCAGATCTTAATGTCTGAATATACTTCCATGTCTTCTTTTCCACCATAGCTTTAAAATTCTAGAAGTGAGTGCACAACTCACCCTTCTCTTTCATGAAATATACCCACACTTTTTGTGTATGGTCATCAATGAAAGTAATATTAAACCTAAAACCACCCATAGATGTGGTCTTTGCAGGACCCAAAACATCTGTATGTACTGTTTCTAGTAGATTCTCACTTACATGCTTGTCATGTTAAAATGATGCTCTTGATTGTTTACCAAATTGACATTCTGCACTTACCTTTTGCATTTTTGCATCTTTGAAATTTGGTAGTCCATTGACAATCTCCTTGGACTGCATCAATTTCAGCCTCTGCAAATTTTCATGTCCAATTTGTTTATGCCAGATCTCTATATCAACAATAACTCTTCTACCTTTTGCAAACATGGCTGCATTCATTTCAGTAATTTTCACATTTAAGGTGGGCATCCTACCCACTTTGTTTCCTTTGGCAATCAATTGTCCCTCATATTTATACTCTTCTACATATAACCCATCAGATTGAACCTGACTTGTAATCCCTGGTCAACCATTTGTCCAATAGAAACTAGATTCTTTGTTCTCTTTGGAACATGAAGCACATCAACAAGGTGTTTTACCTTCCCATCCTCCATAGAGAGTGCTATTTCTCCTGTATGCTTGATAGGGTGTGATGTGGTATCACCTGTTTGAACATATCCAAGAACTACCAATTTCTGCAAACTACTAAACCATTCCACATGACTGGTCATGTGATTTGAAGCACCTGAATCAACATACCAGACATTACCATTCGATTTTGAAGCATCAACAGACATCATATTATGTTGAACCATGATCAACCTCTCAGAATCATCTATGCTTGTGGATGCATAGTTGTTTTGTTGCCTTCTGTTATTTTGATTCTTCAACCAGCAATCACATTCAAGGTGTCTAGGTTTACCACAATTCTAGCATCCTTTACTATCATTACCTGAATCATTTCTTTGGAAATTTATGCGACCTCTTTGGTTTCCCCTACCTCAAAATTTTCCACTTCCTCTTGCATAATTCTGTTGTTGACCTTGGTCTTGGTTATTGTGTCCTCTTCTGCTTCCGAAGCCTCTGTCTATGCTTCTTCCTCTTCCAGAGTAGAATACCTGCTCAGAACTGGGTTTTCCTTAGGAGTTTGAATCCTCACCAAGATTCTTTCCTTCAATAATCAACATAGATACCAGATCAACAAAATTTGGATTATTTTCCCTAGTCTGTATAGAAGTTCTGAACTGCTTATATGCAGCTCCTAAGACACGAAGGCACACTTCCACCTTATCATCATCATCTACATTCACACCAATAGATGCAAGTGACTCACATATGATTTTGATTTTCAGGGTGTAGTCACTTACCGACATGTCCTTTTTCTCTAGTGTATGCAACTTTTTCTTGAGTTGCAATTTCCATGCCTTTGTATTTGTCTCATAAAATATGACCAAATTGTTCCAATCCTCTTTTGGAGACTTGGCATCCTGTATGTGCCCAATCATGCTATCATGTATGCTAACAGATAGCCAATACATTACCTTTCGTGCTCCTTGATTCCATTCTTCATATGCTCTTAACTGGTCTATAGTCTGATTCCTCTCTGGTAACTATGGAGCATTTTCGTTCTCTCCTTTGATGTAATTCTAGTAGCCTTTTCCCATCAGGAAATTCATCATCTTGAATCTCCAAGCATGGAAGTTGTTCTTGTCTAGCTTATCGCTCATAAGCTGACTCATTCTATCTGCGTCTGCCATTTCTACAGCTATTCACAACACTGCAAAACACTGGTTTTTTTGTGGGCCCCACCTTGCGGGCTCGAAATGGAGGTCGAGATGGCTCAAAAAATTTGATCTGAGATCGTTTGTGAATCGCTCTTTCTCCATGCCTTCTCGCATACTCTTCATCATCGGCCTTCTCCACGAGCTCTCTATAGCCATATTGGCTCTAATACCATGTCACGAGGAAGGAGATAAGGAAGAGAGCTCACACACACACACACACACACTCTCTCACAATCAAAGAGGAGCAGACATAGATTGAGGCAAGGAAGAATGATCTTCTTCTTCTTCTTCTTCTTCTATTACATAAAAGGAATGTACAAGAATGGCCTAAAACAAGAATACAACAAGCGCAATATATAAAGAACAATACATAAGGAAAATCCTAATGTGTTCACAAATGAGTGAGCTGGCAAGAAACAAATGTGCCATCACTCTTGGTAGATAAATCTAGTACAACTCAATGAAGTATCCCTGAGATATATGGACGTGACCACTATACATGTTTGAGAAATGAAAAAGTGATACGTTCCATCCTAGAGCATCACATGTTGTGTGTGATATCTCAACATTGAGTGGGTAACTCCAGAATAGGACATCATTCTATGTATTGTCTAAACTATGCCTAGCTAGTCTGACCGTCTCTTGTGGAGTTTATTTTTTTAACTATGAATTAAAGATGAGGTGTTGTGTCTAATGCCACTCTTTGAAAACTCAATGATGAACACTTCTAGTAGATGATGGATATCCTTGAATTGTCTTTGTTGTAGGGGTTGGAACCAAGTTAAGGTAGTGTTCTTTAATGCTAGTGCAAATGCATTATATTGAGTGAACATGTTGTCCATGTGTTCAGCTCTCAATACTTGTTTGAATTCAGCCACATGGTCATAGGGATCACCTGTTCCATCGAATTAATTCTTCATGGATTTTACTAATTGAGTGGGCCTCAATATCCTTGGGTACTCTTTGGATCTAAGTAAAACAAAATCATTTCTTCCCCTTTGAGTGAGAAAAATGAGGAGCTGAGCTTAAACACACTTTCAAAGAATATATGAGATGAGATATGAGAGACAAATAAGTGAGCAGTCCTTAAATCAACAAGAATACAAAGTTCAGTAGTAGAAGCTAACTCAAGCTCAAACTACTTGAAAAGAACAAAGTTGATAACACTATCAAATGAGCTCAATGATACACATGAAGCCAATGTATAATGGTCAAGAGTGTGTGGTATACACCACTCCACTTCAGTCCCTAGGATGCACTCCATAACTACAAAAAATGAGTCCACTGCCTCTCAACTCCAGCCCTCTGTCTGTCTGCCAAAAATGCTTAGAAGCCTCTGTTTAGATAGGCATAACTCTCTAATGAGTGGGAGTTTGGTGAAACTGTCTTAGATGGAAATTCTCCATGATAGTGGGAACAACTTTGCTGAAGGAACCATTTTGAGATGACGCACGTAGCTCAAGATACAAGCTTCCAAGTTGGCCTACTGGCAGTTTTCAGCAATCTACCGATTCTCTACCTACCAACTTGCGGCCAGCATAACTTGAGTTTGGAGACAAATTTGTGAGAGATTTTTGGTGAGCTGATATCTAATATTATGGAGAACATTTCAGCTTTTGAATCAACCAAAAAGGATGCACGGTTAGCGAGATATGATCCGTGCAAAACTACCTTCAAAAAAGGTGTGCTGTTGTCCTGAAATTTTTCCTAAATTATAGGAACACTTTTCCAACTTGGCATTGACTTCAAATATGCTTTATTCACGACTACGGCTGATGTGGAAAACATAATAAATCACTCTAAGAATATAATGAACTTTAATAAAGAGTTCAACCTATAATAATACTTTGAAGAGATGATGTGGACTTGCATATTCCAACACCTTCCGTCAAGTCGAACATCTTCAAAATAATAAGAACCTGAAATAAAATGCTTGCTGAAGGCATATGAAGATGAGCCTTCCCTTATTTGTTGAAGATGCATGATGAGCCTTCCCTTACTCATGACTTCCTTCCCTTAAGGGAAGCTCCATCATGCCAAGTGATGATCTATGCTTGATGAACAACTCCTTGTCGAGAGCTTTAGTGAAGAGGTCATCCACATTTTCCTTTGTGTTGCAATGGTGTAAGATGATATCACCACTTTGTATCTTCTCTCTGATGAAGTGCTCCCTCACTTCAATGTGTTTGGTTCGTTGATGCATGACTGGATTCTTTGCCAAAGATTCAACTGAGACATTATCACAATGAATGGTTGTAGGTTGGTTTTCACCGAAACCAATCTCATCCAAGTATCTTCTCAGCCAAATAGCTTCACAAGATGAGGTTGTGAGAGCTTTGTATTCAGCTTCTGTAGAGGATAAGCTGATCGTACCTTGCTTTTTGGAACTCCATGAAATAGCTCCATTGCCTAGGAAAAAGGCATTTCCACTTATGCTCTTTCTATCAACCAAGTTTGCTGCATTATCTGAATCACTAAATCCATGAAGATTCAGTGTATCTCCTCCATAGAGAATTCCAAGAGAAGAAGTACCTTTCAAATATCTTAGTATCCTCTTGGCTGAATTCCAATGAGATACTTTGGGAGCTTGTAGATATTTGGAGAGAGAGTTCACTGCAAAACAAATATCAGGTCTTGTGATGGTCAAATAGAGGAGAGATCCTATGAGTTGTCTATATAGTGTTTCATCATATGGAACACCATTCTCGTCCTTCATGAGTTTGAGAGTTGACTCCATAGGTGTAGAGACCGGCTTAGAGTGAGACATCTCAAACCTATCAAGAATGGAAAAAAGATACTTTTGTTGAGAGATAAATATATCACCCTTCTCTAGTCGAGAGACTTCGATGCCAAGAATGTAGTGTAAGTCACCAAGATCCTTCATTTCAAACTCTTTAGAGAGTTTTCTTTGAACATCTTCAATCATTGCTTCATTGCTTCCTGTCAACATGAGATCATCCACATATAGAAGAAAAATAACAATATCTTTTCCCTTGACTTTATAATACAAACTATGATCAGCATTGCTTCTTTGAAAGCCTTGAGAGCAAAGATGCTCATCAATCCTTGCATACCAAGCTCGGGGAGCTTGCTTCAAACCATACAAACTTTTGAGAAGTTTGCATACCATGTGCTCTTTACCTTTGACAATGTATCCTTCCGGTTTTTGCATGTAGACTTCTTCCTCAAGTATGCCATTGAGGAAGGCATTGTTGACATCCATTTGCTTCACCTTCCACTTGAATATGGAGGCAAGGGAAAGTAATAACCTAACTGAACTCATCTTTGCTATTGGAGCATATGTTTCATCATAATCCAATCCATATTGTTGAGAATATCCTTTAGCTACTAACCTTGCTTTGTGTCTATCTATCTTCCCTTCCTTGTTGAATTTTAGCTTGTAGATCCATTTGCATCCGATTTTGCTTTCTTGTTGGAAGGTAATGGACATAACTCCCATGTCCCATTTTGATGAAGAGCAGCCATCTCTTTGTCCATAGCTTCTTGCCATTCTTTTTGAGTACTAGAAGCCTTGTATGTTGACGGTTCGTCATGTTGTAAAATAGAGCTAAGCAAAGCAACATTACTTTACTCAAAACTTGAGGAATTACCTCGTTGATATGTAAGTCTTTGAGGTTGTGTTCTGATCCTTGAAGACCTTCTAAGAGTTGCACGGTGATCTTCATCTTCTTCCTCTAATTCTTCAATGGTTTCCTCATGTGTAGAAGATGGAACTTCAACTTTAACTATTGTTGAAGAGCTTTTATCCAAATCTGAAATTGATGCTGAACTGAAGCTTGCATTCTCATCAAAAATCACATCCCGTGATAGGAATGTCTCCTTCTTACATGGATCATAAAGTTTGTAAGCTTTGCTTACATCACTATATCCAACAAAGATGCATTTCCTTGACTTGTCATCCAGCTTCTTCCTCTTTTCATCTGGAATGTGAGAAAATGCGAGGCAACCAAAAACTCTTAAATGATGTACCTTAGGCTTGATGTTGTGAAGAGCTTCATAGGGGGTAATGCCCTTCAAGACTTCCGTAGGAGACCTATTCATCAAATAGCATGAAGTGTTGATTGCTTCAGCCCAAAAGATGTTGCTCAAACCTTTGACTTTGAGCATGCATCTTGCTGCTTCAAATAATGTCCTATTCTTCCTCTCTGCCACTCCATTTTGTTGTGGAGTGTAGCTACAAGTAAGTTGCCTTCGAATGCCATTCTTAAGTAGATAATGGCTGAAATCCTTCGACAAGAATTCTCCTCCATTGTCAGACCGTAGAGTCTTTAGTTTTCATCCTGTCATCTTTTCCACCATAGCATGAAAGTGTTTGAAAATCTGAAATACATCAGCCTTGGACTTCATAAAATAAAGCCAAGTATATCTAGAGAAATCATCCATGAAGGTAACAAAATAAATATTCCCTCCAAGTGAAGGACATCAGCATGCACCACATCAAGTATATCACGTGCCCTTGAGCTGCTCTTTGAGAACTTACTCCTAGCATGCTTTCCAAGGCAGCACGCTTCACACACTTTTTCAATCCTTTGTAAGGTTGGAATCCCAATGACCATGCCTTTCTCCTTCAGTATACACATACTATTGAAGTTCAAGTGACCATACCTCTTGTGCCATAACTCGGTAGGCATAATGGGGGCTGCTTTGTCATTTCCCATTGCTGAAAATGCTGAGAATTCTCCTTCTAACTTGAAAAGCTTTCCTTGCTTTCTCCCCTAGCAACCACTTTGTAGGAATTCTTTGGATCTTTAATGAGGCATTGCTGGCCTTCAAACTCTATTTTGAGTCCCATCTCAGTCATAGCTCCAACTGAAAGTAGATTCTTGGTAAGTGATGGTACCAAGAGAACATTTCCGAGTGTCTTTTTCTCTCCCGTTCCCAATCGAATGGGTATGTCACCTTTCCCTGCAATGGAATTCGGAGTATTATCTGCTGTAAAGATAGTACCATTATGAGAATCATCAATATTAGAAAAGTATTGAGCATGAGAAGTCATATGAGAACTTGCTCCACTATCGATCCACCATGGTTCCTCTTTGGGATCATGCATATGGGCTGCTATCTCTTCTAATGATACAAGTGAAGAATCTTCTTCAAAATGAGTGGACTCATTTCCATCTTCTCCATCCGTGTAGTGGGCTGATCTTCCTCTCCCATTATCTTGATTACTCCTGCAATCTTTAGCAAAATGACCATACCCAGAGCAATTGTAACATTGGATAGAGTAATATCTACCTCTATCTTCTCCTCTTCCTCTACCTCTTGAGAAAGGATGTCCTCTTTCTTGGAAATATTGATTACCTTCATGATCTTGTCGATCTTGGTTGTGAGTGGGCTGATGCCACCCTCTTCCTCTTTGTGTGTTGAATCTTACTCTTCCCCTTGATGAGAAGAGTGCTTTTTCATTTGATGTTGATGCCTCTCCTCCATCATGTATTAACTTCATTGCAGCCTGCCTTTGATCTCTGAAAATTTGTTCCATCTCCTCAAGAGATGGCTTCTCCCTCAAGATGATGAGGCCTTGAACTAAGCCTTCATATCCATCTCGCAATCGATGATTGTAGAGAGCTCGTTTTCAGACATCTTATCTCCAACAGCCACTAGTTGTTGATGTAGATCCTTGACTCTCTTGATGAAGCTTGAAGCATCCTCTCCTTGCTTCCTCGTACAATTGGTAAGTTCAGCCCTCAATGCCACTTGCCTCGAGGTGCTCCTAGACTCGTAGATATTCTTCAATGTCTCCCATGCCTTCTTGGGAGTCTTCACATCAAGGAGATGGCTGAGAATGTCATCTTTGACACTCAACCTTATCATATGGACTGCAAACATGGCCTTCTTATCCCATTCGGACAATTCTTCTTCACTTCCAGTCGGTCTGTCCATTGAAATTAAATCCTAACAATCTTGAAAGAAAAGTAAGGACTCCATCTTTACCTTCCATGTAGCATAGTTGTTGCCATTGAGCTTCTCAACTCCTTCTAAGTGTAGGTTGTGGAGACTTGGTGCCATCTTCAACTGCAACAAGTTGAATCGAGACTCTTCCCTTTACTCAAATATGCTCACACTAGACACTTTTAACCTAGGTGCTCTGATACCATGAGAAAAATGAGGAGTTGAGCTTAAACACACTCTCAAAGAATATATGAGATGAGATATGAGAGACAAATAAGTGATCAATCCTTAAATCAACAAGAATACAAAGTTCAGTAGTAGAAGCTAACTCAAGCTCAAACTACTTGAAAAGAACAAAGCTGATAACACTATCAAATGAGCTCAATGATACACATGAAGCCAATGTATAATGTTCAAGAGTGTGTGGTATACACCACTCCACTTCAGTCCCTAGGATGCACTCCACAACTACAAAAAATGAGTCGACTGTCTCTCAACTCCAGCCCTCTGTTTGTCTACCAAAAATGCTCAGAAGCCTCTGTTTAAATAGGCATAACTCTCTAATGTGTGGGAGTTTGGTGAAATTGTTTTAGATGGAGATTCTCCATGATATGCGAAACAACGTTGCTGAAGAAACCATTTTGAGATGACGCATGTAGCTCAAGATACAACCTTCCAAAGTTGGCCTACTGGCTGTTTTCAGCAATCTGCCAATTCTCTACCTACCAACTTGCAGCCAGCATAACTTGAGTTTGGAGACAAATTTGCGGGATAGTTTTGGTGAGCTGATACCTGATATTATGGAGAACATTTCAGCTTTTGAATCAACCAAAAAGGATGCACGGTTAGCGAGATATGATCCGTGCAAAATTGCCTTCAAAAAAGGTGTGTTGCTGTCCTGAAATTTTTCCTAAATTATAGGAACACTTTTCCAACTTGGCATTGACTTCAAATATGCTTTATTCACGACTATGGCTGATGTGAAAAACATAGTAAATCACTCTAAGAATATAATGAACTTTAATAAAGAGTTCAACCTATAATAATACTTTGAAGAGATGATGTGGACTTGCATATTCCAACATTGAGGTCTAGGTTCTCTCGTTCTTTCATGTTCCACTCTAGTAAACTCGACACCCGATTGGTCTCATCCTTTAGGCTCATTGAAGCTTACTTCATGTCTTTATGTGCCCTTTTTCCTTTGAGAATCATGAGCTTGGGAAGTCCCAACTCCTTGGTGGTCTATTGAAACATTTGATGTAGGTAGGGGAAAGACAAATTCTCCCCTCCATGTGTAAGCATGTTTACCATGTTTTGACACCACAAACACTCGTTCAAATGCACTATCCACATACACCACTTTTCTTAGGGTGTCAAGGTCTTTGAATTCATAGATGGTGATCGTTTCTATTTCAGTGGGTTGTTCGGGCTCATATCTCTAGAATGCCTCGTCTATTTCTTTGCTCAAAAATAATTCGATACTCTTATTATCTTGGAGAATCCATTATGGGGTGAGCACTCTAGTCAAGATAGATTTGCTTCTAGGAGTTCTAGGTCCTTCTCTTGGGTGTTCTTTTTCTATATCTCTTAGCTCAATTTCTGGGGTCACCAATCCAAATTCATCAGTCCTATCAGGTTGATTGGTGATGATATACATGGTTCCTTCTTTTTCTATGTATGAATTTTCCTTGAATTTGACTATTGGATGTTCCAATCCAATAGGTTGTTCTGGATTCCTCAATTGAAAAATGGACCTTCTCAAACGGTCCACATAGATCTGAGCGCACCTAATTGGTTGGTTCGGATGTACTCCAATTGCATCTTGTATGGACCTTTTGGTATTTGCAAATAGGCCACCCCTAAGCTACCTACTGGCATCTCCATGTTGTAAGAAATATCCAACTCACGTCTCTAAGCTCAATATGTAAAGGTAATTGCTCAAGTGTTGTGCTCTGGATCTCATAGTGATATTAACACTAGCTTTTGAAGATCTTACACTAAGATGATCTGTCTTTCCTATGTCTCTCTTGGACTTCAGTTTCATGAATTTGATTCCTCGAGGAAGTCAGTGCGTAGTCTTGTCAGGATAATTCTTCTTTTTTAGTTTCTTTTTACTTTCCTTTTAGTTTCTTGTCTTGTCACTTAGAGATCTTCAAGTATCTTTTTTTTCTTTTTTTGTTGCTTTTGTGACTTATGGCCACGTGGAATTTAAATTCCTTTTGTTTCTCCTTGGATGTTTTTGGGCTAAATTGATTATATTTTGAACTTGAATCCCTTAGAGTGTCTTAAATTTTTAGCTCATATCGTCTCTTGAATCGAAACCCTATGATTATGTCTTATACAAAAGAGTTGACAAAGACAAATCTAGACACTTACTATCTTCGCTTCTGATCTTAGTATGTTCTTGGATGTGCTCTAGCCCCCGATGTTGTTTTTGATCCAAGCTTCTTCTCACTAGAGATCGGATGCTTTCCCTGATGATATCACGAGTCCTACAAGAAAGTTACAAAAATTTAGAAGTTTGAAAAATTTTTGATTGAATTTTGCAAAAAATCCTAATTTTACCATTCAGGAGGACTATCGTGATGGTTGATAGTGTTGCAATGGTGTGAGCCTATCATGATGGTTTGAAAGGGTCGCGATGGCATGAGCCTATCATGATGATCTGACACTATCATGATGGCATGAACCTATCATGATGGTCGGAAAGGTTCACGATGGCATGAGCTTATTGCAATGCTCTAGCACTATCGCTATGGCCTGAGCCTATCGCGATGGTCTGAAAGGGTCACGATGGTCTGAGCCTATCATGATGATGTGACACTGTCGTGATGGCATGAGCCTTTTGTGATGGTATGACACTTTTGCAATGGTGTGAGCCTATCATGATGGTCTAAAAGGATCGTGATGGTGTGAGCCTATCGTGATGGTCCAACACTGTCGTGATGGTGTGAGCCTATCACAATGGTCTGAGACTATTGCGATGGTGTGAGCCTATCGTGATGGTCTAAAAAAAGTGTGAATTTTGCAAAATTATATTTGATTCCTTGGAGGTGCTAGCGTTCTTTGTCTATTGGTATAGATGCATTCTAGAAAACCCGAACTTGGTGGACCGTCATGATGGTGCGAGCTCTACTCCAGAAATGGATATGAAAAACACAAAATCTTACCTATTTTGCTACCTAAGCACAATACTAGAGTATCTACTGCAAGAAAAACTCTCAAGCTCACACACAGTTCTTTGTCTCACTCTCTCTCTCTCTCTCTCACTCTATCGCAAATAAGGGAAATGAAGAGCGACAAGTAGATATGGTGAAATGGTTAATTTTTTGGGAGTGAAGGGAAGGTGAAGGGATAGAAAATGAAGATAGGGAAGGTGAAATGGGGAAAAAACAATGCAAAAACAACAACAAAACACTATCTACTTACCTTCCGACGCCACTCTCCCAACACTCTTACCATCACACATTCATCCTTGAGCTTGTCCCCTGTAACAGTGCCAAATTTGGGAAGGGAAATGCCACTCTCCTATCACTCTTACCATCACACCTTTGTCCTTGATTTCATCCCCATCAATGGTGTTGTTCTAGACAAGGGCAGGTACCATGTCAAGAAGCTCCACCTCCTTAATTGTCAATCCGTGGAACGTAGGATGATATGGAGATCATGAACGAGTGATGTGCACGAAGATGAAGGTGAGAGGCACACTAGTGCACACACACATACACACACACATGGAAGAGACAATAGGAGTGACAATGGAAGGAGAAACACTATCTTGCATTTCATTATCCATCTCCATTTTTTGAGCATGTAGCTAGGAGAGTATAGAATTCAAAATCATTTAGATGAGCAACAACATTATCAGTGTCCTTCATGCAAAGGTCATATAACTTTCTCATTAGATACACTTTATTTGATGTCGTTTCTTTTCATATGTATTGCATAACTTCTTTCAAAGCTCCTCTTCATTTTCATAGTCCAATACTATAGAGTAAACATTATATGCTAGGTGCAATTGAATGGTAGACCTAGCCATTTCATCTAACTCATCCCAATCATCATCATCCATATCAACAAGCTTCTTTGAGATTCCATTTATTGGCTTCCACTGTCTCCTATGAATCAGCACACCTTTGATCTGATTCTTCCATAAAGCAAAGTTTATGCCATAAAAGTTTTGGATCTCAAAATGTCCTTTGCCCTGCAAGTTATAGCTCCTCTTGGGAACAATGACAGTAGACCCAGATCCACTAGATGTGCATGAGATGTCTAATGCCATGATGATAGAGAACTAACTAGAATGAAAATGGAGCTAGAATAGTCTAAGTAGCACTAAGGCTCAAAAAAAGATTAACGTGTCAGATTCTGGGTAAAAATGAATAGTCTTCCCAAGAATAATGGATTAATGAACAGTAATGATCAATTAAAAGGATTATGTGAGAGTGAATGTGCTCACACGAATAAGTGTATCAAGGAGTAAATCGACCTCTGTATAGTTGGCAAAACCAAAAATCTGGAAAAAATTTTGCCAAAGTCTCCTCTACAAAATGAGCATATGATGAGTGTCAAAATCTCATAAAACTATAAATACTCATATGAATCTCATAAATCTCATATGAATCATTGACTCCATTGCATATAATCAATCACCTAAAAGAAGCCAACTAGGCTTATCAAGCACCTATGAACAACTAGCATACATCTCCTATGGAGAGGTTGGGTAAGTCTTCCACTTACATCACCAAAGAGACCCCCACATCTTGGTGTCCCCCAATTAAGAAAACCTCACCACATCCCTCTTTATCAAATGTAAAAGGCTTTATGCAAAAAGACATAACTGATATATCAATTGTCACGAGGAAGGAGATAAGAAAGAGAGCTCACACACACTCTCACTCTCAAGGAGAAGCACACACACACAGATTGAGGCAAGGAAGAACAATCTTCTTCTTCTATTACATAAAAAGGAATGTAGAAGAATGACCTAAAACAAGAATACAACTATTGCAATATATAAAGACCAATACACAAGGAAAAACCTAATGTCCACGACAGAGTGAGCTGGTAGGAAATAAATGTGCCATCACTCTCGATAGATAAATCTAATAAAGCTCAATGAAGTGTCCCTGACATATACCAACATGACCACTATACATGTCAGAGAAATGAAAGAAGTGATACGTGTTACCTTGGATCATCACATGTTGAGCTTGATATCTCAACACTCCCCCTCAAGCTCAATGCCATGTCCTCTTATCCAAGCATTTTCAGAAACTTCTTCAACTTCTCTGCTCCAAGTGCTTTAGTAAAAATATCAACAACCTGCTCATCTGTTCTCACATAAACAAGATCAATATCACCTACTAATACCTTCTCTCTGATGAAGTGATAATGTACCTCAATATGCTTTGTTCTAGCATGAAAAATAGGGTTCTGTGCTAATTGTATGCTACTAAGATTATCACAATAGATGGTGATAGGATTTTGCACTTCCACACCTAAATTTGCAGGTAGCATCACCAACCATGATGCCTCACATGCTTCCATTGCAGCAGCTCTATACTCAGCCTCTATACTCGAAAAAGCAATAGTGGGTTGCTTCTTGCTACTCCATGTAATAGATGCACTCCCAAGTGAGAATAGAAAGCCACTAGTAGATCTTCTATCTCGAATGCACCCAGCCCAATCTGCATCAGTGCATCCATGAACCTGCAAATCCATACCAGCTTCATAAAACAATGCATAATCCAAAGTAGCACTCACATAACGTAGAGTGCACCTCAGAGCATCCAAATGTGGCTTCCTGGGAACCTGCATAAATTGACTTTCAAGTCCAACAACATAGCTTAAATCAAGCCTTGTAATTGTGAGATATATAAGACTTCCCACAATTTTCCTGTACATAGTAGCATTTTCCAATGCTTCACCTGATGTAGTATCCAACTTCAAATTATGATCTAATGGCATAGAAATTGGCTTACAATCAGCCATACCATACTTTTGCAACATATTCAAGGCATATTGCCTTTACAATATCCAGATACCTGTTTTTGTATATATAAACTCAATGCCCAAGACTTAGCACATCACACCAAGATCTTTCATGTCAAATTCTTGCATAAGAAGTTGCTTTAACTCTTTGATGCCTTTTTCATTATCACCACCTACAATCAAGTCATCAACATAGATAGCCACATTTGTGATGCCATCATCATCCTTCCTTGCATATAGTGAATGATCTGCATCACACATAGAAAACCCAATGGTGGTTAAATAATAAGCAATCCTTGCATGCCATGCACGAGGATCTTGTTTCAGCCCATACAAAGCCTTTTGCAACCTTCAAACATATTCTAGATGCTTTGAATATTCATATCCTTGTGGCTGGTCCATGTATACTTCTTCCTGTAACTCACCATGTAAGAAAGCATTCTTCACATCCATCTGATGCAAAGTCCATCCTTTTGTTGTAGCTAATGCAACAAGTGTTCTGACAGTAGACATTTTAGCTACAGGGCTGAATGTTTCCTCATAATCAATGCCATATGTCTGTGCATATCCTTTTTCTACCAATTGTGCTTTGTACCTGCTTATGCTACCATCAGTGTTGTGTTTTACCTTGTAAACACACTTACAACCTATGGATTTCTTCCCTTGCGGCAATGGAGCCAGCTTCCATGTATCATTTGCATAAAGCACATCCATCTCCTCATCCATAGCCTTTTTCCAATCTGCATTTCCAATTGCATCTTCAAAACAAGAGGGTTTAGCATCTTGTATTACCTTTGTCATGTAGGCACAATGACGAGCCATATAACTGTCATACGTCGATCGTTGTACTGAATTCCGCATCCTCCCATATCTTCTTGGTACTGGGTCACTTCTCCTTGTATCATCTGCATGTGCTTTTCTTACTCCTAGAGTCTTCACAGAGGGCAATCCAAGTTCCTCATCAAGACTCTTTTCTGAACCGCTTGAATCTCCATCAACGTCTTCAAATCCTACACATGTTTTACTACCAGTAGAGAGCTTTTCTTTACCTTTCTTCGATGTATTTGATGAATTTTTTGGACTGAAATTTCCATGCAATCTTCCACTCCATGGATTTGAGTTGGAACTACTGCTTGGTGATGCATCCGGTCCACTCAAAACTTGAGATTCTGCACTTGATTTTTCAGCATCTTCTTTGTCATTTGGTTCAAGATTTAGTTCTTCTTTGGCATCTGCATAGAAGCTTGACATTTCATCAAATACCACATCTCTGCTCACTTTCACCTGTCATGTGAGTGGGTTATAACATTTATATCCCTTTTGCTCAAGGGAGTATCCAATGAAGACACATTTTTTTGCTTTTGGATCAAGCTTCATCCTCAGCTCATCTCGAACATGTACACATGCAATACAGCCAAAAACTTCCATATGTGATAAGTTTGGCTTTTTACCTCTGAAGTTTTCTTCAGGTGTAACTTGATGTAAAAGAGCAGTTGGAGTTCTGTTCATAATGTATACAGCCGTATGCACAGCTTTTGCCCAATAACAATGAGGCCTATTCTTCTCAGCCATCAAGGCTCTTGCTATTTTTGCAATATGTCTATTTTTGCATTCAACAATGCCATTTTGTTGTGGTGTTGTACCTGCATGAAAATTGACGTCGAATTCCATGAATGTTAAGAATGTTGTTGAATGCATTTGACATGTATTCACCTCCTCCATCACACCTTAATGTTTGAATATACTTCCCTGTCTGCTTTTCCACCATAGGTTTAAAATTTTGGAAGTGAGTGAACACCTCACTCTTCTCTTTCATGAAATATACCCACATTTTCCATGTATGGTCATCAATGAAAGTAACATAAAACCTACAACCGCCCATCGATGTGGTCTTTGTAGGACCCCAAACATTTGTATGTACTATTTCTAGCACATTCTCACTAACATGCTTGTCATGTGGGAATGATGATCTTGACTATTTACCAAATTGACATGCTACACATACCTTTTGCATCTCTAAAACCCTTGAAATTTGGTAGTCCATGAACGATCTCCTTTGGCTGCATCAGACTTTGCAAATTTGCATGTCTGATTCTTTTGTGTCAGACCTCTATATCAGCAATAACTCTTGCACCTTTTGCAAACATGGCTGCATTCATTTCAAGAATTTTCACATTTAAGGTGAACATCCTACCCACTTTGTTTCATTTGGCAATCAATCCTCCACCGTGTCTGTACTCTTCTACATATAACCCATTAGCATTGAACCTGACTTGTAATCCCTGGTCAACCATTTGTCCAAAAGAAACCAGATTCTTTATTATGTTTGGAACATGGAGCACATCAGCAAGATGTTTTACCTTCCCATCCTCCATAGACAATGTTATGTTTCTTGTATGCTCGATAGGATGCGATGTATCATCACCTGTTTCAACATATCCAAGAACTGGCAATTTTTGCAAACTACTAAACCATTCTGCATGATTGGTCATGGTAGGTTTCTAGATCCAAGGGAAAGTGTCTTACAAACGCTTATATTTCGCTTAGTTTCCTTGTATTCTGTCACTTTTCCTCACTCCGAGTCCACGATTGCCCCCGAATTAGTCCTCCTTTGGGATCCCAACACGATCGCCAAAATGGATAAGGTCTTCAGCCCGGAGAATGTGCAAATAGTTGCACCTATATCTAGCTATATTTGCTCAATATCTCGTAACTTGTAAGTTCCTCATACCCCAAAGCCACAAATGTGCACGATTTGGCTCACTTTTCCGATCCCCGATGGGATTGCCAAAATGTTCGTGCTTTAAGCCCTAGAAAATTACTCATATTTATGCTTATATTTTGCCAAAGTCACTCAAAAATCAGTCCCCTCACCTTGCTCAAAGTCCACCCGAGCACTTAAGTATAACAATGGAAGCGAGAGGAAGGGAGATTCGAGTGCGGATGCAAACCAAAGCCACCCTCAAGAGTTGACCCTCGCAATAACACTATCACTTTCTTTCTTTCACTCTCTCTTGCTATCGTCCACACACTCACACATGCATATGCCCACACTTCCCTTTGTCCCCTTTTCCCTTCTCTCTCTCTCTCTCTCTCTCTCTCTCTCTCTCTCTCTCTCTCTCTCTCTCTCTCTCTCTCTCCATCTATTTTCCCACTCCCCTTTTTTTCTCACACAACCACACCTATACTCAATTTCTCACACGTTTCATGCACTTTCTTCTTCACATATGGTCTGCAACCTCAATTCCCCTTTTTCTCCTTTAGTGAACAACATTCATTTCGTCACACAGGTATACATGTCATCAAGATCAGCACTATTTCTTCTACTTTGAACCAACTGTTCCTTGGGTTTTCAATGTGGTCAATTCACACAGAGTTACGCATGAATGCACTTCTAATCTTATCTAGTAGATCGTCTCAATCCATACTCCTCTCAGATGTTATACTCACAATTTCAATTAAATTCAGAGTCGGGAATCCTTTCTCAGAGTGCAAAACGATTCTATCCCTCTGTCCTTGAGCACCTCTGTCACCCCTCAGAAGCCCTCCATTTTTGTGTTCTCTCTTTTCATCTTGTATACCCACACAACCACCACAAGACAAGCACAGGGCAAAACCATAGAAGGCTTCCCAACCCCTTGGGACCCAACCCTGGATTGTTCTGAAAATACACCGTTGTTGACAATAGCTACCCAGAGTGCAAGAAGAACAGTGCGAGGATATAGCCCTTCCCAATCTTAGAATGCATTACTACTTTTCAAAAAGACATGATTAATTGATGGAATGCAAGACGATAATGGTTAACATACTCCTCTCTTCTTATTTGCGAAGTCGTCCCCGACGAGCCAATTTGGTACCTGCACTCAAATCATCCAACATGTGCTCATCACTCAATCAAATACAAATCTTTACCTGCATACCTATTCTCTCCTTCCTCAATGTAGCATCTGTAATCATACTCATCCAATCATCTAATTTAGTACCAAAATATAATCAATTCACGTACCAAACACCTGTCTACAAACTCACCAAAACATTAGACCATTTTTCATCAATTTATAATATCTACAACCGAAATGAAAAGACAATCATATCAATCATCCACATCACATAGATATACTCAATACACACAACGTGATTCTGCATTACACATGCATTCTCGTCACACACAACATACCCATGCCAACAGAAAGCAGAACCACATTTCCTTCCCGACACTCTTCTCGGCTATCCAATCACTACCTCACGAATCTTCCATTACACATGCATATTCAACCCACCTTTCAAATGCACCATATTTATGTAAACAAGTACCATTCTTAAATTTCAATTTTTTTGATGCCCTACCCGGCTATACTGCCACCTCCCCAATTCTTCTTTTGTTTCTCATCGAGCCCTCCTGTCTATTTGTCATGCCTCTTCAACCTAGGATGTCCTATTCCCACTTGCCTTCCTATCTATCTCTCATTTTTTTGCTTGCTCATTGACTAGATCCTATGCTAGGTCACCACCACCTCTCTGAAAATGATGGACACACGACAAAGACATCTCAAGCCTAACACGAGCTCACCTCGACAAGACCGCTCATCATTAACGTGATTCCGGACTTCACAAGTCGTTGCACCACCTAAGAGCCAAACTGAACACTTCCCGAAGGTTTGCAGACGAACAATGCAACTAGCATGATTGGATTCCTCGAGTCCAAGCTTTCCATAGACACATCGCAGCCAAAACCCTAGCCGAGCTTAAGCATCAATTCAACATGCCTCATCAGGAGTCCACACATTCCCATATCCCCACAACACATACACATACCATCCGAGCATCATGCTCTCTCACCTCTCTTCTGTCCCCCCTCGAGCGAGGAATTTTTCTCATTCATTTTTTTCCATTTTTCTCTAATTTTTTTTTCATCATTTTTCCATATATTTACTCACACTTGCCAGCCTACGTCGAAGCTGGATGGGACTCGTGGACTCGACCACCCGATCGAGTTTGTTCCACCCATCTACCAGCCCAACGCAGCGCACGACACACAGACAGCTAGCCCTATGTGAAACCGACGTCGGTTCGTGGCTTTGACCACCCAGCCAAAGTGGCTCCACCCACCTATCGACCCACATAGGCGCGTAGCCACATGCACACATACATAAACATATAATTTTTTTCCTCTTTTTTTTTTCATTCCCGTATCCCGAGAATTAGGAGACAAAAGAAAGGATCTTTTCCCAACCTTCCCAATCACGACACACACATATAAACTACCCGTGGACATCCCGATAAGACACCTCTCCTCTATGCTGCTACTCAAGCCAAAATCCAGCCACTAATGCCATGGTCAACCCGTCCTCTTAAAACCCGCACATACTAACTACCTTGTTGACTTGAAACCCCCGAAAAATGCCACTTCAGTCCTAAGCGTACAACCAACTTGATCCATCCATCCTCACGTCTCTGATTTGCAATCCCACAAAGCAAACCCTAGTCAAACCTAAGCCGTCCTCACCGGCATCCATCACATCATCTATTCTTTTTTCATCTCCAACCTCTGCCTCGCAGAGATTCCACCTGACCTGATAAATAACCTGAAAAGCTAGCATTAGCAGCTATACCTCTTAGTGCCTCAAGCCTCGTCGCTAGGTCCCTTAATCCTTGCTTGTTGTACTCAATATCGCTTTGGTATTGGAACAGGTCACAATCGATGCCTCGGAAACGATTCCATATTTTCTCCATCTCTTCATCTAAATCTCTCATCTTTTTCTCAGATCCGAGGGGAATTTCCTCCCTCTTCTCAACTCGAACGGTCAACTTCTCGACTTCCTCTCTAATCGATCTTTCCTCCCAAATCCTACTCATATTTTCTACATCCAGATCATCTACCTTCTTCGACAATTCATCCTTCGTTCTTTCTAACTCCATTCCGAACGCATCCAACCTATCCAACACCGCTTTCAGCTCTTCTTCCATTTTTCCTACTTTTGGGTCCTCTAACTGTCCTCGCATCTCATCGTCTTTCCGATTCATCCACCTACCGAGCTTGCTACTCAGCTTTGCATTCTCTTTTTCTACCTGTCTCACTTTCTCATCGCTCTCTGCTTGGACACTTTTCATTCTTTCTAACTCCAGGTGGAACTCTTCCATTACCTTACCCGCTTGGTCATCATATCTACCAGTCATCTCTCGCAATTTCTTGATCTCCTTTTCCATTCGGTCGACTCTCTCTACAAAGTCATCATTGTCTCGTGAGAGCTCTTCTTCAATCGAAACTCCATGGCAATCGGCTATCGTCAAGCCGGTTCTTAGGTCTAGGGCCACATTTTCATGCTCAGACCTCGCAAGGCCTTCCCTCAAGCTTTTGTTCGCTTTCAACTTCTTGTTTCTATTCTCCACAACTTGCAACTGTTCTACACATTTCGCGACAACCTCTCCTAACCTCGCTTGACTTTCCTCAAGCTTTTCTACCTTGGACCTCTTGCTATCTCGCTCTACCCGAAGCAAATTGACTTGGCATTCCAAGCTTTTTACGAGTTCCATCAAAGCTTGATTCTGGGATTCCCTATCTGTGCTTCTGTTCACTCTTGGGGTCTCCGTTGATGAAGCGACTCCACTCATGTCAACTTCCACATACAAAGAGGATAAACACCTATCCGATTCATTCATTGCGACCTTTACATCAGTCACCTCTTTTGAGCCACACACGTGCTCGCATAGCTTCTTTTTCCCACATTCTATGCATCTAGGGACAAAGTCCAACGGACTTGACACACGAGGGCAAAACTTTGCGATGTGCCCGAATTTCTCGCAACACCAACACCTCGCATAATTTGATATCGGCCCAAATTGCCATCCTCGGTTCACATGACGTCTCATGGTTGGACCAAAATATTTCCATCTATTTTGTCCAAAATTCACTTTACTCATGTTTGCCTTCTCAAAACCACACGCTTGCCTTTGTTGGGCCATTTTTTTAATGAAGATCAAAGCAAATTTGGGATCGACTTGGCTGTGCCACATGATTGTGGCACCAAGCAAACTCGTAGCACTCTCTATGAGATGTGCTAAGCCAATTCCCGACAAACACACCAAAATGGTAGGTTTCTAGATCCAAGGGAAAGTGTCTTACACACGCTTATATTTTGCTTAGTTTCCTTGTATTCTGTCACTTTTCCTCACTCCGAGTCAACGATTGCCCCCGAATGTGTCCTCCTTTGGGATCCCGGCAAGATCGCAAAAATGGATAAGGTCTTGAGCCCGGAGAATGTGCAAATAGTTGCACCTATATCTAGCTATATTTGCTCAATATCTCGTAACTTGTAAGTTCCTCATACCCCGAAGCCACAAATGTGCACGATTTGGCTCACTTTTCCGATCCCCGATGGGATTTCCAAAATGTTCGCGCTTTAAGCCTTAGGAAATTACTCATATTTATGCTTATATTTTGCCAAAGTCACTCAAAAATCAGTCCCCTCACCTTGCTCAAAGTCCACCCAAGCACTTAAGTATAACAATGGAAGTGAGAGGAAGGGAGATTTGAGTGCGGATGCAAACCAAATCCACCCCCAAGAGTTGACCCTCACAATAACACTGTCACTTTCTTTCTTTCACCCTCTCTTGCTATCGTCCACACACTCACACATGCATATGCCCACACTTCCCTTTGTCCCCTTTTCCCTTCTCTCTCTCTCTCTCTCTCTCTCTCTCTCTCTCTCTCTCTCTCTCTCTCTCTCTCTCTCTCTCTCTCTCTCTCTCTCTCTCTCTCTCTCTCTCTCTTTTCATCTATTTTCCCACTCCCCTTTTTTTCTCACACAACCACACCTATACTCAATTTCTCACACGTTTCATGCACTTTCTTCTTCACATATGGTCTGCAACCTCAATTCCCCTTTTTCTCCTATAGTGAACAACATTCATTTTGTCACACAGGTATACATGTCGTCAAGATCAGCATTGTTTCTCCTACTTTGAACCAAGTGTTCCTTGGGTTTTCAATGTGGTCAATTCATACAGAGTTACGCACGAATGCACTTCTAATCTTATATGGTAGATCGTCTCAATCCATACTCCTCTCAGATGTTATACTCACAATTTCAATTAAATTCAGAGTCGGGAATCCTTTCTTAGAGTGCAAAACGATTCTATCCCTCTGTCCTTGAGCAGCTCTCTGTCACCCCTCAAAAGCCCTCCATTTTTGTGTTCTCTCTTTTCATCTTGTATACCCGCACAACCACCACAAGACAAGCAGAGGGCAAAAACACAGAAGGCTTCCCAACCCCTTGGGACCCAACCCTGGATTGTTCTGAAAATACACCGTTGTTGACAATAGCTAACCAGAGTGCAAGAAGAACAGTGCGAGGATATACCCCTTCCCAATCTTAGAATGCATTACTACTTTTCAAAAAGACATGATTAATTGACAGAATGCAAGATAATAACAAGTTTCACCTTGTATTTAGAAAATCAGAAGCAATTGTCCCATTGGCACGGATGGCAATTGACTTAGCAGGTCACATAACAGACGATATAGACCATCATCCAAACACAGATGGGTAATTCCTCTGCAGATCGTTCCGCGAGCAACTATGCTTACTTAAAATCAACATCCATAGACAATCTCAAAATAGATGAATTGCCAATCGGTCAGGCCCTCGGAGCTTCCCCAGCGAAGCTGTCAGGCTTCTCTCCAAATCCCCTTCAGATGCATGAGTCGATCAGATTCACCATGCCACTCTCGTGACTGTCCTTTTTGTACTGCAAACTATCTATCTTTACCTCCACATAGCCCATATGGACTTGAATCCTGTGCACATGCTCTCTTTACCTCTGGCATATACCGATTCGGGCACACTCAGCTTCAGGTTTTCCTCATTTCCTCTATGCATCAAATCGAACACCTCCATTTTGACCTTCCAACCGTTGCGACATTTCCCCACAGCATGACAATGACTGCTTGTTCAGGTAGTCCACTGGGAGAAGAACTCCCCTATATAAGTTTAAGTGCATAGCACGGTAGTAGCATATTACCATTGGATAATACTTGACTGTAGATTTTCCTGCAATAACTCTTAAAGCACTTGCCTTTTACCCATTTGCTATTTGTATTCCCCCTTGCTTGAGGATTTTTAATGCTTGCCGCATGTCTCCATCGGTGAACTTCCTCCCCCCTGCATACTTTGCTCATGAGTATATTCCACTGAACACCATCTCATGCCTCTAGAGTTTTTCCAGCAACGAGCATAAACACAACTTCCTCCTGCTTTCTCCCCGAAGATGCGCTACTGGAAGCACTTTCTAAGCTTTTAAGAATAGTAATTGGATGCCTTTCTACCATAAGTTACAAGCGTTGCCATTGGTTATTTCAGAGTCTCCCAACACCAATCAGATATCAAAGGGGGTAGAGAGGAAGGGATTCCCAGAGAGCAAGGCTGTGAAAACTCTCCCTTATAGGATGACGCATTTCACTTGCAGGTATCCAGCTTCTTCAGATATCTGAGTAAGAGATTGTGACATTCTTGGTAAATTCTCCCCAACTCTCGTACTTATTGACCGAATCCAACTTCAGCAGGCTGCTCATTCTCACACACTTCTTGCAGAGCTAGAGGGTACAGTGTTGAAAAAGAAGGAGCAAGCTTAGTGGATAATTTTGGTAATTTGGATATTCCAAATGAGCATAAATACTTGGATAAAGGTAAAGCCACAACTCCTTATCCATTAGGAGTGAAAGGAAACATCAAAGGGCACTCAAGGGAGTTTGAAGATCAAGAAGAATCCATTGAAGAGTCAAGAGACAAGGAAGGGGTATGTGAAAGGTCACACACACATTCATACAAGCATGAAGGCGCATTTTCGGGATATCAAGACTGAGGAGAAGCATCTACCAAGTGCCCAAGGACCAGAGGAGCATGCCCAAGAAGTTTCAGCCCCAGATCATCTCTGTAAGTGAGGTTTTGGATCAGTTTCTCACACTAGACCCTCTCTCTCTACTGTAGTCTGTCAGACATACCCAACTTGTAACAGGTGTTGCTCTCTGTGTATAAATCCAAATTTAGTGATTCTTGTCTTGAATGAAAGCCTATCTCTCCTACTTTCTTTATCTAAAATTTCATAGTGATTTCGTACTGCTGCGCCGAGATATTTGTATTTTACTGTAACTGAAAAATTTGCACAGGTGGACAGACAGGTAGTCTGTTTTGTAACAGTGAGTTGCCTGACTTATACTCATCCAAATTGAGTGTTTGTTGGCTTGTTGGAAAGCTAACAAAGTCTACTAAGTGTGGAAAAAATCTTGGAGTCATTGGATTTCAGGTGGTGGGTCAAATGGCTTGATCCAGGTCAGGTATATTTTTAAGTGTAGGCTGGAAGACCTATTTTGGGTTCATTGTGCTTTTGTTGTGCATATAGAGGATTTGTTCCTCACAGTTGGTATCAGAGCTTTGAAGCTTGGATTAGCAGCAGCACACTACAAGGAAGTACACTTGAAGAAGAAGGTGCTTCATCAAAGAGGAGAGAAGTGCAACACAAGGGATTGCTTGACAAGGTAACCTCTTTATCATAATCTCATTTCAATGGCAGATTTGGGGCAAAAAGTGGAGTTGTTGGACAAGGACAACTACCAACCTTGGAGGTTCAGAGTTACAAATTACCTCATGGGCAAAGGGCTATGGTCCATAGTGAATGGAGAAGAAGAAAGGCCTGATGTAGACCTTGAAGATGCAACCACTACCAATGCACAAAGGAAGGAGCTCAAAGAGTGGGAAGAAAGGAATAGAAGAGCAATGTTTCTCATATCTCAGGTAATTTCTAATGCTATGGTTGGTCATATACAAAATTTTGATAATGCCAAGGATGTATGGGATGCTTTGGAAAAGGTTTATGCAACCTCTACAAGAGCTAGGAAAATGCAACTAAAAAATGAGCTCAATACCATGAAGAAAGGTAATAGCCAAAGTGTGGTTGAGTACACACTCAAAATCAAGGATCTAAGGGATCAATTAGCATCAGTGGGATGCAAGGTTGATGATGAAGATTTGGTTCAGGTCACTCTCAATGGATTGAGAGGAGAAGACAAGTGGAAGCCTCTCATTACCACTATCCTCTATCGAGATCCACTTCCATGCTTAGAAGACCTCATTCCTCACTTGGTGGCTGAGGAGGCATCATTTGGAGATTCATCCAAAAGCAAGGACACTCATGGTCAGGTCCTATACTCTTCAAGAGGCAAAGGGAGAGGTGGAAGAAGAGGAAGAGGAAGAGGCTACAACAATCAAGGCAACCATCAAAGGAAAGAAGAAGGAGAAAGCTCAAGTGACTCTACATTCCAAGCAAAGGCAAGAGGTAGAGGCAAAGGAAGAGGAGGCTACAACCCCCACAAAGGTATGATTTGCTATAATTGTGGTAAACCAAATCATATAGCTTCAGATTGTAGATATAAAGATGGTAAATACACTCAAAGAAAGCAAGGAAACTATGCAAATGCTTCAAACAAGGAAACAGGTAATGATCAATTGATTGCTATGAGACATGGTTATTCAAAGGATGCTAAATATGATACCAAATGGTACATAGACTCAGGGTGCAGCAATCATATGTCTTGTGAGGGTGATATATTCACCAATTTGCAGGTTCCAAAGTCCAAAGGATGTGTGGAGACAGGTGACAACACCGAACATGTCATAGAGCACATTGGAGATGTAAGAATTGGATGTGACAAATCAGCCAAGGTGCTTGAGAAGGTATTGCATGTTCCATCTATTACTAAGAACCTTATTTCAGTAGGGCAAATGGTAGAGAAGGGTTTGCAGGTCACCTTCAATGACAAAGGATGCTTTATAAGGAATCCTAAAGATGGAAACAAGCTTGTTGCTCAAGGAAGAAAAGAAGGAAGAATGTTCACCTTGGATGTGTCTCCTAATGCAAGCAAGGTATGCTTTGTTATGATTGGTAATCAAAGGATTGCTGAACTTGACCTTTGGCACAAGAGAATAGGCCATGTCAACATTCCTAAGCTAAGGAATATGAGCAAGGAAGAGCTTGTAAGAGGGCTGCCCATGTTTGAGAACAAAGAGCTTCATGAATTTTGTGATGCATGTCAACTAGGGAAGCAAGCAAGACAACCATTCCAAAGGAGCACACATAGGGCTGCAAATCTCTTGGACCTCATCCATACTGATGTATGGGGACCTTCCAAAGAGTCATCCTTGGGAGGATCAAGGTATTTTGTTACATTTATTGATGATTATTCTAGAAAAGTTTGGATATACATCATTAAAGAAAAATCAGATGTGTTCTCTATGTTCAAGAGGTTCAAACAAGAGGTTGAGAAGGAGACAGGTAAATATATCAAAGCCCTAAGGTCTGATACTTCTCCAAAGAATTCAGCTCTTATTTGTATGAGAATGGTATTAAAAGGCAATTTACATGCAGGTATACCCCCCAACAAAATGGGGTGGCTGAAAGGAAAAATAGGCACATTGTTGAAATTGCAAGGTGTATGATTAATGAAGCACACATGCCATTATTTTATTGGGCTGAGGCTGTTTATACTTCAGTTTATTTGATGAATAGGGTACCTACAAGTGGTGTGCATGAGTTGACTCCAAATGAGGCCTACTATGGTAAGAAACCAAGTGTGGAACATCTCAAGGTTTTTGGATGTACTTGCTATGTGCACATTCCACAAGAGGTAAGATCTAAACTTGATGCAAAATCTGAAAAATGTGTTTTCATTGGCTATTCTACTGAGCAAAAGGGGTACAAATGCTATAACCCTTACACCAAGAATTTGTATGTATCAAGAGATGTGGTATTTAATGAATTGAAACCTTGGTATGTAGACAAGGGAAAAGAAAAGGTAATAGATGATGACTTGGATGATGTATCAGTTTGTGGTAAAGGTGATATGCAGGTTGAATCAACTCAAATGAGTGGGCCTGAGGCTTCAACATCAAGATCAGCTACCCAAGGACACATGGGAGAAAGAAGAAGTCTATCAGAATCACCAACATCCAGGTATAAGTCTCTTCGTGACTCTCATGATGATCATAAAGGTGATAGTGAGTCACAGGATGAAGAAGACTATGAAGAAGTGGTTACACCACAAGTAAAGCTTTCAAGGTTAAGGAAGCAATTCCCTAAAGGGAATGAGAGGAGATCCTCAAGGCTCAAGAAGCCAATACAAAGGTTAAGTTATGACTCTTTCATTGCCAAGCACTATGCCTATATGATGCAGGTTATTGGAGATAATGATCCTCAAATGTATGAGGAGGCATCAACAAAGGAGGAATGGAAGAGAGCAATGGATGAAGAGATGAAAGCACTCAAGGACAATGAGACTTGGGAATTAGTGCCTAAAACACCAGGTATGAAAGTGGTTCAAAACAAATGGGTGTATAAGACTAAAAGGAATGCCGATGGTTCACTAGCTAGACACAAAGCTAGGTTGGTTGCAAAGGGGTTCACACAAACTTTTGGTGTGGATTATGAAGAGACATTCAGCCCCGTGGCTAACAAAACAACAATAAGGACCTTAATAGCTGTATGTGCAGGTAGAAGATGGCCTATATATCAGCTTGATATAAAAAATGCATTCTTGAATGGTGAGCTAAAAGAAGAGGTATACATGGCACAACCTATTGGATATGAAGATGTGGATCATCCTGATTTTGTTTGTAGGTTGAAGAAGGCCTTGTATGGTCTTAAGCAAGCACCAAGGGCCTGGAATCAAAGGCTTGTGGAATACCTTGAAAAGTGTGGATACATTCAAAGCAAATCTGATCCCTCACTCTACATAAAGAAAGAAGGGAGTAAGGTGGTATTTATTTGCATATATGTGGATGATCTTATCATAACAGGTAGTGACCATGAAGGAATTAAAGACATCAAGAGGAGCCTTGGAAAGGAGTTCAAGGTATCTGATTTGGGTGAGTTAAAGTACTTTCTAGGTATTGAAGTTGTTTATGCAATGGATGGCATATACCTTTTGCAAAGGAAATACCTATTGGATGTACTTTACAAGTATGGTATGGCTGAATGTAAGGTACTCACTCAACCTATTGATGCAAATACAAAGGTAAGCATGTTGGATGGTAGGAAACTTCATGATTTGACATTATATAGAAGCTTGGTTGGCTCTTTAATATATGCAACAATGACTAGACCTGATCTTTCTTATGTGGTAGGCGTACTTGCCCAATTTATGCATGTTGCTACTCAAGAGCACTTAAATACAGCCAAAAGAGTGCTTCGGTATGTTAAGTATACAATCAATAATGGATTGTTTTATAGGTATGGAGAAGAGCTAACTCTTAGAGGATGGAGTGATGCTGATTGGGCTGGTTCTATTGATGATAGAAGATCCACTTCGGGGTATGTATTCATGCTTGGAACAAAGACTATCTCATGGATGTCAAAGAAGCAACCTACGGTGGCATTGTCTTCAACCGAGGCTGAGTATAGAGCATTAGCTCTAGCTACATGTGAAGCTATGTGGCTTAAAAAGCTTCTAATTGACTTGGATGTGCAGGTTGGAACAATCTCCCTTTATGGAGATAATATGTCATCTATTCACTTGGCTAATAACCCCATGTATCATGCTAGGAGTAAGCACATTGAAGTGCATTACCATTATGTAAGAGAAAAGGTTGCTACTAATGAAGTGGATGTTCATTTTGTGACAACAAAGGAGCAGGTTGCTGATCTATTCACCAAAGGATTGGATGCATCAAAGTTAAGCAAGTTCAAGAACATGATGAGCTTGATGGACATAGACACTTCCTACTTAAGCTTGAGGGGGAGTGTTGAAAAAGAAGGAGCAAGCTTAGTGGATAATTTTGGTAATTTGGATATTCCAAATGAGCATAAATACTTGGATAAAGGTAAAGCCACGACTCCTTATCCATTAGGAGTGAAAGGAAACATCAAAGGGCACTCAAGGGAGTTTGAAGATCAAGAAGAATCCATTGAAGAGTCAAGAGACAAGGAAGGGGTATGTGAAAGGTCACACACACATTCATACAAACATGAAGGCGCATTTTCGGGATACCAAGACTGAGGAGAAGCATCTACCAAGTGCCCAAGGACCAGAGGAGCATGCCCAAGAAGTTTCAGCCCCAGATCATCTCTGTAAGTGAGGTTTTGGATCAGTTTCTCACACTAGACCCTCTCTCTCTACTGTAGTCTGTCAGACATACCCAACTTGTAACAGGTGTTGCTCTCTGTGTATAAATTCAAATTCAGTGATTCTTGTCTTGAATGAAAGCCTATCTTTCCTACTTTTTCGGTCTAAAATTTCATAGTGATTGCGTACTGTTGCGCCGAGATATTCGTATTTTACTGTAACTGAAAAAATTGCACAGGTGGACAGACAGGTAGTCTGTTTTGTAACAGTGAGTTGCCTGACTTATACTCATCCAAATTGAGTGTTTGTTGGCTTGTTGGAAAGCTAACAGAGTCTACTAAGTGTGGACAAAATCTTGGAGTCATTGGATTTCAGGTGGTGGGTCAAATTGCTTGATCCAGGTCAGGTATATTTTCAGGTGTAGGCTGGAAGACCTATTTTGGGTTCATTGTGCTTTTGTTGTGCATATAGAGGATTTGTTCCTCACATACAGTAGATCTCCCTTGAGAGCCCAAACTCACTCCATCAGAGGCAGAAGCAAAGAGTATGCAGCCAATTATACCTCCTGAGCTTCAGATATTCAAATATTCCTATGTCACAAGTCTTAGAGTGAATGCATACATCCATAATTGAATAAATAGCTTCATCCACATCTTGAACATAAATTCCAACACTTATATTGAACTCGGATCTGTAGATCCTCAGACCAGTATTGAAGATGCAAGCTCTTTAGTAGCTTCTCCGGCACCCATGCTTGTTATCTTATCAGAATTGACGCACACATGGTAACAGCAGTTTGATAATACTTTCCCCAAGCAGCAGCCTGATCAACAGTGAGATTTTGGTTGGCACATTGCAAACCTCCTCATCCATTACCATATGGACCACCTATGCAAGGGACCAATGCCGAAGGGATTCTCCTCCAAGCATCTTCAATGATACTAGCAAACTTTCTGAAGAGGCATGATGTCCTTGTTCATTCAGAAGAATCGCCTAATCTTTTGAAGGGAGAGTCCATAAACCCTTTTCAGCCTCAGCTTCCACCTGAGCAATCACATCACTTGTATTTGAAGGGTTGGACCGAATTTGCACGTCCTCAACTGTGCAATATCTCTTGATCTTCACAAGGTAAGACTCTGTAATTTCATTCACATCATCTTTTCTATTCTTCCCCACAGATTACGTGTACATCTTCCACACCTTAATGAGCTGCACAAAACTAGGGTGTTCCCCCGATCTCACCTTTTCATAGCTCTGACCGCAACCTTCCCAGCCAACAAGGACAAAAAAATAGGAGAGGAAGAAGTAACTCTCAGGTTCGCTGGCATCATAGCCTCCCTTACTGTACTACTCGTTTCTTAGCCACCAAGACCCAAAAAACAAAGCAGGAGAGATCTTCCACTCTCCTTTGATTCTCCATCAGATCGACGCCTCCACACTTCAGGCTCCCTTGGGATGTCACGGTTCTTTATACCCAGCTGAACACCTGCTGCAAGCATCATCTAAATATCAGACCCCTCTAAGGGAGCGTCAAGAGTTGCACCCCTGAGAGCCATCCTCCCATTTCCAATCCCCTGGCGTTGCTCTTTGCTGGGTATCCTCTGATCGGCTGGAGGCAAGCTCTAGAACCACAGGTTGTGGCTCCTTAAAAAGAGAAGCAAACGGAGTTGATTCTTTTCTGCATACAGATTCCCCCCTTCGCTTTCTTCTCTGTGGCTGGACATCCCCGATATCTCCTCGTGCAAGTTGTAGCTGCGCTTCCCCAATCCCAAACAATCGAAAACTCCTGGCAATGAATAGAATTTGCTAAATCCTATTTCTTTTCTTGATGGCCTCCATGAAAATCCGTTATCACCACTCGTACAGGCACCCCCTTTTCTACTATGTGTGCATATCTGCAGACAAAAACAAACCAACAAAGAAGCTTCCCAAAAACACCTCCTCTGCTAGTGAGCTCCTTCGGGACCGGCAAGCCCAGCTTCCCCGATTTGCTATTAGCGATGGGCAATGGAGCCTGTGAGAGAGACAACCCGTCCCCAACTCCCCTCCTATGCTATCGAGCTTCCCTTCCTCCCGAGGTTCACCAATTACCCAGATCTCCCCCAAAAAAAATGAGGCTGACGTCTTTTCGGACGACCTACCCCGTGTGTGCATAAAGGGGCATCCACCCTTCTTGCCAATCTCTGACAGCCCACTCCAAAAAACCACCGCCCAAATTCAATATAGCCACCCACCCCCTAGCTGAGGTACTTGAGTGCGGCTCTTAAGTCCAGTTACCAACTGAAATGGATGGGTGGAAATCTCCTTACTGGCTGCTGCAACTCCAACTATGACAGAAGTCCCCCAACCCTTATGATAGCACTCTAAAGTTGATCTCATTATGTCGACATTGCCAATTCACTCAAAGCTATAGTCCACTCCTCGCTCGGTGAGATTGAGGCTTGCTTTATTATCTATGTCAATACCAATGATCGGTAAAGCCCCGTCGAAAAACACCTGAATCCATCACACACTATGCAAAAGGAAGCTTGTTAGTGCACAAAAAAACAACCACTTAAATGGTTAACAGGTCATGTGATTTGAAGCACCTGAATCAACATACCAGACACTATCATTCGATTTTGAAACACTAGTAGACATGGTATTCATCATGTGATGTTGAACCATGAACAGCTTCTCAAAATCATCTGCACTTGTGGATGCATAGTTGTTTTGCTACCTTTTGTTATTTTGATTCTTCAACATGCAATCACGTTCAAAGTGTCCAACTTTACCACAATTCCAGCATCCTTTACTATCATTACCTGAATCATTTCTTTGGAAATTTCTACAGCCTCTTTGGCTTCCCCTGCCTCGAAATTGTCCTCTTCCTCCAGCTCGTTCTTGTGTTGCAATTTTTGTGCCTTTGTATTCGTCTCATACAATGTGACCAAACTGTTCCAAGCCTCTTTCGGAGTCTTGGCATCATGTATGTGTCCAATCATGCTATCTTGTATGCTAACATATAGCCAATACATTACCTTTCGTGCTCCTTGATTCCATTCCTCATATGCTCTTAATTGCTCTACACTCCGATTCCTTTCTGGTAACTGCGGAGCATTTTTGTTCTCTCCTTTGATGTACTTCCAGTAGCCCTTTCCCATCAGGAAATTCATCATTCTGAATCTCCAAGCATGGAATTTGTTCTTGTCTAGCTTATCACTCATAAGCTGACTCATTCCATCTGCATTTGCCATTTCTGCAGCAATTCTCAACACTGCAAAACACTACAAGCAGCACTTCTGCTTGAACATTGTTGCACTATGATGTGACAGTTCGATCTCAAAAAAACATAGTTTTCATGTATCAACAATACACTGAATCACTTGAAATTCTGGATTTGGAATATGTTTGCCAAACACATTGCAAGTTATAGTTTTCGAAACAGACCTGGTTTTTTCTATGGGCCCCACCTTGCGGGCTCGAAATGGAGGTCGAGATGGCTCCAAAGCTTTGATCTGACAAAAACAAGTGATCCTAAAGGGATAACTCTCAAAAATGTTTTGAGTTCTTCTACCATCATGCCGATTTTTGTAGCAAACGGAGGTCGTTTGTGAATCACATTTTCTCCATGCCTTGCTGCGTACTCTTCACCGTCGCCTTCTCCACGAGCTCTCTACAGCCATGTTGGCTCTGATACCATGTCATGAGGAAGGAGATAAGAAAGAGATCTCACACACACACTCTCACTCTCAAGGAGAAGCACTCACACAAATTGAGTCAAGGAAGAATGATCTTCTTCTTCTTCTTTTATTACATAAAAAGGAATGTACAAGAATGACCTAAAACATGAATTCAACTACTACAATATATAAAGACCAATACATAAGGAAAAACCTAATGTTCGTGAAAGATTGAGCTGGCAAGAAACAAATGTGCCATCACTCTCTGTAGATAAATCTAATAAAGCTCAATGAAGTGTCCCTGACATATACCGGTGTGACCTCTATACATGTCAGAGAAATGAAAGAAGTGATACGTGTTATCCTAAATCATCACATGTTGAGATTGATATCTCAACATCAATGACCACATGGACGTACGTAAGCAATATCCATAGAAGCATACATAGTGTGTATGTGCTCAATATATGCAGTAAAATGGCATTGAAAGGCTGAATTCACAACCCAAATACTAGCCAACAACAACTGTAAGTGTCTATCAATTTTGTTCTTTAGGCTCAAAAAACTTGCATAAACTTATGGTGGCTACTCCCACCACAACTCAAAACCTTTCAAAAAACCCTTTACATTTACTAGTGTGTCTAGAAACATAGCCCCAAATCTAAATATTTATTGTTGTAGAAGTACAAAGAACACTCTTCTTAATGTTCTTGAACCTATGTAAAGAGAACTATGCTTGAAAGTACTCCAAAATGGCTCCAAAAATCACCCCAAAGATGCTTCAAAATAGGCTTTGAAAACAAAGAATGAATCTTTGAGGGCCCAAAACATGTTCAAGGTAATGTGAACTTTCCCCTTCCTCAAGCACCACAAGAGTGAAGCTTACTAGCAAGAGCTTTGTCGGTTAACCAAGCTCTAAGGGAAACAAACTGAGATGGCTAACCTCTTGGGAAGTATTGGGAACCTCCATCTTCATTGATCATTGAGATCCTCCCTCGCATATAGCCAATGGTGACTTCTGTGACTCGAATGACAAGGTATGCCAAGGTTTATATCTTGGTTGCCACCTCAATTGTAAGCCTTGAAGAAAGCCTTGAAGGTATGCCAAGGTCTATGCCTTGGTCACTGCCTTAGTCATAAGCCTTGAAGAAAGCCTTGGGTAGGCACGTGGGTGCTCTCTTCACTCGCACAAAAGGAACAAAGCTTTTGTGTCAAAATGCTTATATACCAGTGAAGTATTTCTCTCGCAATGCACAATGGTGGACTCTCCTTCGGGAGAGATCCGAAGGATACCCTTGTAGTAGAAACTCCAAACAATGTAGAATACACAAAAAAAACATACAGTACACAGACCACAAACACAAATTTCTTAGGTCATATAAATCTGGTTGAACTTATAGCCTGTGGCTAACTAGGCCACTATATGTTTTATCAATGAACATATACAAACGTTTATGGCAACCATTTGGTCTTTCACATGGACACCAACGAGAATATGTTGCAAGGTTATATGTTTGGTTGCCCCATTATCAAAGTAACAAGCATCTGAGTCTACTATAGGCATACATTGTTTATGAGAAGATGGGTCATAGCTACAAACAGTAGTAAATGCCCAATCTTCATTCTACACAAGTTTAGCAGACTCTGCTTTAGGTGTAGAGACCTCTACAACAACCATTCTAGCCTATTTCTTCTTTTCCTCTTTTGCAAACAGTTTTGGATAAGTCTTTATGACATGATCATTTCCTTTATAGTATTTTCATAAATGTCTCTACTTTTCTTTTTCCTTCTCATCTTTGTCTTCCCTTTTTGACTATGCACAATCAACATATTTCTGCATACTAGTAGATAAGATCCATTGGCCTTTGCCCTTCTAACTAGCTAAGAAAGTTTGATCTGTAACATGCATAATAGACTTGTTCTATCTAGACTGATCTTCCTGCAATAAAACTGAGACCAAGTCCTCAAATGTTAAGGCATTTGGATTACTGTGTACTTGAGCCACGAAGACTCAAGGACTTGTGCCAATGAGACTATACCTCAATTGCCACACAAGTGCATATAGTGGGATCTTTGACACACATTTAAATGTCAATCCTAAGGAGTGACTTACCAAGTGTATGAAGACGTGTGCACACGTGATGGAAAATGAAGTGGTTTAGCTAATCACGCATGAGAAAAGACTACTACCTCTCACACCTACTGAAATACTGAAAGTGTTGCCGCAAGCCTCTTTTCAGCAGTTTTGGTATTTTGAGGTTTTCTTCCAGCCCAGAACTCCGAACATAGGCAATAGGGTACTCGTTTCGAAGCTCTCGACGAGACGCATCCAACGATGGTGGTTTCACTCAATTCTGACCACTCTGTTTCAAGTTATGGAAAAAACAGTGAATTACGGGAGTCACAAACACCCGCGCCACAGCTCCTCCTAGCTTATGCACGCACTACAGCAGCTCAAAACAAAGGGGAAGGGGTAGACAACAGTCCTACACATGCATTTCAAACATCACACACACATACAAGAGCAAAATGAAGATCAAAATCAGCAAGAAAGAGGCAAACTCGAAAATTCAGAAGTGCTCCTTCTTCACAATGACAAAAAGTTCTTTACAAAGAGTCACTTTTGACTTATATACTAGTGCCCTAAGTTTGGTCCTTTCACACAAGAGACCGGCACTTTATTCACTAAAAGACTAATTTCCTACTATTGTACATGGGTAAATCACTAATCTTCTGTGGGGATGCATCTAGAGGACTCCTCTAGTGCATTTACAACGGAAAATATATACAAGAGTGGTTATGATACAAAAGTTGTGTGTCCAAATCGGAAAAATTTTGGGGCCCGTCTTTTTCTCTGCCTTGTGCGCTCTTTAGCTCTGCAACACTCTCCCTCTCTTCGTCTCTGTCGTCCCTTGACAGACTTTGCTTCGCGCACGCGTCCAGTGGTCCGTGTTGCCTGATTCTTGATCTTGCATTATGTTTTAGAGGCGCTCTGCTTTTCTCCGCACGCTCCCCTTGGTCAGTATTGTCTGCAGTTAAACAGACATGCAGATTCGATGGCCTTCTTGATTCAAGCTCTACTACTCGAGAGCCTGTTGCACTTGTCTTGCCTGTTGACTTGGGTTGCCACGCACGCCACCAGTGACTAGGAATGTGCTGTTCTTAGTCACCCTCTTAAACTTTTCAGCCTCTATCCCTTTATAACTTTTGGTCCTCTGATTTGTCCTGGTTGCACACATCTGACCCTGTTGTATTGCTTTGAGGCTGTTTACTTCTTTTCCACCGTGCATGACCTGGATGATTTCTCTTTTTGCCTGATGCGTGCCCCTGCAGGGCTCTGTGCAGAGATGGGTAATGCGCCCCTGCGGGCCTTCCTGTAGAGATGTGTATTTATTGCACTGTCTTAGACTTTGATTTTCTTCTTCTTTTCTTTTTGCTTGATTGTCCCTCTACACGTCCCTCCTCCTGAACTCTGTCGTCCTCGACAGGCTTTCTGTGGCGACGTGTGTATGTTTGTATGGCTTGTTGCTCTCTTTGATTTAGCAGATTCGCGTGACACAGCATGAATTCCTTCCATTGCTGAGATTTTACTCCGTCTTCTGGCGCCTGTCTATGATCAGCAAAGAAACTTGTTTCGTAGGCCACCAGCCTTGCATTCAAATTGAAAGTCATTTTAACAAAAATTTCTGAATCCATTTCAAAGAAGCCTGTAAAGAATGCTTCTTCGAAAGTTTGCATATATGTCGATGGCAAAAACATGAGGCGAGAATAATATGCCATAATGGTGAGTCGGCTCGGAATGGTTGATAAATAAAAAATAAGAGCCTCAGACCCTTGCGTGATGCCGATGAAATTCAAAAATGTATATTTAGCATGTTTGAACACCTTCAACACTGTAATGAGCATGCTGAATATTTTGTTGGTCATCTTGACGGCTAAGTCCGGAACTGTAGCATACCTTGCAATCCAAAATTCCATTGTCTTCACCATATATTCTTCCGTAGGTAAGTAATTATGTGGCGGACTAGGTAGTAATGGATAGTTAAGCCACTGATTATTGATATTGCCTTGACGCTGTCCTTCCCAAAATTGCGTCCAAGAGCGTCTGCGGGGTACAGGACAAAAAGAGGGATTTACCTGAAGTGCCTATGGTGATGCTTCCCACTGTACCCGCAATGTCGGATTCTTCTCAAAAATTTTTCTTTGCCATATCGGATCCGCCTTCTCAAATTCCTCTTGAGTATAATTGAAAGTGTCATGCTGGAATTGAAGGTTGTGGTCCGGATCTTTGTTCGTTGCAGACTTTATATACATCCTCGTCTGTTCTTTAAGTAGACCGTATGGTACATTGAATGGCTTCAAAATTTGATCTAATTGTTTGTTATCTATCTGAGCTTCTTTCATTATCTGGATAATTTGATCTTCAAAATCAGCGGTGAGCTGGGACACCAGTAGTGCCCTTTCCGGTCTGCTCAGTTCTGCAATTTCTCGTTTGTTAGGTTCTAATGGAACCTCCTTTTCTGCCCTTATTGGTGAATGATACGTGGGGGGAGAGAGAGGACGTACCTCAGTCTCCACAGTAGCCGTGGTCTCTGTTGGAACTATTGGTGTCCCCTGCTTTCCTGTTAGCTCTATCTGCTCCTGAAGTCGTTTGATGATTTCATCTTTATTCTTAAGTTCTTCTTCAGCCTTTGTAATCTTTTCCTGATGTTTGATTAATTCCTGTGCAACTATGTGCATGTGATCTGTGTCTTCTTTGCACTGTCGAAAATAATCATTCTCTGCTTTTTTCCATTTCTTGCGTAGAGCTGCAGTGTCATTCATATACCTTTGTTCCCAATCAGCAATGATTTCTTGCTCCTGTTTGAGCTGATCTGCCATCTTGGTTATCTTTGCTTCCATTTCTTTTAGATTCTCGTTTGATTTATCAGTCTCTGCCGGTGGTTGATCACTGAGGAGAGCTGTCATAAGCTCCTTGTTCCTGTCCCTTAAGTGGTCTGCTTCCTCCATACTCACCTTGAGCTGAGATTCGAGTACCTTACTACGAGCGTGGATCCTTGTTTTCTCTTTTTCGGTCATGTCCAGTTTCTTCGTGAGCTCCAAAACTTGTTCTTTGAGTTTGACATTTTCCGTTTCTAATATTCTGTATTGTGTTTTGGTCGTTTTTATCTCCTCGTGTTTCTTTAGAACTTGAGCTTCTGCTTTTGATAATTTTTTGGCCAGATTCATACCTTCTTTTTGAAGCTCCTGCTTTTCAAGCATTGCTTGGTCGTAATCTTCATCAGCATCAAGCATCAATTGTTGAGTGTCTAGTGCAGTGCGAATCATATCCTGCACCACAGGCTTGAGCTGAGCTATATCAACATTCAACCATGTCTTTGGTATGTCTAGGGTTTCTCCTGTTTGTACATCTTGTCCCTTTGCGACGTGGATCGTTTCATTATGTGGTTGTCGGACCTGTAGTTGTACTTGCGGTTCTGCGTCATCTTCCACCACCTCACGAACCTTCGTGGCACTCCCTTGAAATATGACATCCATGGGGGACGGTTCTGCCACAACCCTTATAGGTGTGAAGGGCTCTTCGTCTTCTGGTTGTGTTTCCTGACATTCCTTCTTTGGTGTCTTCCGGTTTAATTGTCTGGGAGGTGTGGCCTCCTTGATTTGGATGTTGGAAGTTTCATTAAGTTTCAAAGTGAGGTGACCTTCCATGTTTGCTTCCTTGCTTCTTGTACCTTGATCTTCTGGTGTCACGTGATCTTCCTGTTTGATGTCTTTTTGTTCTTCGTTATAGTCCACCTCATGTAATTCCTCCCATTGGCCGTCATCCTTGGATTCGCTTTGAATATCCACATCCAATAGTGATGTGTTGGGCTCCTCTTGGCCGTCGGATCCAGAACTAGAGTTTTCTAGCCCAATTTCCCGATATCTATGTACCTTGGTGAGTTTGCCTTTTGGTTTCCTAGCTTGTTCGGACTGTTGATAATGATGACCCTGCACTGGCAGATTAATTTGTCCTTCTGTATATTTGTGAGTCTCCTCCAGTGCTTGAGTTAATTCTTCTTCCGTGATCTTTTTAGTCCCGTGAGTGGTGGTTGTAGGAAGTAAATGTACTCTCTTTGTTTTTGGTACTTCCTCTTCTGCTTGTTGGACTTCTCGAGGTCGTTTTGTGCCTCTCATTGTGCCTCTCATTCGGGGTTGCGAGCTTGTTTCTGCTTCTACTTGTTTGCTTCCTTTCTTCTGTTTCGGTACAGTAGCGGATTTGACAAATTGAGCCAACTCCATTGAAGATGGCATCTCCTGTAAGTACTCGCGCATGCCCAATGCGTGGTAAATCATAATTGTCAGCGCAGTAGTTCCGTTGAGGAACTTCTTATTATCCCATTTCTTCTTTGCCTCAAATAATCTTTCTTGCACATAGGGTGTGAGGTTAACCTGATTGCCTATCTGCTTTATGGCATGAGACAATAGTTGCACAATGATTTTTTGAGGGGCCGTGTATCTGTTCATACTCGGGAAGCAGAAGTGTTGGTGAATCAATCTGACTTCTTCTTCGATGTCCACCCTATTGATGTCAACGAAAGTTCTTGTTTTTGCTCCATGACTCTCTTCCTTGACCGTGTTGACACCATCCTTCTCCCATCCAAATGCTTCTTTGATTAAGTCGTGGGAAAATTGAAGGACCACCCATTCTCCATTCTTATCCATCACATTGGCTTCGGGTACCAATGGGTCATATAGTGCTGGTCGTAGGGTGTTCATGACTTGTGTACAGCGTTGGAAGTCCGGTTTATAGATAGGTAGTTCAAAATACTTATGAATTCCTGCTTTATTCATGATGTCGATTGTGGATGGCAGTCCATGTAAAACTTTGAAGTCCTGGGACATGATCGGAAAGTGATGCTCTGTGTCCATGATCTTTATGTTGGCCAAGAATAGATATTCCTCAACTGGTTGCTCATCTCTGAACCAATGGCCTTTTGCTTTCGTAAGACATTGGGGAGGAAATTCCTGGACCTCCTCTTGGATTGTCGCTTCAGAGTCTTCAGAAGCCATCTGCACTTACAAGGAAAAGTGCATTAGCTCAAAAGGCTTTTAGGAGAACATGCAATGTATTGTTGTGATTATGGTCGCTCGTCACTCCGTTCCCCATTATTGCAAGAGTAGGATTTCTTACCGCCTCTTTTTATATTTTTTCCTGAAAGAAGACAATCATTAGTATAGCCGAAGCATAGTTTATGTACATAGTATGTCCATTCCTCTCAGGTTAAAGCTAAGATCTAGTCTCACTTGGAGATCGTGCACCACTAGTTTGATAATGTACATCCTGTGCCGAATGCTTGGCCCTGTATTGCGGCCCTATCATGCATACTTGAGGTGCATCAGATACTACATGAGTGCAATCGGTTGCTTTATTTCCTCGATCATCCGCTCCTCGTGGTAGCTTTGGTTTCCAGATCCATTTTGAGAACACAGAGAGAGGTCGCTTGGTTTTCTCGATTCGTACAGCTGCTCGTGTTCCATTTGCTTTATCCATTGCCCGAGTGAATTTGGCATTGCTCTTCGATTTTCTCTGATGACTCTTACGTGTTGTTGACTTTTGCCTTGTCTGATGTGGTATTTCCTCCTTTGTCTTTACAACCTGTTTGGCTGCTTGTATGGCCTTTTTGGGAATCCATATCAGATGTCGCGATCTTTGAGCTTCAAGCAAGGGCTTAGGGATCCATACTTGCACTGATTCTTTTCGTCTATAGTTCCTTACAGCGGGTTTGGTGATGCCTATTTCCTTCTTCAGAGTGGGTGTGGACGTTTCTTGACTCTGTATCTGATCCTTGCGTACCCACTTATATTTGGGTGGGTCTTGATTCGAGTATCTGCTTGTTGGGTTCCAATAGTGCGGTCTTTGGATGTTTCGAGCCTGCGTAGGAGAGCACGTCTCCTCAATGATTGACTTTTCCACAATTGCATTGGATAACTTCGACTCTATGGTGGACGTCGCTAGGATTGAAGTTTCAGTTTCGATGCATTTGCTTTCTGAGTGGTGAGCATAGTTGCTAATTTCTTTTGTTGTTTTTTGAACTTCCTCCGATCTTGGTATTAACATGGTTTGGTTACATGGTTTCTCTTCAAGCAAGCTGAAAATCTCCTTATGCCCTATCGTAGCCGAAATATAACCTTGAGCTAGATGGATACACGCCTCTGTCTCAATGATCCAGTCGTGTCCTAGAATGAAGTCTTCTATCAGATCTTCATCCTCACACACTAGGACTCTCTGTTCCATGGAGGAATTTCCTAGGTGGAGGGATACCTTCGTGGTTCCAATACATTCTATGGTATGACTTCCAATTCCTATTAATTGGGCTTTCGTGGGATTCACTTCTAATTGCAGCTCGTCTGCTATTCTCTTTCACATGTAGCTAAGGCCTGCTCCTGAGTCTATCAATGCATCTATCAATTTATACTCTGTCTTGCCAATCCCTAGGTTTAGGTAAGGTTGCGTTTTACACATACCCGTTGAATCATGATTTTTGACCTGATAGTTTGCCATAGGGATGGGCTCTTCTCCTTGGAGATAACGTTCATCTCTTTGCCTGATCCACTCTTTCCGTTTCCTAATGCGTTCCAGTGCTTCCTGTCGAGCTTCCTCTCTAATTCGTTCTTCTTCCTTTTTCCTATTTTGAGCTCGTAACAGTCGCGCTAGCATTTGATCAGTCAAGGGCTCCATGAATCGTCTCACTCTGCATCCACTGATGTAGTTGGGAAGAATGTCTCCGTCTAGTGTGGCGAGATTGACTGCACCACTAGTAGAGATTCGATTTATAATCAAGGGTCCATATCCGCGTTTTTGTAGCTTCTTTGCATGTTGTTTTAGGGTGTATACTAGGACTAAGTCGCCTTCTTTAAGTCCCTTGTCTTTTATATGTGCATCATAATATGCCTTCTGTCTCCGTTTAGCCGCATAAATGCCTGCTACAGCTTGCAATCTAGTCTCGTGCAACTTTTCAATTTGATCTAGTTGTTGGGACAATTCATGACCGTTCCACTCATATTGTTGGGCTACTTTCAATGTAGGTACTAAGAAGTCAATTGGCAAAATTGCATTTTTCCCATACACTAGATTGAAAGGTGTGGTTCCAATGGCCGTTTTATATGCAACTCGGAATGCCCAAATTGCGTGATGCAATTGTTTGTCCCAATCTGACCTTCCATTATTGACAATCTTTGTCAATACAGTACATAGTACCTTGTTGGAACTTTCAGCTTGCCCATTAGCTTGAGGATGGTATGGGGCTGATTTTTTATGAATCACTAAAAAGTCATTCATTAGCGACTCAATGACTTCGTTTAGGAAATGCGTTCCTCGATCACTCACAATCTCGATCGGTAGTCCAAAGCGTGTGAAAATGTGCTCAAAGAGAAATTTTGTTGTAGTTTGAGCATCATTCTTTCTAGTGGCTTTTGCTTCTACCCACTTGGTTAAGTAGTCGGTGGCTACTATGATGTACTCCGCATGTGATCCTTTCGCCGGTGGATTGATAGGTCCTATGAAATCAATACCCCACTTGGTAAATGCTCTCACGCAAACCATGGGTCTTAAAGGCATGTCATCTCTTCGAATGGGACATTTCGCTCTCTGGCATGTTTCGCAGCTTCTCACATATGTCTCCGCATCCATATGTAGAGTTGGCCACCACAAGCCTGCAAAGAGAATCATCTTGACAGTTCTGTCTGCTGAAAAATGTCCTCCCGCAGCTCCTGCGTGTGCCATTTCTAATATGGGAAGATATTCTCCTTCATGCACACACAATCTGAGTTGATTGTCTTTTCCTCTTCTAAACAATTGTTTTCCCATTATCACATAATCCTTGCTCATTTCTTCTAGTGATCGCTTTCTTGCTAAGCTAGCTCCTATTTCGTGCTCTTTCGTTTTGAGGAATTGTACTAATGTCTTACTCCAATTAGGCGCTATGGTCGGAAAAGGTAAAGACATGTGATCCTCTGGGATAGTCTCTTTGCATTCTGCACAATTAATTACATAGTCGTGAACGTCTTTTGGCATGTCAGGCCAATAGACGCCTAACCTTTTTAATTCTCGAATTGTTCCATGCATCCCTTGATGGGTTCTCCACTTGTTTACGTGTGCTTGCTGAATTAATTGCTTCTGCTCGTCCTCCTCGACACATCTTAATAAGACACCGTTAGGTTCCTTATAATACATGCTTCCAGCAACAATGTGTAAATTTCTTGTTTGAAGAATCTCTTTTTTGCTATCCTTATTTATTGAGTGTTGAGGGCCATGGGTGAGTATAGGAATTAGTCGTTCCGCCCACTTCGGACATACTTCAAGATTAAACAAATACGTATCTGGTAAATCATCCGATACTCCGCTAGGTGGTTCTCCATGTGTTAGCCTTGAAAGGTGATCTGCTCTTACATGTGTGTTTCCTTTTTTGACTATTACCTCAAAGTCGAACTCCATTAATAGTAAGAACCATCGTACCAATCTTCCCGTGTTGCAAGGCTTATTGACTAAGTACAACAAAGCCTGATGGTCTATGAAGAACTTGAATTTGTTGGCTAAGAGGTAGTGTCTAAACTTCTTCACTGCATAAACCATTCCTAAGCCTTCCCTTTCAGTAGTCGTATAATTTCTTTCTGCTTGGTTTAATTGTCTACTCGCATAAGCGATTGGATGGTCAGGCTTCCCTTCGTCAGCCGGTTGAGCTAGGATACATCCAATGGCATAGTTCGAAGCATCAACATGAATATGAAAAGGCTTGCTCCAGTTGGGTGATTTCAGAATTGGGGTTGTACTCAGCCGCTTCTTAAGCTCGTTGAAGGCCTTCTCACACTCATCTGTCCAAGTGAATTGAGTCAATAGACCATATAAAGGCTTAGCTATTATGGCATACATGTGAATAAACCTACGGTAATATCCACAGTGTCCCATAAAGGCTTGTACTTCCTTTGCATTCTTGGGTCTTGGTAGCTCTAAGATGACTTTAATCTTTTCTTCGTCCGTGGATATTCCATTCTTTGAAACGATGTGTCCTAGGATTTTTCCTTGTCGCACCATGAAGACACATTTCTCAGGGTTCAAACAAACTCTGTACTGTCTACATTTATTGAATATTTTTCTCAGTTCCGGTATATGGTCTGGTCGTTGATTTGAGTATGTACAAAGGTCGTCTACGTATACTTCCATACTTTTTCTCAGAAATTCTTTGAATACATGACACATCAGTCGTTGGAAGGTGGCTGGCGCATTAGTGAGCCCAAAAGGCATTACTCTAAATGCATAGACTCCCCATTCAGTCGCGAATGCGGTTTTATGATGGTCCTCAGTTGCAATAGCTACTTGGTTGTAACCAGAGAATCCATCCAAGAAGCTATAGACCTCCTTGCCGGCAACTCTTTCCAAAAGATGGTATGTGATGGGTAATGGGAAACTATCACGTATAGTTGCTGCATTTACCTTTTTCAAGTTGATACACACCCTTAGTTTTCCGTTTTTCTTGGGCACTACTACTAGTGGCGATACCCATTCTGTGTCTTCAATCTCATAAATGAAGCCTGCCGCTAGTAGTTTGTCAATTTCTTCCTTTATTTTTGCTGCGTAAACTTCGTTATACGTATAAGGGCGTTGTTTAGAGGGTTTTGCATCTGCTGTCATAGGGATTCGATGAGCGCATATGCTGGGTTCTACACCCTTGAGGTCTTTGTACGTCCAGGCAAACACATCTCGATATTCTCGCATGAGTCGTATGAGATCCTCTTCTTCCTCTTCCGATACATCTTTCCCAATATATGTGCACCTCTCTTCTCCGTCTTCTATCGTTACAACAATTTTCTTGGTTTGTTCCTTGTTGTCATAGGCTTCTCCATCCCGAGCCTCTCGTTTAGGCATTTGAGTGGCTATTTTCCTTTCTTCCACTTCGTATCTTTTAAAATGTTCTGGAACTTCGAAACAGTCTGGTTCCGGTTCCACTTTACTCGTGTCCTCTCTATGCTCATGTATCATTGGGATGGTTTCGATTGTTAAGACTTTTGTTGGTCTTTCTTTTGATTCTTTTTGCATAGTTTTTAAATATTGTTCCTCAGAATCAAACTCTGGTTCCATTTCTATGCTTTCGTACTCTTCTTTCCACTCTTTCTCTTCAATTTCCCCTTCTTCTACTTCTTGGAGGACAACCATGTAGAGGTTCACGTCATATCCTTCCTCGTCTATACAATCGTTCATCATCAATACTTCCTCATTTACACACACATCTAATGTGGCTAGAATTTCCATCCAACCATGTGGTTCGAAGAGTTCACCTGAAAAAATTTGAGGCATGTAATCGGGGTCTTCTATCGATCGATAGTTAGGGTGTCCTATTGGCCACATTTGTTTTTTACACTCCTCCTTCTTTGCTTCTTTGCACATCCACAACTGGGCATCCTCGTGCATCCAAGATTGGTCACTTGATCCAGCACTGTGAATGGATAGGTCATCTTCTTCTTTGTGGACTGGATTCCATTGTAATGGAGGGACATCCCGATAAGCAAATGTGTGTAAATTTATCTTGGTGGTGTTCCCTTGATGTTGGAGATATAATGAATCTCTACCCCAATCCTGTACTACTCGCAATTGTCTCATGAAGGGTCGTCCTAATATCATCTCATAGTTGTTTGCTTTCTCGAATTTGCATATGGCTAGTGTGTGTTCAAATTCCACTCCACATGTTGTTAACTTAATTCCTTCCAATATTCCTAGGGGTCTCTCCACATGACCGTCTGCTAATTGGAGTTTCATACGAGTGGGTCGTAAGGCTGGACTTCCCCACTTTTCCCAAATCTCCTTTGTTGCAATTCCTACTCCTGCTCCTGTGTCTAAGATAGCTTTGGTCATGTACCCATTGTAGATGACAGGTAAATAGGTATTCCCTTCATCCCCTTCACTGAACTCTCCTACTTTATCAACTGGAACTTGTATTGTGGACTTATTTTCCATTTCCTTTTCTTTTGATCCTCCATTCTTTGGTCGTGTTTTCAATTGGTCTGCCAATTGCTTCCATAACTGGGGTTTAAGTCGAAGCAATTCTTCCACCGTCAATTGGCATTGCACTTTGGTTCTCTTTAGTTCCGTTAGGTTATGCGAACTTTCTTTTCCCTTTTCTTTTCCTTTTCCATGCACCGTGGGTGCTCGTATTATCACTGACTTTCTTTCGTACTCTCCCATATAGTTAGGCAATGTTGAAATGCTTATGGTCTCCTCTCTACCTCTATCGAGTCTTGAGACCTCCTCGTAGACTTCCTCGAGGTTAGGATGGGGTTGACAGTCTTCCACATCTATTTCATCAAATGGTGGTGGATCGACACCATTCTTCTTCCATTGTTCTTCTCTGATTCTATCCCACAAGTCCTTGGGCCAATCTGCTTCTAAGTCTGGTATGGCTGATACAGGATCATCTTGTGCTGTCTCTTGTTCACCTTGGGGATCTTCTTTTCTAAGTTCTTTATCCTTTGGTTTGATGCATTCTTCATAAGGTTCCTCTGCAATCCTTGTCTCTGGTAGGGTTGGGATAGTCTTTTCTAGGGTTGTTTGTGCTACTTCTATGAGTTTTCTGCATATGGCTAGTCTTTCCTTTTCTAATTCCCCTTTAGGGTAGATTTTTTCATGTTGCTCTATGTTCGGTCCCATTTTGATTCTAGCTTGGTATGCTTTTAACCACATATCCAAGTCGTCTGGCTTTGGGTCTGCTAGAATTGATCCGGGCTTCTCCCTATCTGAGCTAGGTTCAGTTAGCTCAGGAGTCTCCTTAGACTGCTCTTGTTCTTTGTGTTTACTTGATTTTTCGATTTGCTTTTTACTGTTTGTACTCTTGTTCTTTGCCCATTTATCCTTGAGTTTCTCTCGTCTTTCTTTCCATTTCTGAGCTTTTGTGTTGCGGGAATTTTCACATGGGTCCTCAGACTCTTCCACTATCTGAGTTGAAGGGCTTATTTTCGTGTTGTTTTTTTGTTCCTCTTCCGATTGTTGTTCTTTTTGTTGTTTTGTTTGGGCTCTAGTGATGGCTTTTAGTGGCACTGTGTACTCCTTATCACTTCCCGATTCTTCTATGACCTCTATTACATTGATTGGTGCAGAGCCTTGGTTTTTTACCGGATTCTTAGGGCAATCCCTAAAAAGATGTTCCTTTCCCCAATCACTGCAATATCCTTCCCAGATTCTAGGTGGTGGAGGATTGTATGGTCGAGGGCACTCTCTAATGAAATGGTCTCCTCCACATCTATAGCATGGTCCTCTCTGTACTGGTGGTCTACTGGGTGGTCTCATGGGTTGTTGTGCCTTAGGAGCTGTATACAATAGAGTGGAAGTCTCTGCTCCATAAGTCTGATCATAGCCTTCATACCCATAGTATGTAGTCTCATATGCCGGTTCGTATTCCATCATGTAGGCTTCATACGGATAGTACTCACTTGGTAGGGTTTCGTATCCAAGGTTTGTTGATTCTATTTGGGTCATTGTCGTGGCTGGTACTATTGCTCTTTCTAGATTTTCTTCTGGTTGCGCATACTTTACTGATACTACTTGTTGAGGTTGCGATGGTTGGGGTCCTAGCACTGGTTGTGGTGGTGGGTATGGTATCTGTTCAATTGGTCTAGGTACTCCCGTCTGTGTTGGATAAGGGTTGTATCTTGGGATCTCTCTGTTCGGGTCTCTAGGTGGATATCCATACGGTCGATACTGAGGTGGTTGGAAAGGGCGTGTTTGCCTATTAAATGGACAGTTCTCAGTAGTGTGATTAGTGTATTTTTGTTCTATGTGACAGTACCAAGAAGTCCCTTGTTGTTGCTGCCTGTTGTATGGATAAGCTGGTTGTGCACTGCCCCCTCCTCGAACACACAGGTGAGTAGGGTGATCTCCTCCACATAAGCTACATCTCCGTAGCATAGGCAATCTCTGAGCCGGAAGTTGATAAGCTCTTTGCCCTTGAGCCCCTAATTTCTTGGCTAAAAGCTCTGCTAATTCTTCCACGTGACTGGAGTTGGAAGAGATGGTGCTCTTTGAATCGTCTGATCTAGTGTGGCTGGGCGTACTATTGAGGTCCTCAGCCAAGTTATCTTCCAAATCAATACACTCCTGAAGACACTCACTCAAAGTTTGTAGTCTTTTCACGTACACTAGTGTTCTTAAGGTTCCGTTAGTGAGCCCATCCAAAAATAATGAAATCATTTTTTGTTGAGTCGGTCTTTCTGTCACTGGGCATCTATCCACGTACTGGTTGAACCTTCTGGCAGCTGTCTTCACCGTTTCATTAGGATTTTGTTTGAAGCTGTGAATTAACGAAGATGAATTGTGTTTGATTCCTCTCTTAGTGAATTCTCCTATAAATTCTTGAAAAAATTGTTCCATGTTTCCAAATTGATTGGGATCTAAGGGTTGGAACCAAGTCAGAGCTGTTCCTATGAGGGTGAGTCCAAACGCCTCATACTGTACAAAGAAGTCGTCCACTTGTTCCGCTCTTAGGACTTGTTTGAATTCTGCAATGTGATCATAAGGTTCTCCCGATCCATCATAAGGGTTTCTTACACACTTTGCCACTTGAATAGGCCTAAGCCTTCTAATCGGTTCAGGTGGTCTGGGCATCACAGGAAGAATAGGGACAGCTGGTCGTATTGGTGGCATTCCAGGCTGTCTTCCTATCGGTGGTTGTGGTCTTACCGGTGGTCTGTACTGATTTCCTATCCCTGGTTGGGTCTGATAGTGTGCTTGTGTTCCTGGCGTGGCAAATTGTACATGAGCATGATTAGGTACGCTCCTATGGCTGGTCTATCCTGATGCAGCATTTTCTGTTTCTTCTTGATTTCCAAATGGATTTTGTGAGGTTGTTGCCTGCTCTCTCTGAGGAAACACAGGTGTACCCATATATCTTAATCGAGACCTGTCTAAGACACTCACAGGCCAATACCTCCTTTGATCTTTATCCAGGTATGTGAGTCTAGTCTCGTCATCCGGGTCTTTCAGCTCATAGAATGTCATGGGATTTTCTTCTCTCCCTGGAACAGGTGAATCGGTTTGCAACAATAAGTTTGATCCGTGAATCATATAGACTTCTAACAGATAGTCGTCTTGAGGTATCAAGTCACCTCTCAAGACACGTGACACTCGGGATCTGCCTCTAGGGGTGGTCACAAACTCTTCTGGTTGTGTTCTTCCTAGGTTTTCAGGGTCTAAGAGTTCTCCTCTTTCATTGATCCTTTCCGGGAATTCGGTTACAATGTAGATGTGGCCAACTTTGTCAACATATGCACCTCCTTCGTATTTGACAGCTGGTCGGGGTACAATTGTGGCATTCTGGGAAGTTACCATCCTGGCCACAGACCTATTTAAGCCATCCAGGTAGATTGGAATCTCCTGGGCATTGGTGGACACATACTGCAGGGTAGTACGGTAGTCCCCCTCCGCAGTAGTCATGAAGCTTCTAGTTGGTGTGGGACCTTGCACGTCTTCCGAAGCCATGGGTATTTCTTCCTCAGACTCACTAGAGGTCTCAGCGTAGATAGAGTGATGGCTAGCTTGGGCTGCACTTCCCACTGAAGATACGACACTCCTTCGACTACTTAGAACTCTTCCTGACCTCAAGTTCATTCACTCTCCTAAGCCTCTCTTTATGCTTCTTAGATTCCCCTTGGGTAGCTCTCCCAATGACTCAATTTGTCTGCTAAAAGAAGTGGTCAACCTGGGCGATACCACTTCCTGACGATACTGCTCTCGGCGATACTGCACTGACCGCGATACGATACTAGACACCCAGATGATACGATATCAGTCTTGTGTCGCGATACTATCCCGGAAAACAAACGATACGACACCTCAGCTATGCACGATACGATACCTGAAAATCTCAGCGATACGATACTAATGACAGTGTCGCGATACTGTCGTGATGAACAGGCGATACGATACCACAGTGGTGTCGCGATATCAGAATTCTCAAGACACGATACGATCTCACAAGGGACACGATACGATCTCAAAAGGACCGACGACACGATACCAGATATAGTGTCGCGATACTCCACTGGGAAATATGGCGATACGACACTGACAAGGATCGACAATACGATACCAGAGGTCTATGCGATACGATACCACCGCTATAAGCGCGATCGCGATACCAACCTTGGCGACACGATACCACTACGGTGTCGCGATACCAAGATAAGTAACCAACGATACGATACTTGGGGAGGGTACGATCGCGATACCAAAGTAGTGTCGCGATACCAATGTATCAAGCGATACGATACCACCCGATAAAGTGAGGTCGCGATACTAAAAACTTAGGCGATACGACACCACAATGGTGTTGCGATACCAAGTGTTAGTACCAGACGATACGATACCAGGGATCGGATACGATCGCGATACCAACTCAGTGTCGCGATACCGAAATAGTGTCGCGATACCAAGACTGATATCCAACGATACGACACCTCTGGAGAGTGTCGCGATACAAGGGAATTTTGGTATCGCGATACCAAAACTCAACCGATCGCGATACTCAAGCCAAAAGGTCTCCAATCTTGAAAATTTTTATAACCCCTTGCACCTCTCACCCTTCTCCTCACTCCTAGGCCTCTGTCTCTCACAAAACATGCAAACATTCAATAATTTTCCCCCTCGCGATACTGCGCATACCTTTTAATCATTTGTTTGTGCATGTTTAGAGAGTTTTAGGTAAATGTTCTTGTCAAAATCTTACCTCTATCTGCTCTTGCTTGCTCTTTGAACTCTCACACAAGCTCTGAAGGTCTGAAGCACACGATACTGCACGCACGATACCGATCGTTGTCGCAGACGATACCAGTGAGCAGTGAAGTATCAAATGAATCAATTTTTTGGTTTTTATACCTTTTTTTTAGACAGAACTTGAAATTTTGGAAATTTTTTGGTGATTTTTGGGGATTTTGGTCTACTCCTACTCCTCTTCTCCTCACTTCTCCTCTCCTTCTAACCTAACCCTAACTCCTCCTTCTCTTCCCTCCTCCTAAACCTAAACCTAAAACTTATCACACACACCTCAAAGATGAGAAGTGACAAGTGCTGAACTGATGGACTACTTGCCAAAGGATGAATTTGCGTCTACAAGTACGATTCGATCACACTCGCTCTATAACTATCACGAAGGCACCTTGGTAGAGTGACTTCCCCGGCAACGGTGCCAAAAACGTGTGTACTTGAGCCACGAAGACTCAAGGACTTGTGCCAATGAGACTATACCTCAATTGCCACACAAGTGCATATAGTGGGATCTTTGACACACATTTAAATGTCAATCCTAAGGAGTGACTTACCAAGTGTATGAAGACGTGTGCACACGTGATGGAAAATGAAGTGGTTTAGCTAATCACGCATGAGAAAAGACTACTACCTCTCACACCTACTAAAATACTGAAAGTGTTGCCGCAAGCCTCTTTTCAGCAGTTTTGGTATTTTGAGGTTTTCTCCCAGCCCAGAACTCCGAACATAGGCAATAGGGTACTCTTTTCGAAGCTCTCAACGAGACGCATCCAACGGTGGTGGTTTCACTTAATTCTGACCACTCTGCTTCAAGTTATGGCAAAAACATTGAATTACGGGAGTCACAAACACCCGCGCCACAGCTCCTCCTAGCTTACGCATGCACTACAGCAGCTCAAAACAAAGGGGAAGGGGTAGACAACAGTCCTACACATGCATTTCAAGCATCACACACACATACAAGAGCAAAATGAAGATCAAAATCAGCAAGAAAGAGGCAAACTCGAAAATTCAGAAGTGCTCCTTCTTCACAATGACAAAAAGTTCTTTACAAAGAGTCACTTTTGACTTATATACTAGTGCCCTAAGTTTGGTCCTTTCACACAAGAGACCGGCACTTTATTCACTAAAAGACTAATTTCCTACTATTGTACATGGGTAAATCACTAATCTTATGTGGGGATGCATCTAGAGGACTCCTCTAGTGCATTTACAACGGAAAATATATACAAGAGTGGTTATGATACAAAAGTTGTGTATCCAAATCGGAAAAATTTTGGGGCCCGTCTTTTTCTCTGCCTTGTGCGCTCTTTAGCTCTGCAACAATTACCTTTCATCATCAACCAAAGAGTAGAAGCACAACTCTGATATGAATCATGAAGACCATTAAGAACAATATGCACAAGTGAACTATCTGGCAAAAACCCTAATTTCTGGTACTTAGCCAAATTTTTGTTAGAGAAGGTCAAAATCTATTATTAGCTCATTACATAGTACTTGAGGAGAGCCTTCATTTGATATATAAAATTTTTTCATCGGAGTTCTAGAAATGCAAGAAAACCCTAACCTTAATTTTTGCTCAAAATGTTTTTTTTTTTGCATGTTATGAATCCTCACCTCATAAGCATCAAGAAAAGCATCATCTTATGATATTCTCACTACCAGTTTAGTGAGATCATTGAGTATTTTTTCTTCAAAAGCTAATCATTAATTTCAAATTATCACATGCATTTTTTGTGTTTGTCAAGGATTTTTTCGTTAAAGAAGCACCTAAACTATAAATTAAGGGGTTGAGGACACTTCTAAGAAGCAATCAATCAATCAATCGCCATTGATCAAGTTCTACTCAAGAAATGAGTGATGTAACTCTTGGAAAAGTTGTTTCCAACTTTTGGTGCATATTTGGAGGAGATTTTGGTAGCCAACCAAGCTTTTGCTGAGTTTTGTAAGTAGCAAGTCTAGTTCTTCTTCTATTATTTTTGTTGTTCCAAGACTTGTGCCTTCTACTTCAACACAAGAAGAATATTATCTTGCTATTTAAGTCAATTTTTTATTTAGGGTTTTTAAAATTCTTATTTTAAAATTACCATTTGTTGTATAAATATTTCTAAACTCTTTCTATTCACTTCAATTGCACATACACACACTCTTCATACCTCTTAGGCACTTTATGCATAATTTCTTGTATCTAGAACCCTAAATTCAGCCTAGATTTAGTTTTGTATTAGCATACATTCATTTTTATATCATTACACACATTATAAGTTGACATTCATATTGGATAGTGTGTCTAAGTAAGTATTCAGAGCTTACTTTGACACTTTGACAAATTGTGTTCTCTATTTCTCATTCATCTAATTTTCAATCTTAAGGTGTGTATGCTAAGGTTCATGTGTTGGAAGATCCTGTAAACCTATGAATATTATTATTAGGGCCCACATCACTTCCAACATTTGGTATCATAGCATAGTTGACATACATCCTTCACAAGATGAGTGATTATAGACTTGATAATGAAGATAATCTTGAAGGAATGTCTAACCATCCTATGTGGATTTTTATGATGATGAATTTGTTAGTATCTAAAGACTTGTGGAATATTGTCAATGGCAAGTACCCAAGACCAAGACAAATACGAAAGGATGTTGCTTCATCTTCCAAAAGACATGTTGCCCCAATTTTTGGTCAACAAGAGGTTATTGAAGAAGAAGAAGAAACGTTTTCATCATGTGGAGCATGTGATACTACCAGGTTACTTCCTATAGAAGAGCAATACAAATGGGATTCGATGGACACACCAGCACTTTCATTCATTAATATGGGAGTCAAGAGGCATATTATACCCCAAATCAGATCATGTAGAACCTCTCGTCATGCTTAGAATCTCTATCAAAGTAGAAACCCTTCTAGGAAAGCCTATTTAAGGAGACAATTAGCCAACACAAGGATGAAAGTTGGTGGGTTAGTTTAGTCACATATTTCGAAGATCAAAGACTTACATGATTAGTTACTTAATGGTTGAGTCAATTTTTTAGATGAGGAGATGGTAAGCAGACTTTTAAATTCACTTCCATCTTCATTTCATTATTTTGTTACTTCTTTATCTCTTTCTACAAGATATAGAGAAATTCATTTGAAGAGTTGTAGTTCCTATTAATTCAAGATGAGGATCAACAAAAGAGTATGGAGGAGAATGATGAAGTTATGTTATCATCATCAATGGGTAAGAAGAAGAAGGAGATAACAAAGAAGGAGAAGAAGAGTTTGCAAATTAAGAAGGAAAGTAAGTCTTCTACTTCATCTTCTACCACATCTACCTCTACTACTTCTTCCACACCAAAAATGAAGTATATTTCCACTACATCTACTTCAAAGAAAGCAATTTTCCACCATTGAAAGAAACTAGGTCGTTTCATAGCAGAATGCAAAAAAAAAAGGATTTATAATGAGAAGAAAAGAGCATCAGGTAATAATGCTGAAGATAATTCAAAACCTAAGTCTTCAAAGGAAGAACCTTATGCATGTGTCAGTGTCAAAGAATTGGCTTTTGATCAAGCATCATTAAATATAATCTCTGATAATCCTTGGACTACTAAACATATTGTTGGTACATTTGGCAAGCCTAGATGCTTGACCAAATGATCAGGACTTCTCACATATTCATTTGCATATGAATACCTCTTGTAAAAGTCATGGACTTTACTTCATTGGATAAAAGTAAAAGGAAGTGAGATGAGGAATCTCATGATGTTAGAAGCCAAGAACCATGACTTAGTGGCTGAAGTCAAATCAATCAACACCTAAAGTGTAGGAACACTCTTTGGTGAGGGAAATTCAAATTTCAAATTCTATTTATGAGTGTATATATAGGTGACTTTCACTCGTGGGATATTGTGGAGAGTACACGCGTGGAAGTGAAATGAAAAGAAGAGTGTACTCACAAAAGAAAGAGTGTGAGAGAATCAAAGTGAGTAGACCAAGAAATGGGTAAACTCACATGGATTAAAATGAGCTTGCAAAGAGCATGGAGTAGGCTCCTCAAGCTTCTAACCAAGTACAAATGGCGGGAGAGGTCCTCCTTATATAGATTTGGGAGGGGCTCTCCAAAGTACATCTCATGTGGGATAATTCCTCTCAAAGGAGAATGAATACAATGGTAGAAGCAAATGGCAAGGTACCCAAATACAAAAGAGATACAATATAAACTAGAAATAAATTGGAAATGGAGTGCCTCCTAGATACAAAATGGAGATGCACTCATGCGGATACAAATGTAGATGATGTAGGGGCAATCATGTGTCAACACCCCCTCTGTAGCTCCATTTTGGAGCGATTGAATGTTGTAGAGGTCCACCAAGCGATGGAGCAGAACCGGAGGTAGAGCCTTCGTGAGCATGTATGCCAAGTTCTCCTGAGAGGTACATTACTCCATAGTAATCTCTTGAGACACGATCTTCTCACAAATGAAATGGTACTAGATCTAGATGTGCTTCATCTGAGCATGGAACACTATATTCTTGGCAATGGCCAAGGCTAATTGGTTGTCTATGTAGATGTGTGTCGGAGTAACCTACAAAACACCAATGTCAGATAATAAACATCGAAGTTAGATGGCCACACATGCTGTGAAGGTAGATGCTTAGTACTCGGCCTCAATGGATGATAGAGCAATTGTAGGTTGCTTCTTACTTGCCCAAGAGATAGGTCCTAGCCAAGCAAAAATATGTACCTAGAAGTAGACTATCAATAATTAGGATCACCAGCCCAATTTGAATCTGAATATCGATGAGTTCGATGCCCCCTCTATACCAAAGACCATGAAATTGAGTGAGGGCAAGGTATCAAAGTAGTCTCTAAGTAGCATCCCAATGAGTGTGATGAGGTTGATGTGCAAACTGACTAAGTATACCAATTGCATAGGAAATATTTGTTCTAGTGTTGGCAAGGTAGAGTAATGAGCCAACAAGTTGTCGATATGTATGCACATCCACAAGTGATGATGAATCCTCCAGTGTGAGCTTGATATTTGGATCAAGTGATGTAGATACTGAGTGACACTGATCCATGTTATATCAGGAAAGAAGATCAGAGCAGTACTTCTTCTGTGATAGGAATATACATTCTTTTGTTTGCCAAACTTCCATACCCAAGAAGAAGTGAAGTAGTCCAAGATATGTCATAGAGTACTCAAGGTGAGGTGTGTGATGATGAATCGGATCCATTCTTCATCTGATCCTGTCAAGATCAAGTCATCTACATAGAGGATGATGATAGCCACTAAGGACTCGTTATCATAGATATACAAGTTTGCATCGGCACTGCTTCTTTGAAATCATTTATCTTTGAAGAACTTGTGAATGTTTTCATACCAAGCCCTTAGTGCTTACTTAAGTCCGTAAAGTGCTTTGTGAAGCTTGTAGACTTGATCTTCCTTTCCTTTGAACTTGAAACCGTTCAGGTTGGTCAACATATACTTCTTCTTGAAGATCTCCATTGAGGAAAGCACTTTGACATTGAGTTGGTAGATGGGCCACTTGAAATGTGCACTTAGTTCTAGAATGATCCTTACGGTGGTAAACCTAGCAGTAGGGCAAAGGTTTCTTCATAGTCATTGCCATGTTCTTGCTTATATCCTTTGGCTACAAGTCTTGCTTTGTACTTGTCTAATGTGCCATATGATTTCTACTTGACTTTATAGATCCACTTAACTCCTATAACTTGATGATTTGTGGGCTCATGTTGGCCTTGAGCTTCTTTGTAGTTGGAAGGCTCTGGAATTTGTTGGATCTAATGCATCAATGCATAATTTACATAATGACTTTTTTCTCACTACTTCTTTTCAATGAGCCTTTGTAATCTTCTAGGTTGATGTGAGATACTTGCTTCTAACGTGTGCTTTGAAAAGACTATGTCTCCCTCTGAAGTGTAGATGGATGGACTGAGACTTGTATTTGGATCTTTGGTTGAGTATTGTTGCTCTAGCACAATGGTAAGTACCACGTTAAGAAGCTTCACCTCCTTAATTGTCAATCCGCGGAAGAGATAGGAGTGATATGAAGATCGTGAACGTGAGATGAAGTGAGAGTGAAGGTGAGAAGCACAAAGATGCACACACACATACACACACACTACGAAGAGACAAGCAAGACACAATGGAAGGTGAGAAATCAATTCTATTACTCAAGAACACTCTTACAAGTTCAAAATAGCTCTAAGCTCTTCTCTACTCAAACAAGCTAACCTCAAAAATGAGCTCTCTAGCTCTTTTTATAGTTTCTAGACTAGTTTTGACCGATTTCACATCTAGTGACCGGCATAGTTAAAAATTAGGTCCTAGATGCTATTTGGAAGGGTAAACGGTATCTAAAAATAACGAAAATTGATACGCTTGTTCTACCTAAGCTCTTCAAGCTCGAGGACTCCTCGGCTTGCACAAAATGGAGCTATGGATTACAAAATGGGATTTTCTATGTTACATATGTTACAATTAGTGATAAACATCACTGTTGAATGTTTTGAAAAGTGATAAAAAACATATTTGTTTGAGAAATTGATCCGACTGGCTCCCTGATCTGTCGTTACATGCTTCCGTGTCGTCTGTGCCTCTGGCTGCTTCCAACACCCCCCTCCCTCTCGCTTCTGTCGTCCCTGCCAGAACCTTGTTGTGAGGTCTGCCAGATATAGTTCTGTAGGAGGTCTTGAGCGAGGGTGTGCTCGGAGATACGAATGCCTCGGGCCAGGTCTGCCTCGAGTTTCTCCCAGTCGATTGGTTGCGGTTCTTCCGGTGGCGGGAGCTGATAATGTGTGGAATAGACCATTCGTTCACAGGCAAATAATTGTAATAAATGTGTAGGCCTGCTTATGAATACCTCTGAATGGTATTCCCAAAATCCGGTTGTGAACATCTCTTCGAATGTCTGCTTGTAGCACGCCGGTAGGTACTTTATTCTGCAGTGCCAGGCATAACAAACCCGTAGCGAGGGCGTAGTACTCATATCATATACCAGATCGAAATTGCCATGCTCAAAGCCCGGGGTGTTGACATGTGGTGCCTTGACGCGTCGGAAGACTTTAAAAATCATTTGCATCATGTCAAAGATTTTGACAGTCATATGCGCTGCTATATCATCCATATGCTTTAATCTAGGGAGCTAGTGGCGAATTGTAGCCATCATGTAGCCAACAGTTGGTAACTCAATGGCTGGCTTAAAATAGGGGTAATTCAACCAGTCTTGGCACTGCTTATTGTTTTGTACCTTAATAGCAAAGGCAGTCCAGGAGCGGCGTCGTGGCACTGGTCCCCAACACGGGTTATACTTCAAGTGCAAAGGTGCCTTTACCCATGTACTCATCATTTCTGGATACTTCTGTAGTAAATATTTGCGCCACTCTGGTTGATAGATCTCTCCTTGCTGCGCATCTAGTGGCAAATCGTCCTCCTCGAATTGAGTTGCATGCGATGGTTTCTTACCTGTCTCTTTCTCAATGGCTAACTGGTATTCGGCCATTAACATGAAATACGGTTTATACTGTAGCTCATGCCCAGATATGTATCGTCGAGGGGCCAAATGAGCAAAGAATGGAGACTATAATATTCGTTCTTCTATCATCACCATGGCGTGTAATTGTGCCTCTACTCTCGCTGAGTGCGTTGTTCCAATCTCCTCAATAGTCTTCATCCACGCGGGGGTCGGAAGTTCGTACGTCATCTGACCTTCGGCCGTGACACGTCCGCCTGGGATGGGTTGTGGCTCGTACGCTTCTTCAAATGTTTCCTCCATTGGGATGGTGATCGTTTCTTCCTCAGCTGGAAGCTCAGGTGGGGAATCTGGCCTTGGTGGCGCGTCATATACTGCAATCCTTGCTTCAAGGGTCGATACCTGGGCCCGTAATGAGTTGAGTTCCTCTAGGAGGTCAGGAGAGGGGTCCACAGGTGCTGGTATGTCGTGGTGTGCCGGTTCTCGTAACTGGAGTAATTTGTGATCTTCTTTGAGTTTCTGTAACTCCTCGTTCATGCGGTCGTATTCATCTAGCAATCTTACATGATCGTCTAGCAGCATTCTCATCGAGTCTGAAGGAATGGCTTTGAACCTGCTAGGACTGAGTGGTTGGTCTGGGTGGTCGAGCGCTGCTTCTAAGTTTTCTCGGTTCTGATCCTGCAAGCGCTGGTTTTCTTCCTTGGCGGCTGCTAGGTGTCTTCGTAGTAAGCCCATGTTTCGTGTTAGCGTTGCATTGCGGACTGTCTGGGCTCTTAATAAGTTGTCCAGGTCAGCAGTTGCTTCCTTGGTCTTGTCTTCGCTTTCTAGTTCCAATTTGTGATAAGCCTCGCGTAATTCCTGGTAGCGGGTGTTCAGAGAGGCATTCTCAATAGACAATAAGTTAAGCTGCGACTGTAAGTCATTCATTGTCCTCTGCAACTGCTGATAATTATCACCAAGAGATGTGAACTCATCTCTGACTTGCGTCATACACATGAACATCTGTCGGAATGCATTATCTACAGTGGGTGATAGTATTAACGGGGTGCTAAATGAAGATGCAGTTGGTGTAGATGCAACGGGAATGGGGAATGGGGATGGGAAGGTGGATGATGTAGTGATTGTTGAAAATTGGGATGTGCCTAAAAATGTTTGTGCCGTGAGTGAAGGTAGTGATGGTGCAGTGGGTGGTGAGATGTCCATGTCAGTGGACGTATCTAGTGCGGTGACCGTGAATATGGGTGTGATCGTGGGTGCTCGTGCTGGTGTAAATACGGGATTTACAAATGTTGAGGGGTAATTTACATGGGGGCTGGCTGGAGCAGCTTGGTGGAAAGGGGAAAGAGGTGTTACCGTGGGTCGGGGAGGTGAGACGGGGGAGAAGGTTAATGGCGGTGGGAATGGGAAAAGGGGTCTTGGAGTTGAGGGGAAAGATGGAAAAGATTGATGAAGGAATGGGTTGGATAGAAAGGTGGGTGTGGGAGGGGGTAGACTAGGGCTAATGGGCGCGGGAATTGTGGGGTTAGTGGTCGTAAAGACAATTTCTGCAACACCACCGGCGAATGAAGATGTGGGTCTGGGGAAAGGAGGGTGAAGAGGGGAGGCTGGATGGACGGGCGGTGAGAGGGGAGCGGTTGGGGTGGTCGGTACTTCAGTGACTACTGAGGTTTGTACAGCTGTAGCGCGGGGTGGGGAATCTACAAAGATGGTTTCTACTGCCACCGAACTTTCGGGGACGAGGCGTGCCTCCCTGGCTTGTTCTGAAGATTGTGCTCCAGTTGGTACACGAATGTATTCGCCGGGCTTTGAAAGTAGTCGTACTCTGCGGGGGTCAAACTGTGGCAGTGGCTTTCGTTGCAAGTACCTGAGTGCTTTGTTGGAGCCTACTGATTTGACTAACTCTTTGAATCCTTTGATGTATGCGTCTTCGAATCCGCCTGTGACAAGTTCTTGTTCTATTATTGTTTGACTCTCTTCCTCTGTCAGCTTTTTGCGTGCCCAAACTTTTTCCATAGTTCTATACAGCTTCTTGATAGCTAGAGTGTAAGCTGCTGCTTCGTAAGTTTCATCTTCATGGGTACTTGTATCCCCATGTGTGTCTGTTTGTTGGCCTTGGCCATCTGTCTGTTCCTGCTCTTGGGATTCATGTGTTCCCTGGCTAGCTTTGTCGTCTCCTTCGTCGTCATCGGTTGCTGTCCTTTCGTCATCAGAGCTGGACACGACCTGTCCTTGTGGCTGATCCCTGGGTGTGGTAGGGTAGCTAGGCCTTTCAAATTCTTGAGAAAACATTTGTCCTTCTGAAAACTGGAACTCATTGGAGAATGCATCGGGCATCTCAAAATCAAACGTTTGGTCCAGTGGCTCTGCTTGTCCTGGTTCTAAATGCGGTATTGGAAAAGAGAAAGCTTCCGCACCGATAGTGGTGGGAAGTTCAGCTGCTGTGGTGATAGGTTCTGTGGTTGTGGCTGCTTAGGGTGCGACAGTACTGGTGGTGCCCTCCGTTACCACTGGTCTAGATAACCTTATGCAAATAGGTTGTACTGTGGGAGTGGCTGCTGTTGGTGACTGCTCTGGAGATGGTTGTGGAGAGGGTGATGCTGGGACTTGTAGGCACGGGATAGTACCTCTCATCCGCTTTCCGGCTCTGCCTTTGCTAGACTTTCTAGCCTTCCTAGTGGTGCCTTTGAATGCTTTCGGTTCCTCACTGGTCATGGCACGCTCTACGGGTAAATCATATGCCAAGCACATATATATGATCCTGGTGAGGGCGTAGCGCCCATTGATTACCTTCTTTTGCTCCCACCGATGTTGTGCCAAATAGAGCTGATCAATGATCCAGCTAGCTAGATCAACCGTTTGCGGTCCAGTACATGCTAAGTACAATCCAAACCAGATTCTCTTGTGGGGCATGGTAAAACGATCCTGAGCTAGGAAAGCAAAGTGCTGCATGCATATCCGTAATGGCTTAGAGAGCTCAGGTGTTATAGCAGAAATATCCTCCCACTTAGTTACGTCACCACGCTTCATCTGCTCTGGGACTAGCCGTTCTTTCTCCGTTGGAGTGTGTGTTCCATGAATCTTGATGGCCGCTCTCATTAAATCCTTCGAAAGATAAAATCTTTTGTAAGGTGGATCATCCACTAAAGAAGGAAAAATAAAGGTTCCTGGGATGTCCTTATTCTCTGAGGCCAGCAAAGTGGTGATTAAGTAATAACACCTATAAAAGTCAGGTTTGGGCAGAGGATCACTAAAATACTCCGTGAAGCCGGCTCTAGCCCAAACATGAGTTAAGTCCTGGGTGTTCTGTAAGCCTTCGAATTCTCTTGAGAAGAATTGATACTTGCCCCATGTGCGGTCATCAAATGTCATATTTGCTTCAAAAATGAAGTCAGCATCAGCTAATGGTCCTGCTAGGCCTTGGAACCAGTGAGAGTTACGGTGTATCTTCTCTGTGTATCCCATAGGTGGGTTATCGATTGGCATGGGTCCCGGAAATCCTTGGAACTCTGGCGCGGTCGGGTGGGATTCTGCGCGTAAAACATTGAGGGGCACCACAGCCACGCTAGGGCCTGCTTCCGATGGTCCTGCTTCGGTTTGCATGATGACTGATGAGCTAATGGAAAAGATCTGCTACAAAAGATTAACACATTAGTATGGAAATTAATTATGATCCCATTAAGGTGAGACCGCAATCCCTTTCCATAACCGATGTGTAACCCGTGTAGCCAAGTGTCCTGAAGTGATTAATGCAATAATTATTTGCAAAACTAATGCAGGTCTCTAGACACCTACATGGTCAGATTATGCATACATTTCTTGATGAGCCGTTATTATGCATGATGTGGGGTTTGGGTGTATGAATTTATACAAGGTTTGGTTGAGGGTGAATTAGTACAAGGGTGGAGTTTAAACGGGGTGGGAAAATTGTTAGATAATGGGTTACAAGAAGACGTCTGGATACGTTTCGGTATCCATTTCCTAAGAGTCTTTGAGTGGGTGGTATGTTTCTGCTGAGGTACAAAAAGTGGTATCGGGTTTGGTGGTATTGAAGGATGAAAAGGTTTCTGAGGGGTATATATTATATGGCTTGAGGGTTGGGATATAATACATTGTTTGGGTACCCAAATCTGCATGGGTGTGGGTCTATGGATAAGATATTTCTTGGCGATCCAAATCTGTCGAGTATTGGTACGTGTAGAAGAAGATCGAGGGGACTTTGGATGCGAACTCTGCTTCTGTTGCAACTTTATCCTGTTCTCGTCTGCAGTGTTGCCAATAGCCTGTGGTTGCTGTCCTTTCCGCACCCATATTTGTTTCGTGCCACTTGTTCTGTGATGTTGATACTGCTGCTTTCCTTGCCTTATCTGGTGGTGTCGTCAGTCTGGGTTCCTCTGTTGTGGTTGACTCATTCGTGGTTGGGTTTGAGAGGTCCATTGGATGCTCTGCTTTGGAAAAGAAGGGAGATCCAACACTTGCGTGACCTGCCCATTAGGAAGTGATTCGTTCTTTATCTTTAATCTAGGCCAGTCCGCAGCAAGTTTGGAAGGATGAGCACCGCAGGGTGTTGTGCTCATTTGGCCGCTGATGCAACCCATCTGACCGCTGATTGTGTTCAACTGCCCTAGCGGTTGGGTAGCTGCCCCTTCTAGTTTGCAGGAAGCCCCAGGGAAGATCTCCTGTCGTTCTTTTGATTGACAATTGTCCCTACCCAAGCCCGAGTGGGTTGGTGTAGACGTAACGTGACTGGTCTGACCCAAGATCTTTTGGTCTTCCGTCGCATGCGTTTCATAGGGTCTAGGGTTACAAACCTCAATCGAAATGCCGTTAGGGAAGTCAAGCGGTATCACTCGCTTCTGTTCTAAGGTTCCAATCTGTAAGGAGCCTTGTCTAAGATTTAGGTCCACGGAGTGATCGTATAGCCAATCTTGGCCGAGGATTAGGGGTTCTATTAGGTCGTCATCATGGCACACTAGTAGCTTCGCTGTCATGGTCACATCCTTAATGAGGATAGGAAGGTCCACCTCACCCATGCAAGGGGTTTCCATGCCTCCTAGGCCTATGAGGTATGCCTCAATTGGCCGCATTTCTATTCCTGAATCCTTATAATGGGACCATCTAATCGCACTAGTCGCAGCACCTGAGTCAATTAGAGCCCTGAGCTCTTGGCAAGGGTTGCCGTGCTCTAGCCTGACTGTAATGAATGGTCTCCTATCCACTATACTAGGATGAGTGGTTGACTTTACTTGACACATGGCCATGGGGTATCTGGGTGTAGTTTCCAGATGGTTATAATGTTCTCTCCCTAGTCCTTGTCTTCTTAACTTCATGCGTTTAATGCGTTCTATTGCTTCTGCCTGAGCTTCCGCTCGTATTCTATTTTCTTCCTCCTTACGCTTCTTTGCCAACGTGAGTCGTCTAAGCATATCCACAGTAAGAGGTTCCTGATATAGCTTGACTCTACAGCCACTAATATAATTATGCATTATATCTCCTTCTAAAGTGGCTAATTGTACTGCTCCACTTGTTGAGAGTCTGTTAATGATCATAGGTCCATAACCTCGCTTTTCTAACTTACGTGCGTGTTGTTTCAGCGTATATACTAGAACTAAATCTCCTTCTTTTAGGCCTTTATCTTTCATATGTGCATCAAAATACGCTTTCTGTCGCTTCTTCGCTGCATATATTCCTACTGCTGCCTTTAGCCTGGTTTCTCCTAATCGTTCCAAGTCCATTATTCTCGCTGATAATTCATGGCCGGTCCACTGATGTTCTTGTGCAACCTTAAGGGTCGGTATCAAGAAGTCCAAAGGAGGCACAGCATTCTGACCAAAAACCATCTGAAAGGGAGTTGCATTGAGTACGGTTTTGTAGGCCACTCGATATGCCCAAACAGCGTGGTGTAACTGTTTGTCCCAATCTGAACGTTTGTTGTTCACGAGTTTCGTCAGTACGTTACAAAGGATCTTATTAGTGCTTTCAGCCTGACCATTGGCCTGAGGATGATATGGTGCGGATTTCTTGTGAATCACCATAAAATCCTGTAACAAATATTCAATGACTTGGTTTAGAAAGTGAGTGCCTCGATCGCTCACTAACTCTATAGGCAGTCCATATCTTGTAAAGACATTTTCAAATAAGAATTTTGCAGTTGTGTGTGCATCATTCTTTTTTGTGGCTTTTGCCTCTACCCATTTCGTCAGATAATTTGTGGCAACAATAATGTATTCCGCATGTGTACCTTTTGCAGGGGGGTTAATGGGTCCTACAAAGTCTATACCCCACTTTGAAAATGCACGTCCGCCCATCATGGGTTTCAATGGCATTTTGTCTCTGCGAGTAGGAAACTGAGTTCTTTGGCACACATCACATCTCTTGACATAGGTATGAGCATCCATGTGAAGAGTGGGCCACCATAATCCTGCAAAGAGGATGGCTTTGATTATCCTATCGGGTCCAAAATGACCTCCTGCAACACCTTGGTGTGCAGTCTCTAGTATGCTCAGATAATCGCTCTCATGAACACATTGTCTTAGATATCCATCTCGTCCTCTTTTGTATAGGTTATCGCCAATAAGTGAATAATCTTGAGCTTCCTGCTCTAGACTGCGTTGTCGTGCTAAAGTCATTCCTTGAGGGAATGTCTTCGTCCTCAAGTATGTCACTAATTGTTCACTCCAGTCTGGTGTGAGAGACACATGATACAATGTAGCATGCTCTACTGGTGGTCTTTCACAACAAACGTGGCATTCTTTACACAACCTATAGACATCTGCTTCCATCGTAGGCCAATATACTCCTAGTCTATGCAGAGTCTGTAATGTTCGATGTTTTGAATGATGTTGCTTTAGTGCACCTACATGTGCTAATTGCAACCAATTCACATGTTCTGATTCATCTACACAACAAGCAAGAATCTTTTGATTATCCTGTTTATATATGCTTCCTACCATGATTTGATATCTCTGAGATTTGGTAATCTCTCCTTCTTTGATCTTTATCCTAGGATTCTTGGGTCCATATGTGAGAATAGGGACTATAGGCTTAGCCCATTCTGGTGCTATCTCAAGATTAAACAAGTATGCATCTGGTAGATCATCCGCTACTCCTTGAGGAGCTTCTCCTGAGGTTAATCTCGAAAGGTGGTCAGCTCTAAGATGTGTCTTTCCTTTCCTGACTACTACTTCAAATTATACTCCATGAGTAATAGAAACCAACGTATCAATCGTCCCGTGTTACATGGTTTGTTGACTAGGTACAATAGGGCTTGATGATCTGTAAAGAACTTGAATTTGTTTGCCAACAAGTAGTGCCTAAACTTCTTTACTGCGTAGATCATCCCTAATCCTTCTCGTTCCGTCGTGGTGTAATTTCTTTCTGCTGCGTTCAATTGTCTACTCGTGTAAGCTATGGGGAGATCTATGTTACCTTCATTCGTGGGTTGTGCTAACACGCATCCTATGGCGTAATTGGATGCATCCACATGTACATGGAATGGCTTACTCCAATCGGGGGTTGTCAATATAGGTGCTGAGCACAAGCGTCGTTTGAGTTCATTGAATGAATTTTCACATTCATCTGTCCATTCAAAGTTGGTTAAAAGAGAGTACAAAGGCTTGGCTATGATTGCATACATGTGTATGAATCTCCTATAATAACCGCAATGGCCCATAAATGCCTGTACCTCTTTCACATTAGTTGGTCTAGGTAAATCTGCAATTACCTTCACCTTTTCTTCATCCGTAGAGATTCCATTTTTTGACACAATGTGTCCTAGAATTTTGCCTTGTCTGACCATGAAAACGCACTTTTCTGGGTTCAAACAAACCTGATATTCTCGACATTTGTCAAATATTTGTCTTAACTCTGGGATATGTGTCTGTCTTACATTTGAATGAGCACATAAGTCATCGACATAAACTTCCAAGCTCTTGCGTAAGAATTCCTTAAAAACATGACACATGAGTCGCTGGAAAGTGGCGGGTGCATTTGTTAAGCCAAATGGCATCACACGAAATGTAAATATGCCCCATTCAGTGGCAAATGCCGTCTTGTGTTGATCTTCTGGAGCAATGGCTACTTGATTATAGCCTGAAAATCCATCAAGAAAGCTGTAAACTTCCTTGCCCGCAACTCTTTCCAATAGATGTTCCGTGATAGGAAGAGGATAACTATCTCTAATCGTTGCGGCATTAACTTTTTTAAGGTTAATACACACACGCAATTTTCCATTCTTCTTGGGCACAACCACAATGGGGGATACCCATTCGGTATGCTCAATTTCGTAAATGAATCCTGCTTCTATCAAGCGATCTATCTCCTCTTTAATCTTAGCAGCGTAGTTATCATTGTATGTGTAAGGTTTCTGTTTTGTAGGTTTTGCATCTGGAGTCATAGGGATTCTATGAGAACATATATCTGGATCTACTCCTTTCAAATCTTTGTAACTCCAAGCAAAAACATCTCTATATTCGCGTAGTAGGGCAACTAGCTCTTCTTCTTCTTCAGTTGTCAAATCATGCCCTATGTATGTACCTTTTTCTTCTTCTCCTTCGATAGCAACTATTATTTTCTTGGTCTTCTCTCAGTTATCATATACTTGTCCGTCATTCGCCTTTCTATTAGGCATTCATACCATGATTCTTCTATCTTCGATTTCATATTTCTTGAAATTCTCGGGTACTTCAAATAAAGATTCTTCTTTTTTTGACATGGTTTCTTTCTTCTTTCTTTTCTTGCCTTCACTCTTGGTAGTCACTTCTGTGGCTAACCTCACCTCATTCGTAATTTCCTCATGTCTCTAAGGGTGAGTCTCTACTTCGTAGAAATATTCTTCCTCTGATGCAAAGGGTGGGTCCATGATAATTGATTCTAAATCAAAATCGCTTGCATCCTCAAATGCATCAGTGTTAGGTTCACACTCTTCTAGAATTGCATCGCCCATGATTGGCTCTATCGTGAAAACTGAGATATCATAGCCATCCTCGTCATAGTGGGGTGTCCATTGTTCTTCATTGATGGCTACGTCCATGGTTGCTAGGATTTCCGCCCAACCATGGGGTTCAAACTCTTCGTCTGGGAATACTACAGGTGCATAAGCTGGATCTTGAAGTGTTCGTGGATGTTGTTCTGCACCTAAGGTCCTTGCTTCTAATCTTTCTTCCTCTTGTTTGGCTACTTTACACATCCATAAATGAGTATCCTCATGCAACCAAGAAGGATCTGATTTCAATGAGTGCACGGATTCCGTTTCTACTGGTGTCTTATGGATGGTATTCCATTGTATTGGGGGTACATCTCGATGTGAATAGTCTTTAAGATTGACTTTGGTAGTCACTCCTAAATGTTGCAAGTACAACGAATTAGTTCCCCAATCTTGTACAATTTGCAACTGACGCATGAATGGTCGTCCCAATATCATCTCATAAGCATGATTTTTTGCAAAGTCACAAATGGCAAAGGTATGCTCAAATTCCACACCACAAGTGGTGAGAGATATGCCTTCTAGTAAGCCTAATGGTTTTTCTATGTGTCCATCAGCCATTTGTAGCTTCATCCTGGTGGGTCTCAATGCTGGCTTACCCCATCGTTTCCATAAAGCGATGGTAGCTATGGCTACTCCAGCTCCTGAATCCAAGATGGCTTTCGTGGTGTAGCCCTGATGGGTTATGGGCAGATAAGTGTTACCTTCCTCTCCTTCGCTTACATCTCCGATCTTTTCTACGGGTATTTCTGGTACCTTGTTTTGTGATGCTATTTGTGAGGGAGTAGTAGCAAGCTCAGGGAATTGATTTGCTACATGTTTCCACAATTCTGGTTTTACCTTTAATAACTCCTCCAGAGTAAGGTTACATTGTACTTTGGTATTCTTGATCACTTCCGTGTTTCTAGGGATTACTGATTCTTCATTCCTCACTATTATCATGGGTGCTCTCATACTAATAGACTTTGCTTCCCAAGGTCCTGTGAACTGAGGTAATTCTTGTAAAGAATTAGATTCAAATCTTGTGTGTTCACTCAGTTGTTCTTCCTCTACATCATCGTAAATAGAGGGAATGTCTTGGGGAAATTGTTCCTGCAAGTCATCTATTTCTTGAATAGGAGGATGGGTTCCTGGTTCCTTTCTCCATTTCTCTTCTTGTATTTCTCTCAAAAATTCATGTGAATATTTATGTATGGAAGACAAATTGTCTTGACTTTCTGAGTTGGGTACTTGAGACAGGGATGGTGCATTCCTTTCCTGTGTCTCTGGGACAATAGGGTTCCTATGCTGATCCTTTTTCTCTTTGCTCTCTATCAAATATTCTAGCCTCTCCATTAGTCCTTGAAAGTGTAATTCCGGTTTTGCCATGTTATTCCAATTAAGATATCTAGAGGCTTCGAACAAAGCTTGTGCTAGTTCTACCATTTTCATGCAAAGTTTAGTTCTCTCAATTTCTAGATCAGCTCGAGGGTAGTTTTTGCTCATTTCAACCACCTGAGGTCCCTCTTTTAATCTAGCCTGATATGCAAAAAACATCATGTCTAGATTTTCTGGTATGGGTTCCGCTAAAACTGATCCTGATTTCTGAGCTGGATTCTCTTGATTCAAGTCCTGTGAAGTCAATTCTTGGATTTTGGCTCTAGATTCCTTTAAACTTCCTTCCAACTCACTTATCTTTTTGCTCCATTTTCTCTTTATCCTTTCTCTAGAATCTTTCCAAGATTTTGTCTTTTTACTACTAGATTCTGCAACTTCACTAGTTCCGACTACTTTCTCTTGATTAAGCTTTTGGTTCTGTAAGAGCGCCTGGGCTCTTGTGATAGCTTGGATAGGCACGTATGTAGGGTTGGATCCCTCTGCGTTATTTACAATACCTATCACGTTGATCGGTGTCACATTTGTAGCATTAACAGGGTTCTTAGGACAATCTTTGATTATGTGCTCTTTGCCACAATCGGCACAAAAGCCTTGGATGTTATAGTACTGTGATTGTCCTGCTATCGGGGGATGTGGACAATCCTTTATGAAATGATCTCCTTGGCACCTAAAGCATGGTCCTCTAGGGCCCTGTGGTCTTTGTTGTCTCAATTGGGGCCGTGGATTTGGGTTTGTGTACATCACATTAGCATAGTCGGGCTCCCAACTAGGTTCCACTGGTGGACTATCATAATGATATGTCTCCACATGTTCTGGTGACTCTGTGTAATATGCGGGTGGACTATCTACATGCGTAGAGTCAAAACTGTTTGAGTGTGGATCACTCTCTGTGATCAAAGGTGAAGAAGGCACTAAGGCCCTACTTAGGTTCTCTTCTGCAGCAGCGTATTTGACTGAGATGACATTCGCTGGTGGGGGTGGCTGCTGAGCTAAGACAGGTTGAGGTCTCTGTTGAGCCTGGTATGGGTAGTTCTGAGGAGGCCTATAGTAATAAGGCTGAGTATTGTATTGGCCTTGATACCTACCTGGCTGCGGGTATGCTTGCGGATAGTTCTGTCTCACGGTTTGTTTGTTGTATGGGCAGTCCTGAGCCGTATGATTCGTGTATCTTCTCTCAATTGTACAATATTGGCCACTAGGGTTGGCTTGTGGTTGTGGTGCATTGGGACACACAGTTGCCATATGATCACCACCACAGGTGTAACAACGCTTGTTAGTTAGCACCCTAGGTTTACTAGAAACTCCTAGTTTCTGAGCCACTTTTTCTGCTAGGTCCTCTATCGAGCTAGACAATTTTGTGGATGCTAGAGATGAACAGTCTGAGTCCTTATAGACCTTTGAGAGTTCCAACTCGTCTCCTAAGTTGTCCTCAATGTCTATGCAAATTCTTACACATTGCTCTAGCATTCTGGGTTCTTTTAGGTACACATAGGAGCGTAGTTTAGAGCTCAACAAGCCATCTAGAAACAATGACACTTGCTTAGCTTGTGAGGGTAGCTCTTGCATTGGACATCGTTCAACATATTGTCTAAACCTACGTCCTGCCAGTCTAACTGTTTCTTGAGGGGTTTGTTTAAAGCTATGAATCAACGAAGACGTGTCATGTCTAATCCCACTTTTAGAGAATTCGGTGATGAATGACTCTAAAAAGTGATGGATGTCTCTAAATTGCCTTTGTTGCAGAGGTTGGAACCAAGTTAAAGTTGTATTCTTTAACGTTAGTCCAAATGCGTTGTATTGCGTGAACATGTCTTCAACTTGTTCTGCTCTTAGTACTTGCTTGAATTCTGCGACATGGTCATAGGGATCTCTTGTCCCATCAAAATAATTCTTCATTGATTTTACTAACTGTGTGGGTCTCAATATTCTTGCGTGTTCGCGTGGCCTAGGTAGAGGAAAATCATCTCTACCACCTGGTATTCCATGATCTCTTTGTCTATCTGCTCTATTAGTGTCTGTGGTTGTTCTATCTCTCCCTATGGGATGAGTGAAGCTTACTTCCGGTCTCTCTTTATTTCCCTCTCTTTGATTTCCATGGGCTGAGGATGTTCCTGCCCCTTGTTGACTTGTATTCATGTTCGTTCTAGATGGAGGGAATACCAATTCACCTCTCCATGTGTATGTGTTTTTAGCGCGGTCAGGCACCACAAAGACTCTTTCTGAAGTCTCATCCAAGTATACAACCTTTCCAGGTGTATCCGGGTCCTTGAACTCGTATATAGTGATGATACCTACCTCACTAAGTATTTCGGTCTTGTATCTCCAAAAGGCTTCATCAGTTTCTTTATTTACAAACAACTCTATGCTTCTGTTGTCCTGAGGGATCCATTCTGGGATTAGTACTCGTGTCAGTACAGATTTCCCTCTAGGTGTTCTAGGTTCTTCTAATGGTTCTTTTCCTTGAAATTTTGCTTCCGTCTCTGGTTGAATCACGCCAAACTCGTTGGTATTGTTTGGCTGCGTACTTGAACAGGCTCTAACGGCCACAGAAAAAAATGGTTGTGGAAGCCTTTATTTTGCTCAAACTCCTCGGAATCGGTCTACTTGGATTACCTAGAGCCACAATTATCTCGCAACGGATTTTTCTTATGGCTATGCACTAGCTCATATGTTCCCGGCAAACGCACCAAATGAACAGGCTCTAACGGCCACGAAAAAAAATGGTTGTGGAAGCCTTTATTTTGCTCAAACTCCTCGGAATCGGTCTACTTGGATTACCTAGAGCCACAATTATCTCGCAACGGATTTTTCTTATGGCTATGCACTAGCTCATATGTTCCCGGCAAACGCACCAAATGAATAGGCACTCTCAGTCTAAGGGAAAGATGCATATACGCGCTTATGTTTTGCTCCAACTTCCTAAAATTACTTCACTTACCTTCCTTCAAATCACTAAATTGTATGTGGATGTACGCCCAAGTGTCTTCTTGCTCACATACTTCCGTACTACTTAATTCCCGATTCCCCTCTTCTCTCTTACTCTTGCTCTTAGCCTCTCTCTCTCTCTCCCACTTACTCTCACATGTACTTCTTTACCCTTCCATACTCTTCCTCTCACATACACACAAGAACGTACGAAACATCTTCACGCACGGTCCACACTTCATGTGCACACGTTCACCCACTTGTGAGCTCTCTCACACACACACACCCAGCAATTACACACACTCTGCTCACCTACTCACTTTTTCTCTCCCTTTCCCATACCCGCTCAAACACATGTATTCAAATACACCCGCACACTCATACCCTCTTTTCCATCCACACATGCACTCACATCCACACGTTCTTTTGTCTCACTCCCAAATCTCCACTTTTACCATCCTTATGCACACTCAGTTCCCTCTCTTTTCCCGGTTGCACCCTCTTATACACCCCTGTTTGCTCTCTTTCTCATGCACTTTCCACCCCCCATACACTCATGCCTATATCCATGCACTTGCACCCCTGCTTGCATATATCATCTCGCACACATACATCCCCCACACTACCCTTCCCTTCCCCTCTTACTTTCACTATCTTACACACTCGTACATTCACACACATGCTCACTCATGCATGCACATATTCACACAACTCCCGCTTACTCTCGTACACACCCACACCGTTTACCATCTGTCATGAATGAAGACGAGCACCACATGTATACAGATCAATGAAATACATAATCAGAGAACATTTCAATTTTTATGAATCCAAAAGCATTTCCATTGCTAAGATCTTTACCCAACCAAACGTCGACAACAGGCAAATGGTTTGGCAACACAAACTGAAATATCATTCAATACAACCACAATCCGCCTCACCGAGTCCATCGTGTACAGCTCATATTTGTTACCAGAAGGAAATTGAACCCTTTGACAAGTTTTATACAGTTGGGTTGCAAACACACAAGAGCTCTTGGAAAGGGGAAGACCAGCTGAGCAAGATATAGGCTCTTGTGTTAAACCCCTTTCACTTCGAGGGATAGTTCAGACAAAACTCGCTTCCCTTTTTGGACTTCCAACCCTGATGCTCCAACTTGAAACCCAGGCAGTAAAGAAAGCGAAGCCACTAAGGCTGTCTCAGGACTCGGACTTTTCGGCATACAGTTTGAACGTGAATTGTTTAGTCTTTAGAACTTGAAAAGCCGATTATAAAACAATGGTGGAAATTTTTGTCCCAACTGAACGCATCATTGATTGAGTTAAATGCATAATCTAAATCCATGCTCAAGGGAGACAACAAAAACACATCTCTCCAAACCCATCTTAGACACAAGGGTGGGTACTGCAGAAACGTCAATTTGCATGTATGTTTCTTCTCTAAAATCTTGCTGGAACAACTTTTTAATATGTACTAAAGCACATGCATGATGACTACTTCAAACAGCGAAATGGATACGTAGTGCAAGAACAAATGACATGCGCCTTGATATGAAATTTGTGCTGCATATAAAAGTTGCGCTGAATCAATCAGAGAAAACTCACATCAAACGCCATCGCTGAAACAGTTTGCACATGATCTCGAGCAATCAAGCAACAAAGAGCCATCGATAGAATCGATTAACAGACGCAGCTTGGGTTTGGGTATTCTCCACTCAAAACATTGAATCTTTATCATATGTAGTGTTGATACCTCTTTCTCGATCCAGAGAGTTGATCCTAGCTCCGCTCGTCTCCGTTATAACTGCATGGACTCATTATCCCCCACTCTATCGAATCGATACAACTTCAGGCCTCCAAATTTTGACCTTCATCCCTTCGCAGCCCTGTGAGTCTTTCCTAGACGGGGTCCACGATCTGCTCAGAGCATGCCCAGCTGCCGCCCCTTCAAGCTCGGATTTACACGCCCCTCGGTACCCAGAACTGGACAAATCTTCTCCCTTCACGAGCTCCTCCGTGTTCCTTCTGCAATAGTTTCCTCCACCCTATCACATGTGCGCTCCCATCTTCTTCAATCGTGGCTGGAAACCTCCTGATGCCCCCCTTTTCTGTTCTTCCCTGCTAACAATGCCAGCCCCTCCCGATAATGGCGGCAGCCTCCCCTCCTCTCGATGCCTGTACAAAAAAAACAAGAGAGAGAGAGAGAGAGAGCGAGAGAGCTCCCCCAAACGTGGAAAAAACCCCTTTCTTATCTGTTCGTGCCCCTCCCCCCAAATGGTTCTCCGCTTGATGGAAACAAGCTAATTTTCTCCGAAGACGACAATCTCCAAGATCATATCTGCCACACCATTCAAGAAGAGACAGGTGTAAAGGCAGCTTGCCCAATCGTTAAGTAATAGGGAATACCCTGTCCAACCATGTAATTTATAAACACATCTCCATCCTTCACAGTGACTGATGTAGCAAGCCTATGGCGTGGGCCAGCATAGAAGTGAGTTATATTGGCACTTGACCACATATCATGAGTCTCTACAAGCTTAGCCCCAGTCCAGAGACCAGAAACTGCTAACTTCGTAGGCGAAACAAGGGCAATTCCATCCCCACAAAAGGTCCCCTCCATAACCACTTTTTGAACAATTTTACCATCTAAAGAGACCTTGAATATGCAGTCACCTGCTGTATGCATGACAAGTAAGAAACCATTTGGGTGATAAACAATTCCATTCACTGTTACAAAGCTTATGAGCCAATGTTTGGGCTTCACAGCAAACGCCATCTCTGCTGTCAGAACTTCAAAGCTGGAACCATCTGAAGTCACTTTCCATATGAGCCCTCCCAAAGCATCAGTTACATAAATGTTGCCTTGTTCATCTACTGCAACATCATCAGCTAGCGATGCTCTATCAGGTCCAGCGAGTTTGAGGAAGAAAAGCTGCTCCCAAGTGCACATAACATCTCAACTAGCGTTCTTTGTAAAGTAGTGTCTTGTTTGAATAGACTGCTTCTTGCAGCTTGAGCATGTAGTTCCCCACCCTTACATGTAGCTCCAACCTCCAAGTATGGTACATGCTTTCAAGCCAGCAATCAATGTGGTCCATAATATAATATTTCTTGCTGATAGCTTATCAAAGACCTCCTTTGCTTTATCAACTAAGCCACATTTGGCATACATGTCAATCACTGCATTTCCAACAGCAGTACCAAGTTCCCGATCCATTCTGATCATGATGGCATCATGTAGTTGCAAATACTTCCCTTCAAACATTTGATCAGTCTTCAAATACCTGTAATCAAACATCTTCTTCTGCCAAATACAAACATATTAGCGCACCAAAACCGACCATTTATTGAGCTAACATACTCCCCTCTTCTTAATTGCGAAGTCGTCCTCGACGAGCCAAATATGTTCCTGCGCTCAAATCATTCAAATCATCGACAATACATCAATGCACATTCACATAACTCGTACTTATTCTATGTCTTTCCACTGGCGTACCTGCAACCACACTAAACCAACATCCATTAGTCATAAAAAAATCAGTCACTTCCCTTACCAACTTTGTATGCCATTTCGCATCTTCACCTATCATGTCCACCTGTCTACAAACTCACCAAAACATTAGACCATTTTTCATCAAATCACAATATGTACAACCATAATGAAAAGACAATCATATCCTTCATCCACATCACACATATATACTCAGCAGACACATCATGATCCAGCATCACTCATGCATTCTCGTCACACACAACACACATGCAAGCAAAAAGCCCATCCACATTCCCTCTCGTCACTCTTCTCGACTGTTCATTCAACACATCACAAATCTTTGTTCCACATGCATACTCAACACACTTTCCACACACACCATATATAATCAAAACCATTCCCCACTTCCATTCTTGATAGTCTTCTTGGCCATACGATCGCTTTCCTGATTTCTTTTTCTCATTTCTAACTGAGTTCTCTTGCCGATTTTCCATTCCCCTTCTACCTAGGGTTTCCACTACCCGCTTTTCTTTTCATCGCCTCTTTGTTCTTTTTTTTTGGCTTTTCAACTAAATTCTATGCTAGGTCACCACCACACCACTCCTAGATTGATGGACACACGACAAAGACCACTCAAGCCTAACACGAGCTCACTCTAACAAGATCACTCATCGTCGACGCGATTCAGGACTTCTCAAGTTGTCATACCACCTAAGAGCCAGACTGAACACTTCCGGAAGGTTTGCAGACAAACAATGCAACTAGCACGATTGGATCCCTCAAGTCCAAGCTTTCCATAGACACATCGCAACCAAAACCCTAGCCGAGCTTAAGCGTCGATTTGACATGCCTCATCAGGAGTCCACACATTCCCATATCCCCACAAACACAAACACATATTCCCATCCGAGCATCATGCTCTCTTGCCTCTCTTATGTCCCCCCTCGAGCGAGGAATTTGTCTCATTCATTTTTTGTTTTTCACAATTTTTTCATCATTTTTTTTTTCCATATTTACTCACACTTGCCGGCCTACGCCGAAGCTGGATGCGACTCGTGGACTCGACCACCCGATCAAGTTTGTTCCACCCATCTACCAACCCAACGCAGCGCACGACACACAGACAGCTAGCCCTATGTGAAACCGACGTCGGTTCGTGGCTTTGACCACCCGGTCAAAGTGGGTCCACCCACCTATCGGCCCACATAGGCGCGTAGCCACACTCACACATACACAAACATATATTTTTCTCATTTTCTTTTCATTCCCGAATCTCGAGAATTAGGAGACAAAAGAAAGGACTTTTTCCCAACCCAACCAATTACGACACACACACATATATCCCCTCGTGGACATCCCAATGAGACATATCTCCTCTCTGCTACCACTCAAGCCAAAATCCAGCCACTAATGCCATGGTCAACCTGTCCTCGCAAAACCCGCACATACTAACCACTTTGTCGACCTGAAACCTCTGAAAGTGTCACTTCAGTCCTAAGTGTACAACAGACTTGGTCCATCCGTCCTCACATCTCAGACTCGTAATCTGCAAAGCGAACCCTAGTCAGACTCAAGTCGTCCTCACCGACATCCATTGCCTCGTCTATTTCTTTTCATCTCCAACCTCTGCCTCGCAGAGCTTCTACCTGACCCGACAAATGACCTGAAAAATTACCATTGCTCGTTGTGCTCCTCAATGATTCGAGCCTCGCCGCTAAGTCCCTTAATCCTTGTTTGTTGTGCTCAATATCACTCTGATATTGGAACAGGTCACAATCGATGCCTCGGAACCGATTCCATATTTGCTCCATCTCTTTATCCTCTCTCACCCTTTTTGCAGATCCGAGGGGAATATCTTCCCTCTTCTCAACTCGAACAGTCAACTTCTCGACTTCCTCTCTAATCGATCTTTCCTCCCAAATCCTACTCATATTTTCTTCATTTAGATCATCTACCTTCTTCAACAATTCATTCTTCATTTTTTCTAACTCCGTTCCGAATGCATCCAACCTATCCATCACCGCTTTCAGCTCTTCCTCCATTTTTCCTGCTTTCGGGTCCTCTACCTGTACTCGCATCTCATCGTCTTTCCGATTCATCCACCTACCGAGCTTGCTACTCAGCTTTGCATTCTCTTTCTCTACACGTCTCACTTTCTCATCACTCTCTGCTTGGGCATTCTTCATTCTTTCTAACTCCAGGTGGAACTCGTCACATGCCTTACCCGCTTGGTCACTGTATCGACGGATTATGCTTTGTACCTTCTCAATTTCATGCTCCATTCGCTCGACTCTCCTCATCAAGTCATCCTCGTCTCTTGAGAGCTCTTCTTCGATCGCAACTCCAAAGCAGTCGGCTACCATCAAACCGGATCTCAAGCCCCAGACCACGTTTTCACTCTCGGCCTTCACAAGATCTTGCCTCCAGCTTTTGTTTACTCTTTTCCACTCCTTGTTTTCATTTTTCAACATTCGTACTTGCTTTTCCCAAGTTCCTAGGATCTCGGCCATTTTCACTTGATTTTCCTCTAATTTCTCTATTTTGATCCTCTCGTTATCTCGCTCTACCCAAAGCAAATTGACTTGACATTCCAAGCTCTTTACGAGTTCTACCAAGTCTCGATCATGAGATCCAGTGTCCTTGCTTCCACTTGCTCTCGCAGTTTCCGTCGATGAAGTAACTCCACCTTTGTCAACTTCCACATACAAAGAGGATAAGCACCTAACTGGTTCATTCGTTGCGACCTTTAAGCCAATCACCTCTTTTGAGCCACACACGTGCTCGCATAGTCTCTTTTTCCCGCAGTCCTCACATGTGGGGACAAAATCCAACGGAGAGCATACACGAGGGCAATATTTGGCTATATGCCCAATCTGCTCGCAACACCAGCATCTCACATAATTTGATATCGGGCCAAATCGCCACCCTCGGTTCACATGATGTCTCATGGTCGGATGAGAATCTATCCATCTCCTATTTTGTCCAAAATTCATTTGCCTCATGTTGGTCTTCTCCAAACCACATGCTTGCCTTTGTTGAGCCATTTCTTCCATGAAGGTCAAAGCAGATTTGGGATCGACTTGGCTGTGCCACACGATTGGGGCACCAAGCAAACTCGTAGCACTCTCGATGAGATGTGCTAAGCCAATTCCCGGCAGACGCACCAAATGAACAGGCTCTAACGGCCACGGAAAAAAATGGTTGTGGAAGCCTTTATTTTGCTCAAACTCCTCGGAATCGGTCTACTTGGATTACCTAGAGCCACAATTATCTCGCAACGGATTTTTCTTATGGCTATGCACTAGCTCATATGTTCCCGGCAAACGCACCAAATGAACAGGCTCTAACGGCCACGGAAAAAAATGGTTGTGGAAGCCTTTATTTTGCTCAAACTCCTCGGAATCGGTCTACTTGGATTACCTAGAGCCACAATTATCTCACAACGGATTTTTCTTATGGCTATGCACTAGCTCATATGTTCCCGGCAAACGCACCAAATGAATAGGCACTCTCAGTCTAAGGGAAAGATGCATATACGCGCTTATGTTTTGCTCCAACTTCCTAAAATTACTTCACTTACCTTCCTTCAAATCACTAAATTGTATGTGGATGTACGCCCAAGTGTCTTCTTGCTCACATACTTCCGTACTACTTAATTCCCGATTCCCCTCTTCTCTCTTACTCTTGCTCTTAGCCTCTCTCTCTCTCTCTCCCACTTACTCTCACATGTACTTCTTTACCCTTCCATACTCTTCCTCTCACATACACACAAGAACGTACGAAACATCTTCACGCACGGTCCACACTTCATGTGCACACGTTCACCCACTTGTGAGCTCTCACACACACACACCCAGCAATTACACACACTCTGCTCACCTACTCACTTTTTCTCTCCCTTTCCCATACCCGCTCAAACACATGTATTCAAATACACCCGCACACTCATACCCTCTTTTCCATCCACACATGCACTCACATCCACATGTTCTTTTGTCTCACTCCCAAATCTCCACTTTTACCATCCTTATGCACACTCAGTTCCCTCTCTTTTCCCGGTTGCACCCTCTTATACATCCCTGTTTGCTCTCTTTCTCATGCACTTTCCACCCCCCATACACTCATGCCTATATCCATGCACTTGCACCCCTGCTTGCATATATCATCTCGCACACATACATCCCCCACACTACCCTTCCCTTCCCCTCTTACTTTCACTATCTTACACACTCGTACATTCACACACATGCTCACTCATGCATGCACATATTCACACAACTCCCGCTTACTCTCGTACACACCCACACCGTTTACCATCTGTCATGAATGAAGACGAGCACCACATGTATACAGATCAATGAAATACATAATCAGAGAACATTTCAATTTTTATGAATCCAAAAGCATTTCCATTGCTAAGATCTTTACCCAACCAAACGTCGACAACAGGCAAATGGTTTGGCAACACAAACTGAAATATCATTCAATACAACCACAATCCGCCTCACCGAGTCCATCGTGTACAGCTCATATTTGTTACCAGAAGGAAATTGAACCCTTTGACAAGTTTTATACACTTGGGTTGCAAACACACAAGAGCTCTTGGAAAGGGGAAGACCAGCTGAGCAAGATATAGGCTCTTGTGTTAAACCCCTTTCACTTCGAGGGATAGTTCAGACAAAACTCGCTTCCCTTTTTGGACTTCCAACCCTGATGCTCCAACTTGAAACCCAGGCAGTAAAGAAAGCGAAGCCACTAAGGCTGTCTCAGGACTCGGACTTTTCGGCATACAGTTTGAACGTGAATTGTTTAGTCTTTAGAACTTGAAAAGCCGATTATAAAACAATGGTGGAAATCGATTATAAAACAATGGTGGAAATTTTTGTCCCAACTGAACGCATCATTGATTGAGTTAAATGCATAATCTAAATCCATGCTCAAGGGAGACAACAAAAACACATCTCTCCAAACCCATCTTAGACACAAGGGTGGGTACTGCAGAAACGTCAATTTGCATGTATGTTTCTTCTCTAAAATCTTGCTGGAACAACTTTTTAATATGTACTAAAGCACATGCATGATGACTACTTCAAACAGCGAAATGGATACGTAGTGCAAGAACAAATGACATGCGCCTTGATATGAAATTTGTGCTGCATATAAAAGTTGCGCTGAATCAATCAGAGAAAACTCACATCAAACGCCATCGCTGAAACAGTTTGCACATGATCTCGAGCAATCAAGCAGCAAAGAGCCATCGATAGAATCGATTAACAGATGCAGCTTGGGTTTGGGTATTCTCCACTCAAAACATTGAATCTTTATCATATGTAGTGTTGATACCTCTTTCTCGATCCAGAGAGTTGATCCTAGCTCCGCTCGTCTCCGTTATAACTGCATGGACTCATTATCCCCCACTCTATCGAATCGATACAACTTCAGGCCTCCAAATTTTGACCTTCATCCCTCCGCAGCCCTGGGGGTAAAAACTGACAAACAGGTTTTTCTCCAAATATGAGCTAAGGGGTCTCCTATGAGTCTAATCACCCAAAAATTTCCCAAAAATAGCCCCAAAATTGGCCAAAAAATGAAACCCTAAAATTTGCGATGGGGGTGCACAATCGCGATGGTCTGAGATGATCGCGATGGTCTGGGACCGTCGCGATGGCGTGAGGGTGCACCGTCGCGATGGCGTGAAATTGCACAATCGCGATGGTCTGGATTTGCACAATCGCGATGGTCTGGATTTGCACAATCGCGATGGCGTGAAAGTGCACCGTCGCGATGGTCTGGCTTTGCACAATCGCGATGGTCTGGATTTGCACAATCGTGATGGTCTAAAGTGAACCGTCGCGATGGCGTCAGTCAACGGTCAACGTGGACAATCGCGATGGTCCAAAGTGAACCGTCGCGATGGTCTGGGCACGATGGCGTGAGCCAATCGCGATGGCGTGACACAATCGCGATTGTCAGAGACCGTCGTGATGGTCCGGCCAAGCCGTCGCGATGGCGTGAGCCAATCGCGATGGTGTGACACAATCGCGATGGTTAGAGACCGTCGCGATGGTCCACCAAACTATGAATTTTTGCAAGGCAGCTGTGGATTCGTAGAGGCGCTGGTGTCACCTACACGCTGGTGTGGTCGCTTACCAAAAATGCCGAAGGTTGCAGACCATCGCGATGGTCTGACACACTCGGAAATTTCTGACAGAAGATGATTTTCTTACCTTTTTGCAGCCTTCCTGATGCACTGGAGCTCTGTACCTGCAAGAAAACTCAAGAAAACAAAAGTACACACAAGCACAAAAGTTCTCTCTCACTCTCTCACATGCACAAATGAGGGGAAATGAGGAGAATGGGTGGATATGGTGAATTTTCTGATTTCTTTGGAGATGAAGATGATGATGCGGTGATGAAGATGGAGTGTGGGGGAGGTGAAAAACACTAAAAACTAAGTAAAAACAACAACAAAAACTGAAATTTTTACCTTCCAACGCTACTTCTTGCTATACTCTTACCATCACACATTCGTCCTAGACTCGATCCCCGGCAACGGCGCCAAATTTGGTGTTGCTCTAGCACAATGGTAAGTACCACGTTAAGAAGCTTCACCTCCTTAATTGTCAATCCGCGGAAGAGATAGGAGTGATATGAAGATCGTGAACGTGAGATGAAGTGAGAGTGAAGGTGAGAAGCACAAAGATGCACACACACACTACGAAGAGACAAGCAAGACACAATGGAAGGTGAGAAATCAATTCTATTACTCAAGAACACTCTTACAAGTTCAAAATAGCTCTAAGCTCTTCTCTACTCAAACAAGCTAACCTCAAAAATGAGCTCTCTAGCTCTTTTTATAGTTTCTAGACTAGTTTTGACCGGTTTCACATTTAGTGACCAGCATAGTTAAAAATTAGGTCCTAGATGCTATTTGGAAGGGTAAACGGTATCTAAAAATAACAAAAATTGATACGCTTGTTCTACCTAAGCTCCTCAAGCTTGAGGACTCCTCGGCTTGCACAAAATGGAGCTATGGATTACAAAATGGGATTTTCTATGTTACATATGTTACAATTAGTGATAAACATCATTGTTGAATGTTTTGAAAAGTGATAAAAAACATATTTGTTTGAGAAATTGATCCGACTGGCTCCCTGCTCTGTCGTTACATGCTTCCGTGTCGTCTGTGCCTTTGGCTGCTTCCAACAAGTATCTTGAAGCTTCATTAAAGATTAAAACTTTTGAAATTGTGATGAGGTGGTTCTCAAGATCATATAGTCTATATACTTTCGATTGTTCATTATAGCTAATGAATATATGCTTCTTAGACTTGGACTATAACTTGTTGCGATCTTCTCTTAGTACATGGACAAATGCTTCACTTCCAAATACTCAAAAGTAATTGACATTAGGCTTTCTTCCATAGTAAGCTTCAAAGGGTGTCTTGTTGTGCAATGTGCTAGTGAAGCCTCGATTGAGTATGTGCACGGCAGTGTGCACTACTTCTGCCTAAAACTTTTAGGGTAATTCTTTGTTATGAAGCATGGTTCTTTCCATTTCCATCACACTTTGGATCTTTCTCTCAGCTACTCCATTCAGGGATGGAGTGTGAGGTTGACTAAATTGTCTTTTTATATCCTTTTGTTTTAAGAAATTATCAAAGTCATGATTGATAAATTCACCACCACCATCTGATCAAATAATCTTGATTGTTTGTGATGCTTCATTCTCAACTTGGTTGATACATTCTTGAAACTTAGAGAAAGTGTCTACCTTTGACTTCAAAAACTATACCCAAATGTATCGAGAATGGTCATCTACTAAAAATAAGTAGAGTGAACCACTAAGAGAAGGGGTATTCATAGGTCCACAAAGGTCCATGTGGACGAGGGCTAAAGGGTTCCTAGCTCTTGTGGAAGCCTCCTTGGGAACGGGAGCCCTATATTGCTTGCCTTGGGTGCAAGCTTGGTAGACATCATTGACTTGCCCTATCTTGGGCAATCCTTTCACTATCTGATATGAGGAAATCCTTGGTAAATATGAAGTGTGGTCATACCTTTGATGCCACAAACTAGAAAGTGAATCCTTAGATAGAAAGCAATAGAGTTTGTATAGTCCTTTTTCTTCAATTCCTTGTGCAATGATATCTTTGGTTTTAGGTTTAATTACCTTAACTGAAATGTTATCAAATAACAGTTGTTTATCATGATCAGTGATGGCCTTGACTGACACTAAATTCATGCACAAGTTAGGAACAAATAAGACATTTGATAGTGATTTGCACTCCCCTTGGTCATTGGTGATTTGTACTTTGCCTTAATTTCCCTTCGATGGGTAGGCTCTTGTTGTTTCCTAGGTAAACTTCACTAGTATGGTCCTCAATCTCGTGGAAAGAGTCCCGACCCTTACACGTGCGATGTCGCTCCATTGTCAAAGATCCATTCCTAAGAAGAACTAGAAGTTACAAGGGCATTGGACTTTGTGGAAATAAATAGGTCTTCAATAGAACAATGAGACCTATGTTGAGATGTTTTTGATGGGTTCTTGGAACTAGACGACTTTAATGTATGCTTCTTCTTATAGCAAATTTTTTCCAAGTTCCCTATTTTTCCATAGAAATTGCAACTATATTTTTTCGACGAAGTGTTGGAACCTTGCTTGGGTGCATTGCTAGTATTATGACTAGCATGTTTGCTCTTGTGGAAGGGTCCTTTAGTCTTCATGGCTATCTCTTGTGAGGAAGTTAACTTTGCGTTGTGGAGGAGCAAAAGTCAACGGACCTCTTCTCAAGTTAGAACTTGACCTCTATTATACATAGTGGTTACAAATGTCTCATATGACCTAGGAATCTTGTTGAGAAATCATATAACCATGTCTTCACTTGAAATTTGTCATCCACAAAGTGCTAACTTGCATTGATAATCTTCAAATTGGGCTATCACTTTTGTGATAGTGTCGTGTGGACATATAGTGAAATTATGAAACTCGACCTCTAGATTATAAATCTTAGACAGTGTTTTATCTTCATTGAGATTTGCAAGAGTATGCCAAGCTTCTTTTGAGGTCTTGCATGCAGTGACATGGGCCTTTTTCAATTCATCACATGCAAGGAGAAGTTGGCCTAATGCTTGCTTGCCTTTTACCTTCCATATATTCCAAGCTCTTAGATTGGTTTCCTTATTGGGGTCTCGATCTATTCCTTTAACTACCTCTTACAATAGGTTTGTATAGAGATGGGCTCTAATTATATCCTTCCATAGGCTATAATTTGTGCCATTTAGCCTTTCATCTTTCGGCATGAATATTGGCATGAAGCAGGATAAATATAATTGACTTGAGGAAGTTGTGTTTGAAATCATTGACATGATCGCTGTCGAAACGAAGTTACCACACTTGCAAAAAATTGGTTCACAAAATTAAGTTGGGGTAGGGGTGGGGAGCTTAGATTAGCCCTACAATTGCACCAAAATTGAAGTAGACACCTTGGAGAGGGGAGAGGGGGGGCTTAGAGTAGCCCTACTCTAGATAATGCGAGAGAGATGAGTCGATGTGACACAAAGAGATGGGCTTTGAGTAGCCTGTTGCACACCAAAATAGCTTTAGTAGGTGCGAGAGCCAAAGTACTTTTGGGTGGGCTTAGACTAGCCTCCAAACCACAAGTGCACACACAAAAGATACTTCTTATATTTTCGTTGTTACAAGATGAGGGGGGCACTTAGTGCCAAATGTAGTGCCAATGTAGAGTTGGTTGAAACCCTTGGAGAAATACACAATAGCCCTTTGAGAGGTGCCAAATGATGTGCCAAAGGGTGCTAAGGGATTTGTCATAATGAGGGTGGGGATACCGTTGGAAATATTGCAAAGGGATGCCTTGTTGCTTAAATACAATAATGAGTAATGAATACCAAAAGTGAGGGTTAAACCCTTGGTAACTTTACAAAGTGTTCCCTTAAATAGGTGGGGGCTTCAAAAGATGGAACTTCTAATCTACAAGAAATATGCCCAAAAGAAATCATGAGTTGCACACTTTCTAGAGAATACACTCATTACATGCAAACCAAAAAGTGTTGAAACTTGGATCAATTCATAGAGTGCACATAAGAGGAGTGTGTGTGCCACATAAATTAGTGGAGTCGAGTTGTTTTTTTGTTTGTTTTTAATATGATGATTCGGAGCCTTTGGCACTATGATAGCATAACTAATGTTATTGTTTGTCTATCTCATGGGATCCCTTTGATTATTTAATATCTCCTCCCTTTGCATAGTATCCAGTCAACTCCTATTATGTATAAAAGATCAAATGCAATGAATCTATGAAAGACATCATTGATGATGTCATTGGAGAGATCATTGGGAGTTCGATGATTAGAGTAGATTGGTATGAAGAGAATTTAACTCTAGTACATGGAAAATTAAAGCACATTGTTTCTTACTTTCTATCACTTTTTCTAAGTCATAGTTTTCTTGGAAGGCATGCTTTGTAAATGGTGCAAACCAAAGATCAATTCTCTCATGCTTTCTCACTCTCGATACAAAAAGCAAAGCCACACTTTCTCTCTCTCTCTCTCTCTCTCTCTCTCTCTCTCTCTCTCTCTCTCTCTCTCTCTCTCTCTCTCTCTCTCTCTCTCTCTCTCTCTCTCTCTCTCTCTCTCTCTCTCTCTCTCTCTCTCTCTCTCTCTCTCTCTCTCTCTCTCTCTCTCTCTCTTTGAGAGTTGGCGCCTGTCTACACCTTGGCGTGTATGACCACCTATCCTGGTGTTGTGCTATAGAGTGAGGCAGCCCTTGGTGGCCACAATGTTAGCCGCAGATAATCTTTTGAGTCTAAATCAACAATGTAGTTGATACACGAGAGGTTATGCTATTGTGAGACTATTTCCAATAGCTATGGGATTTCCTCAGAGAGACTTGCACAGGCTGATGCTTTCATAGAGTCACTTCCAATAAGTTCTATCCTTCTCTCGCTCTCTACTGTAACTATGTGATGAGCTGCTGGAGCAATCATCGAACTGATGAGAAGATGAGGATGAACTCAGAGATATTACTCTATCTCTTTCTCTCTTTCTATCTCTCTTGTGAGAGATAGTGCAAGGATGTATTTTTTTGCAGTACTATCCCGCTTAAGAGTTCCTCAGAGGCCACATCCTCTGCCCATTCCCTCTCTAACTCTATGTTGAGAGGTTTGACGTGTGATCACACACCTAGGCACCCTTCACTCACTCACCTTCTCTCATCCTATTCAGGACACATTCTCTTTTGTCATGGCTTTTTTGCCCCAAGCTTTAGAAATGCAAGTCCAATGATTGTTCCTCTTTTAGAGTTTCTCTGTAAAGCTCGGAGACTTATAGCTCCGCTATGGGTCACCTTTGAGACCGATGGCCTTTGGAGGATGCTCTTCCAAAGAGATCGCAAGGACTTGAACAAGTGCATGTAGACTTACACCGTGGAGTGAATAAATTCAAACATGACTGAGAGGTGTGCTTTAGAGATTGTTTGTTGTACACCTTGAGGGTCAAATATGGAGTGATTATTGAGCTTTGTTACCATTAGTGTCCATGTGAAAGGCCAAATGGCCACCGAACACTTCTTTGTATATTTTCTTTAATAAAACATATAGTGGCCTGTTAGTCACAGACTATAAGTTTGACCGCATTTGTAACACCCAAGAAGTTTGTGTTCGTGATCCTTGTGTACTGTGTTTTTTTTGGTGTATTCTATAGCCTCTATGTGGAGTATCGTGTGTGGTGCTTGGAGCTTGGTTTTCTACACCAATTATATCATTGTGGAGCTCTTGACAAGAGAGTGCATTGTGGTGCATCATCATCGAAATACTTCACTAGTATCAAAGCATTTTGATGCAAAAGATTTTTTTCTTTTGTGCGAGCGAAGCGAGCACCCACCCAAGGCTTTCTCCAAGACTTACGACTAAGGTGGTGACCAGTCCATAGACCTTGGCATACCTTGTCATCCGAGTCACCAAAGTCACCATTGGTGCCATTGGCTATGCATAAGGGAGGACCTCAATGATCAAGGAAGATAGAGGTTCCTGGTACTTCCCGGGAGGTCACCCATCCCAATATTGTTCCCCTTGAAGCTCGCTTAACCGTGGCAATCTCTTGTCACTAAGCTAAACATTTGTCGTGTCTAAAGAAGGGGAAAGACTAAGGTTAACATTACCTTGAACATGTTTTGGTCCCTCAAAGCTTCATTGTTTGCTTTCAAAGCCTATCTTTGAAGCATTTTTGGGGTGTCTTTTGGAGCCATTTTGGAGTACTTTCGCATGTAGTTCTCTTCACACAAGTCCAAGAACATCAAGAAGAGTGTTCTTTGTACTTCTCTGATACTAAATATCAACCTTTGGGGCTGTTTTCCAGCCACACTCATAAAAATACAGGTTTCTCGAAAGGTTTTCAGTTTTGGTGGGAGAAGCTACTACAAATTTATGCAGGTTTTTGAGCCTAAAACATCAGAGTTGACAGACACTTGGAGGTGTTGTTGGCTAGTTTTTGGGCTATACATTCAGCCTTTTAGTCTCATTTTATTGCATATATTGAGCTCATACAACCATGTACGAGTTTGTGGATACTACTCATGTACGTCCAAATGGTCATTGATATAGCGGTTACGTTTTTTGCATAAAGCCTTTTTACATTTGATAAAGAGGGTTGTGGTGAGGTTTTCTTAACTAGGAGACACCCAGATGTTAGGGTCTCTTTGGTGATGTAGGTGGAAGACTTACCAAGCCTCGCCATAGGAGATGTATGATAGTTGTTCATAGGTGCTCGATAAGCCTAGTTGGCTTCTATTGGGTAATTGATTATATGCAGTGGAGTCAGTGATTCACTTAGAGGATACTCTGGCAAACTTTTTCCAGATTTTTTTAGCTTTGTCAATTATACAGTGGTCAATTTACTCCTTGATACACTTATTCGTTGCTGTTTGGATGCTTCTAGCTCCATTATCATTCTATTCAGTTTTCTACCATCATGGCATCAGAGATCTCAAGCACATCTGGTGGATCAAGGTCTAGTGCCAGTGTTCCGAGGAGGAGTTATAACTTGCAGGGAAAAGATAATTTTTGAGATCTGAAATTTTGATGGCACAAAATTTGCTCTATGGAAGAATCATATTAAAGATGTGTTGATTCAAAAAAGGCAATGGAAGCCTGTAAATGGAATTTCAAAAAATCTTGCTGACATGGATGAAGATGATTGCGATGAGTTACATGAAATGGCCATGTCTACCATTTGCTTGCACCTGGCCAATAATGTTTACTTTACAGTATTAGACTGTGAAAGTGCAGAGGAGCTTTGGAAGAGGTTATGCAATATGTATGAAAAAGAGATGGCATCAAATAAAGTGTATCTGATGGGAAAATTATATGACCTTCACATGAAGGACACAAATAGTGTTGTTGCTCATTTAAATGAGTTTGATGCTATATTCTCCCAGTTACAGGCTCAAAAAATGGATATGGATAATGAAATGAAAGCAATATTGTTGTTATGCACCTTGCCATCATCATGGGATACCTTTTGCACAACTATTCGCAATAGTGCACCTAGTGGTAAACTCGTCTATGATGACATATGTGGAGCACTCTTGAGTGAGGAGATTTGTAGAAAACCTATGGTTGTCACTCAGAGTGGAGATGTATATAATGTTCATGATTCTTATCAAGGAAAGAATCAGCAATGTGGCAAGAGCAAGAACTAGGAAAAGAATGGTCAACGGAATAAGAGTAAAAGTAAATCAAAGAAGAGGGGTATCGAATTCCATTATTGTTATAAGAAAGGACACATGAAGAAAGATTGTTATGCATTAAAGAATGCTAAAGGTAAAGGACAGAATGTTGATGGGCATGTTAAATAGTTACCTGTACCATCTACTTCAACTGTGAAGATTGAAGAAATTAATGCTATTTCTCATGATGCTAATGTGTTGACACTTGATAGTATTTTGCCAACTAAGGCTCTTATGGCTGATTTCTTTCCCACACATGGCTACTGGATTCTGATGCTTCTTTCCATGTGACACCACATAGAGAATGGTTCTCTAATTATGCAGCAAAGTCTCTTGGTACCCTCAGACTTGGTGACTCTTACCATTGTGACGTTGTGGGGATTGGAGATGTGGTTTTGGAGTTCATTAATGGTTCAAAATTTACTATGCATAATGTATGCCATGTACCTCAGTTATCATGCAGTTTCATGTCAGTTGGCCAACTTGATGACCTTGGCTACAAGGTGGTCTTCTATGCTCAGTTCTTTCATATATCAAAGGGCAATATGGTTATTGCAAAAGGAAACAAAGTTAGCTCACTTTATCCTTTATTTGTATCACAGAAACAAAACTTGTTAGCTATTGTTGAACAACCTATGGCTTGTATTTGGCATGGTCATATGGGCCATATATCTCGTAGTTGAATGGAAAATTTTTCTCATTCTAGCTACTTACCTGTGTTATCTTTCTCTTATTTTTCATTTTGTGAGCATTGTCATATGGAAAGCGAACCAAAAATGTGCATAGAACACACATTGACTCTTCAATTCAGCCTTTAGATCTCATTCATACAAATGTGTGTGGTCCTATGCCCACTAGGTCCTTAGGTGGTTCTCTTTACTTTGTCACTTTCATAGATGATGCTAGTAGAAAAGTTTGGGTATATCCTATCAAATCGAAGGATGAGGTATTCCCTACTTTCAAAAAATGGCTTGCTTCAGTTGAGACTAAAAATGGAATGAAGCTTAAGGCTTTACGTTCAGATAATGGGGGTGAGTATACCTCACACGAGTTCAGCCTTTTCTATGAGTCTAAAGGGATTCGTAGAGAGTTTATAGCTCCTTATACCCCAATATAGAATGGTGTAGCTAAAAGGATGAATAGAACTATCAAGATAGAGTAGTTTCTATGTTGCATCATGCAAACCTCTCACAAGGCTTTTGGGCAAAAGCAATATTGACTGTAGTTCATGTGATTAACCTTTCACCTATAACTGCCAAAGGTCTGAAAGTGGCACAAGAGTTATGGGCAAGGAAGCCACCATATTATGATCATCTTTGAGTTTTTGGGTGTGAAGCATATCTTCATATACCCAAGATTCTTAGACAAAAGTTGGACCATAAGTCAAAGAAATGTATTTTTCTTGGATATGGTCGAGAAGGACAATTTGGATATCGCTTACGGGATCTTGCAACATGGTCAGTGATCAAAAGTAGCGATGTCATTTTCAGTGATTCGAAGATGCATAAAGAGCCCATTAAGGACATTCAAGTGAGAGGAGTGGTGTTTGAGGATACTAGTCCTCCAGTTAGCATGCATGAAAATGTTGCACATAAAATGTTGCACATAGGGACATTCAAGAGAATTTCTGATCAGATCAAACTGCACATGTTCCTATTCAGCAACCATTGAGATAGTCTGCACGTGTCTCACATCCACCTAATAGATATGTTCCAGGTTTAGATTTTTTTATGTTAACAGATGTCGATGAGCCTTCTTGCTACAAAGAGGCTATGCAGACAGAAGATCATGTCAAGTGGAAGCGTGCCATGAAGAGTGAGTTGGATTCTATTCACAAGAATGGTACATGGGATTTAATACCTTTGCCAAAGGGTAGGAAATCTTTACCATGTAAACGAAATTCACATCAGATAGTGCTTCTCCAAAGTATAAAGCATGACTTGTTGCAAAGGTTTTTAAGCAACAACATGGTGTTGATTTCGAGGAAATCTTCTCTCCAATGGTCAAGATGACTACCCTGTGCATGTTGCTTGGATTCGTTGCAATGGAGGACTTAGAGTTAGTCCATATGGATGTGAAAACTACTTTCTTGCATGGAGATCTTAGAGATGAGATTTATATGGAACAATCAGAGGATTATGTAGTTCCTAGCAAGGAAATTCTAGTTTGTAAGCTCAAGAAGAGCTTGTATCGACTTAAATGGTCCCCTAGACAAAGGTACCAAAAGTTTGATGCTTTTATGAAGTCTCATTCTCGAAGCAATAAGGATCATTGTCTCTACACAAAGAGATGCTCAGATGGCAGCTTGATATGATTGATACTTTATGTTGATGATATGTTGATTGCTGGGAAGTCCTCATATGACTTGTCAATTCTCAAAAAGAAGTTGAGTCAGACATTTGATATGAAGGATTTGGGGGATGCCAAGCATATTCTTGGCATGTGCATTACTTGTGATAGGAGTAAAAGATGTATATACTTGCTTCAAAGTGAGTACATATCCAAAGTACTTCACATGTTCAATATGTAGGTGGAAAGGCATTGAGTACACCTTTACCCACATATGTGAAATTGAGCAAGCATGATTGCCCCAAATTAGATGAGGAAAAGGAATTCCTGACCAAAATTCCCTATCAATCTGTTGTTGGTAGTCTCATGTATGCTATGGTAGCTACGAGACCACACATTGCATTTGCAATGTATGCTATGGTAGCTACGAGACCACACATTGTAATGGGAGTTGTGAGTAGATATATGTCTAATCCTAGTAAGAAACATTGGGAAGCGGCCAAGATGAATTTTGAGATATCTGAGTGGCACTAAGGACAAATGTCTATGCTTAGGTAGAAGGAAAGCATCTATTATTGGTTACACAGATTCTGACTATGCTCGTTGTGTAGACAATTTTAAGTTTACATCAGGTTACATTTTTCATTTTGTTGGAGGCTGTCTCTTGGAGATCACATCTTCAAGAATGTATAGTTGTTTCCACCACAGAAGCAAAGTATGTTGCAGCAAGTGAGGCATATTAGGAAGCATTTTGGCTTTCTCATCTTGCTTGTGATATGGGTTTAGCTCAGCATGTACCTCATTTGCTCAGTGATAGTCAGTGCCATTGCTTTGACTGAGAATCTGGTCTATCATGCAAAGACCAAGCACACTGAGGTGAGGTATCACTTCATTAGAGATTGCTTAGCCATTGAGCGTATTATTCTTGAGAAGGTTCACACTCGACATAATGCTGCAAATGCTTTAACTAAAGCTCTACCACACGATAGCTTTCGACACTATTGTCACTTGATGGGGGTTACTTGATTCATGATCTTACACAGTCACTTGTATATTGTGTAACATGCCCATTAGGTGGGAGGTATAGTTTGTATACTTACACTCAGATATTCTTTATCATTCTCTATTTTTCTCCAATACTTACTTTGGCCATATTGGCCTTGAGTGGGAGATTGATATTATTTGTGTCCATGTGAAAGGCCAAATGGCCATCGGACACTTCTTTGTATATGTTCTTTAATAAAACATATAGTGGCATGGTCAGTCATAGACTATAAGTTCGATCGCATTTGTAACACCTAAGAAGTCTGTGTTCGTGCTCCCTATGTACTGTGTTTTTTTTCTACGTATTCTGTAGCCTCTGTGTGGAGTACCATGTGTGGTGCTTGGAGCTCGGTTTTCTACAACCGAGTATATCCTTGTGGAGCTCTCGACAAGAGAGCACACTGTGGTGTATCACCATCGAAATACTTCAAGCTCTAGATGCAAAAGAGAGTCCTCCTTTGAACTTTGATTTCAATGATGGCACCCTCCTAATCCGATGTTGCTAGATGTGTTCAAAATGGCCTTCTGATTCATAATGGCCTTCCAGTTTTATTTTCAGAGGACTTCTCCCTCTATCTCACTTTTGATGTCTCCCATTTTTGGCATCCATGGTGCATCATCAATCTTCCTCAACACAATAGAGGAGCTCAATCCAGAGCTGATTGCTGCCCTGTGCCCACAACCCTGCCTACACATACAGATGAATGGAGAGAAGCTGATTGCTGAACGATGAGCTGCTCTGAACATTACTATGTACACATAAATGGACAGACATATTCCACATGCAAAACAGATGTTTACATCAAACATGTGTTTTAAGCTTTCAAATCATCCCTAAAAGATGATCAACGTTCAAAGTGTTGCTAGCTTCTTGAATCAAGAACGAAGTTTCAATGTCCAGAAAGAGTCATAACAAGCAATTATCACATCCTTCAACGTGCATTGAACCATCAAGATGACACCAAAATAGTGGTTATAACCACTTTAAAATGAAAGATGCAATCAAGGCATCTTCTAGAAAAACAGCATCACGGCTAACCAAAATGTGTTTAGCCTATGGATGATACAAATGATAGCTTTTAGAATTGTACCCAACAAAAATACATTTCACTACATTATCATCCAATTTCTTGTGTTGTTGTTCAAGAGTTAGGCTTTACTACATAGTTGAAGCAGTTGAAGTTTCACTCATGGAGATGGCGAGATGTATATTCAAGTTATTATGTCAAACTCTTGACCATACATCTTGCCGTCTCCATGAGTGACATGTTCTTCCATTCAGAAACTCCATTATGTTGAGGTGTATCCAGCATTGTACACTGATGTTTTATACCACATTCAGCTAGAAATGTAGTAAAGTCAGAAGACATATATCCCCCCCTCAATCAAAACGAAGGGTGCCCATTTTACATGCTGACAGATTTTCAGCCAAAACCAAAAACTATTTGAAGCACATAAACACTTCAGACTTTGATTTCAATGGGCATACCCATGCATGCCTGGAAAATTCATCAATGAAAGTCACAAAGTAAAGATAGTTTCCAAAAGAGGGTGTATGCATAAGACCATAGACATTGCTATGAACAAGCTGCAACTTCTGATTAGCTCAAACTAAACCATCTTTTGGGAATGAGGAATCCTATATTTTTCTCAAAATACAGCCTTCACACACATGTTTACCAGGTGCCTCAAGTTTGGGCAAAGAGGACACCATTTCAGATTTCTACAGGCATAGCAAACTAGCAAAATTCAGATGGCCAAAGTGTGCATGCCAAAGCTTTGCATATGACATAGCCTGAGAATCATGTACTGCACATGCTAAATCATTCATAGATTTTTCATAGTGTATGAGCTTATACAACCCATTACATAAAATGCCAGAAGCAATAATGAGATCCCCATTTGACAGATCATGAACTGTACATTTTCATCAAAAAATTTCACAACGAAGCCAATCTTGGCTAGTGCTAAAACTTATAACAATGTTTTCTTGATCCCTGGTACAAATAGAGCATCTGACAATGTAAAAGAACTACCATCACTAGTAGTCAAAATGATCTACCCATACTAGGATAAGAGGAGTTGTTGGCACATGTGACACTACTCCCTATAGGGGAAGGCTCGAGTGAAGTGAAGAAACTGCACTGCAAGGTAATATGTTTGGTTGCCCCACTATCAAAGTACCAAGCATCAGAGTCTACTAAAGACATACACTGTTCATGAGAAGATGGGTCAAAACTGCAAACAGTAGTAAATTCCCATTCTTCATTCTGCACAGGGTTAGTAGACTCTGTTTTGGGTGTTGAGGCCTCTCCAACACCAATTCCAGCCTCTTTCTTCCTTGCCTCTTTAGCATCCAATTTTGGAAGATCTTTATTACATGATCATTTCCTTTATAGTATTTGCAAAACAATTTCTTCTTTTCTTGTTTCTTCTCTTCTCTGTCTTCCTTCTTCGATTGTGCAGAATTAGCAAATTTTTGCTTACTAATAAAAGAGCTCCATTTACCTTTGCCCTTCTGACTAGCCGAGAAAGCTTCATCTGCAACACGCATAATGGACCTATTCTACCTAGACTGATCTTCTTGCAACAGAACAGAGACAATCTCCTCAAATGTTAAGGCATTTCGATTTCCTTTCATCATCAAACGAAGAGTAGAAGCAAAACTCTGATATGAATTGGGAAGACCATTCAGAATAGTCTGCACAAGTGGACTGTCAGGCAAGACCATCTACAAAAATCAATTGTTCCTTCAAATCTTTTATCTTTGTCAAAAAAGTATCCATGGAATCTCCTTCATTCATGTGCTCACTCTCCAACTATTTTCAGAGGTTTTTTGGAGGTACGCAACATGAGCCTCATTCCTTGCCTGGTACAAAGTTGTACGTGTATTCCAAGCATCATGCGTTGTTCTACAAGAGCAAATATGAGGAATAATGGCATGTTTGATAGACAAGGCTATCAATGTATGTGCCTGTGCATCTTTGCCATCCCAAAGAATTTTCTCCGCAGTAGCAGGAATTGCAACATGAATAGGAACATGAAGAAATATCATCATCTTCAATGTCATCTACATCACCTTCAGCAATTGTGTTTGTAGGTGTAATAGGACATTTTTCAACACCTTGCACAATATTCCACATTCCTTTTTCAACCAATACATGATGTGTCATATAATCCCATAATGGGTAATTGGTATCGTCCAACTTATCCTCAACAGCCAACATATGGAATACATCACTGCTTTTAGCCATGGCCTCTAACTAAAATACCTTGATGCAGAAAATTGGATGTATTCCAAAAAGTTGAACAGAACTATCCTATTGAGTTCTGCTTAATGTGTAGCAGACTTCAAGATGCTTATATTGAAAAATTAAAACCTATATATATCTTTGTCCACAAAAAGACAAAGTGGCGTGCACAAGCATTGTGATAGTGCATTTGGAGGCCAAAACGAGCTCAGATTGTGATTTCGGCATGATACAACAAGGCAGTTTTGATCGCCTAATCACCCTAAGTATGCTCACCAAATTTTGTGCAATTCCGAGACTGTGATCGGAGAGGTGTTGATGATGCCCTAGATGAAGTTGTGACCTGCTCTAATACCAATTGTTGGAGTTCAAGGTCTGCGGAAGCACACAAATAGTGCAAGGAAGAAGAAGAAGCTTGGAGCACAACACACAATATTGAATGTATTACCACTAGAATGTACAAAGATAAGTAATTTGTTAGGGAAATATTCATATATACAAGCCAAGGGAAAAAACCCCCTCAAGAGGGAAAAAAGTGCCCCATTGGTCCTAGTGTGTTCACACACATCACTACCTAAATATATCAACCGGGGGAAGCTCAAGGATTATAGTAAGGTTCCCTAAAGTCACATTGGCAGGTGTAGAGCAGAATTATTGCAATACCAACTCATCTCTAGATTGTATCCAACCATCTCCTCACACATATCATAGGTTGCAGGAAGGTATTTGCACCACTTTCTAATTCTTTAGGTAGAAGAGTGGTCATTGCATATGGTCATGGTTTGGATGTTATAGGTGCTAGAGAAGTAAACCTAAAGTCAAGAATAGATGGAAATTTCACAATTTCTAATGTTCTTTATGTTCCAAAAGTGAAGAAGAATTTTCTCTCGATATCTACTTTCTTGATAGATGGATATAAAGTTGTTTTTAAGAAAGATTCATGTCAGATCCTCTCACCTAATGAGGAGCATTGTCTACTTCAAGGTGAAAATAGAACCAATTCTTTTACAGCTAAGGAGAACATGAAGTTATGGCATGCTAGATTTGCTCATATGAGTTATATAAATCAAGCACATCAAAGATCAAGAAATAATGGATATTTTGCCTACTTTTGCTTTACCAAATGATGAAAAATCATGTGAGGGATATCTTGAAGGAAATATTCACAAATTCAAGAAACATGGATATATCATGGCCACAAGGAAGTTGCAAATTATACATTCAAATGTGAATGGACCTATGAGAAGAGATTTCATTCAAGGTTACAAGTATTTTGTCATATTTATTTATGAATTTTTGAGATATTTATTACCATTAGTGTCCATGTGAAAGGCCAAATGCCCGTCGAACACTTTTTATATATGTTCTTTAATAAAACATATAGTGGCTTGGTCAATCACAGACTATAAGTTTGATCGTACTGTGTGCGGTAGTTGGAGCTCACTTTTCTACCTCACAGATATCGTCTTGGAGCTCTCGAGAAGGAGAGCACACTGTGGTGCACCGCCATCGAAATACTTCACTGGTATCAGAGCATTTTGACATAAAAACTTTGTTCCTTTTGTGCAAGTGAAGCGAGCACCTACCCGCCCACCCAAGACTTTCTCCAAGGCTTACCATTAAGGCAGTGAACAAACTAGACCTTGGCATACCTTGTCATCCGAGTCACCGAAGTCACCATTGGCACCATTGGCTACGTGTCTGGGAGGACCTCAACGATCAAGGAAGACAAAGATTCCCCGTACTTCCTAGGAGGTCTTCTGTTGTTTTTACTTCTTTGACAACAAATGTTCACCTTTTTGGGCTGTGTTTTCAGCCACACTAGTCAAGCTACAGGTTTCCTAAAAGATTTTAGTTGTGGTGGGAGCAGCCACTGTAAGTCTATGAAAGTTTTTTGCGCCTAAAGAATAGAGTTGACAGACACTTGTAGGTGTTATTGGCTAGTGTTTAGGCTTTGAATTTGGTTTATCAGTTCCACTTTACTACATATATTGAGCACAAATACACTATGTATACTTATGTGGATATCGCTTATGTACATCCATGTGTTCATTGATATAACAATTACGTTTTTGGCATAAAGTCGTTTATGTTTGATAAAGAGGGTTTGGTGAGGTTTTCTTAGATGGGAGACACCCAGATGTTGGGGTCCCTTCAATGATGCAGGTGGAAGACTTACCCAACCTCGCCATAGGAGATGTATGATAGTTGTTCATAGGTGCTCGATAAGCCTAATTGGCTTTTCTGGGTAACTGATTATATGCAGTGGAGTTAATGATTCACTATGCAAGTAAACATGTTAGTACTTGCAATTCTATGAGATTTAGACATTGTTCATATGCTCATTTTGTAGAGGATACTCTCGCAAAATTTTTCCAGATTTTTGTTTATCAACTATAGAGTGGTCAATTTACTCCTTGATACACTTATTGGTGTGAGCACATTAATTCTCACATAATCCATTTTTGTTGGTCATTACTATTCATATATTCATATATTTGGGAAGACTATTGAATTCTTTCCCAAAATCTGACACTTGGCCATCCTTCTTTGAGCCTTAGTGGTGGTTGGACTCTTCTAGCTCCATTATCATTCTATTCAGTTCTCTACCATCATGGCATCAAAGGTCTCAGGCACATCTAGTGGATCAGTTTCTAGTGCCAATGTTCCAAGGAGGAGCTATAACTTGTAGGACAAAGACCATTTTGAGATCTAAAAAATTGATGGCACAAACATTTCTCTATGGAAGAATCAGATTAAAGATGTGTTGATTCAGAGGAGGCAATGGAAGCCAGTAAATGGAATCTCAAAGAAGCCTGTTGACATGGATGAAGATGATTGGGATGAGTTAGATGAAATGGCCAGGTCTACCATTCATTGCACCTAGCAGATAATCTTTACTTTATAGTATTAGAATGTGAAAGTGTAGAGGAGCTTTGCAAGAAGTTATGCAATACATATGAAAAAGAGAGGGCATCAAATAAAGTGTATCTTATGAGAAAACTATATGACCTTCGCAAGAAGGACACAGATAGTGTTGCTGCTCATCTAAATGATTTTGATGCTATATTCTCCCAGTTACAGGCTCAGAAAATGGATATGGATAATGAAATGAAAGCAATCTTGTTGTTATGCACCTTACCATTGTCATGAGATACATTTTGCACAGCTATTAGCAATAGTGCACCTAATGGTAAATTGGTCTATCATGACATATGTGGAGCACTCTTTAGTGAGGAGCTTCATAGAAAATCTATGGTTGGCACTCAGAGTGGAGATGCATATAATGTTCGTGATTCTTACAAAGGAAACAATCAAGAACGTGGCAGGAGCAAGAACAAGGAAAAGAATGGTCAATGGAATAAGAGTAGAAGTAAATCGAGGAAGAGGGATATCGAATGCCATTATTTTCATAAGAAAGGAGACATGAAGGAAGAATGTTATGCATTAAAGAATGCTAAAGATAAAGGACATAATGTTGATGGGCATGTTAAACAGCTACTTGCACCATCTACTTTGACTGTGAAGATTGAAGAAATTAATGCTATTTCTGATGATGATGATGATGTGTTGACACTCAATAGCATTGTGCCAACTGAGGCTCTTATGGCTGATTCTCTTTCCCACACTTGGCTACTAGATTTTGGTGCTTCTTTCCATGTGACACCACGTAGAGAATGGTTCTCTAATTATGCGGCAAAGACTCTTGGTACTGTGAGACTTGGTGACTCTTACGAGTGTGACGTTGTGGGGATCGGAGATGTGGTTGTGCAGTTCATTGATGGTTCAAAATTTACTATGCATAATGTATGCCATGTACCTCAGTTATCGTGCAGTTTGATGTTAGTTGGTCAACTTGATGTCCTTGGCTACAAGGTTGTCTTCTATGCCCAGTCCTTTCTCATATCAAAGAGCAATATGGTTATTGCAAAAGGACACAAAGTTTTCTTACTTTATCCTTTATTTGTATCACAGAAAGAACACTTGTTAGTTGTTATTGAACAGTCTATGGCTATTATGCTAACAAATGCTGATGAGCCTTCTTGCTACAAAGAGGCTATGCAGACAATGGATCATGTCAAGTGGGAGCATGCCATGTAAAGTGAGTTGGATTCTGTTAACAAGAATGGTACTTGGGATTTAGTACATTTGCCAAAGAGCAAGAAAGATTTACCATGTAAATGGGTATATAAGCTAAAATTCACATCAGATAGTGCTTCTCCAAAGTATAAAGCACGACTTGTTGCAAAGGGTTTTAAGCAACAATATGGTGTTGAATTTGAGGAAATCTTCTCTCCGGTGGTCAACATGACTACCCTATGATGTTTCTTGGATTTGTTGCAATGGAGGACTTAGAGCTAGTCCAAATGGATGTGACGACTACTTTCTTGCATGGAGATCTTACAGATGATATCTTATGGAACAACTAGAGGGTTATGTAGTTCCTGGCAAAGAAAGTCTAGTTTGTAAGCTCAAGAAGAGCTTATATGGACTTAAATAGTTCCCTAGAAAATGGTACCAAAATTTTGATGCTTTTATGAAGTCTCAAAGCTATTCTCGAAGCAATGAGGATCATTGTCTCTACACAAAGAGATGCTCATATGGTAGCTTGATATGCGTGATACTTTATGTCAATGATATGTTGATTGTTGGGAAGTCCTCTTATGACTTGTCATCTCCAAAATAAGTTGAATCAGACATTTGATATGAAGGATTTGGGGGATGTCAAACATATTCTTGGCATGTGCATTACTTGTGATAGGACTAAAATATGCATATACTTGTCTCAAAGTGAGTACATATCCAAAGTACTTCACAAGTTCATTATGCACAGTGGAAAGGCATTGAGTACATCTTTACCCACATATATGAAATTGAGCAAGAATGATTGCCCTAAATCTAATGAGGAAAAGGAATTCATGAACAAAATTCCTTATCAATCTACTGTTGGTAGTCTCATGTGTGCTATGGTAGCTATGAGACCTGACATTGCATTTGCAGTGGGGGTTGTGAGCAGATATATGTCTAATCCTAGCAAGAATTATTGGGAAGCGGTCAAGATGATTTTGAGATATCTGGGTGGCACTAAGGAAAACTTTATATGCTTAGGTAGAGGAAAAGCATTCATTATTGGTTACACAGATTTCAACTATGCTAGTTGTGTAGACAATCGTAAGTCTACATTAGGGTACATTTTTCATTTTGTTGGAGGTGTTATCTCTTGGAGATCTCGTCTTCAAGAATGCACAGCTCTTTCCACCACAGAATGAGAGTATGTTGCAGCAAGTGAGGCATGTAATGAAGCACTGTGGCTCTCTCATCTTGCTTGTGATATGGGTCCATCTCAGCATGTACCTTGTTTACTCAGTGATAGTCAGACTGCCATTGCTTTGGCTAAGAATCCAGTCTATCATGCAAAGACCAAGCACATTGAGGTGAGGTATCACTTCATTAGAGATTGCTTAGCCACTGAGTGCATTATTCTTGAGAAGGTTCATACTCAAGATAAGATGTAGATGCTTTGACTAAGGCTCTACCACAGGGTGGGTTTAGAAACTATTGTCACTTCATGGGGGTTACTTGATCCATGCTCTTACATAGTTACTTGTATATTGTGTAACATGCCCATCAAGTAGGAGGATAGTTTGTATACTTACACTGAGGTATTCTTTATTTTTCTCCCATAGACACTTTGGCCATATTGGCCTTTAGTGGGAGATTGTTAATGTTAGTATCCATGTGAAATGCCAAATGGTCGTCAAACACTTTTTGTATATGTTCTTTAATAAAACATATAGTGGCCTGGTCAGCCACAGACTGTAAGTTCGACTGCATTTGTAACAGCTAAGAAGTCTTTGTTTGCGCTCCCTGTGTACTATGTTTTTCTGCATATCATGTAGCCTCTATGCGAAATATTGTGTGTGATAGTTGGAGCTAGGTTTTCCACTCCAAGGATATTGTCATGGAGCTCTCAAGAAGGAGAGTGCACTGTGGTGCATTGCCATCAAAATCCTTCAATATTTGTGGATTTATGATCTTAAAGAAAAGTCAAATGCCTTTCCTACTTTGAAGAAGTTCTTAGCTATGGTTGAAAATGAAAGTGGACTTCAAATATTTTCTTGAAGACAAAGGTATTTCTCATCAACTCACTATTTCTTACACTCCATAATAGAAAGGTGTTGTAGAGAGAAAGATTAGAATACTTGTTGAGATGATGCATAGCATGATGTCATCCAAAAAGCTTTCTTCTAAATTTTGGTTTGATGTAGTACATATAGCTAATCAGATTTTGATTATATCTTCCACAAAATCTTTAAAGGTCATCACACCTTATGAAGCTTTTATGGTAAAAAAAACAATGTGAGTTACTTCAAAGTATTTGGTTCTCCAGCTTATGTTTGCATTCAGACAAAAGATCATGGTAAGATTGATTTAAAAGCCATCAAAGCTAGCTATATTGGTTATGCAATTGAAAGAAAAGGATATAGATTCTATATTCCAAAAATAGATAATATCTTACTCTTAGGCAATGCATATATTTTGGAAAGTTAGATGTATGATAAGAAGGCAGAGATTCCAAATTTTACAAAAGAAGATGAGTATGCATTTTTTTGAAGGAATTTAGATTCTTACATTTAGCCATACAAAGGGGGTGATGAACCTTCTCAAACCCTAAAAGTTGTCTTTAATAAAGGTAAAGAGAAATTTTCATTTCCTACATTTATATCTAGTCCGTCATCAGTACCTCTTGAAGTTCTAACTTATTAAGTTGGAGAAAGTTCTAGAATTCTAGAAGAAAGAGGTAGTGACGAACAAGAAGACATTGCACCACTTTTCAAGAATACTATGAGGTGGTTATATCAAAATTGGAAGGACAATGGTATAAAGAACTTCACAGGTAGAACAAGAATTCAAACAAGGAAAGAACAAGCAGATCAGGTAAATTATGCAGAACATTTTGGGATTCATAACATCTTAACACTAACTTCAGTTGAGAATGAACCAGGAAACATTAAAGATGCAAAAGAAAGTCCTATTTCATGCAAGAAGAGATTGATTCTATTCATAAGAATCAAACATGGAAGCTTTCTAAGTTACCAAAAGATAAAAAAGCAATTGGTGTTAAGTGGATCTTCATAATCAAAAGAAAAGCACGTGTTACTATTGATAGGTATAAAGCAAGGTTACTTATCAAAGGTTATGCACAAAAAAGTGAGACTATGATGAGACTTTTGCACCTTCTTCTAAAACGATAGTATTCAGAACAGTACTTTCTCTTGTTGCATTCTTTAGTTGGAATGTATACCACTTAGATATCAAAACAATGTTTCTTTAAGGTGATCTTGAAGAGGTCTACATTCAGCAGCCACAAGGTTTTGAAGAGATAGGTAAAGAGGACTTAGTATGCAAGATTATCAAAGCATTATATGGTTTAAATCAAGAGCCAAGAGCATGATATGAGAAGATACATCTCTATCTTTTATCTATCAATTTTGAAACACAGAAGATGCTCCTACTCCTTATGTTAAATAGAAAAAGTTGCCTTGATTATTGTTATCATATATGTTGATGATATGATTATGACAAGTCCCAAGGATCCAAGTGAGCCAAACATTTGACAAGTTATGATGTCAAATTCATGCATAAAAGGTGCTTCGTCAAAGGAGCATTTGCCATGTGGGCCCAAAATACATGGCCTTTGGCTTGGAATGCATTCCATCTTCATTCTTCTAGTCTTTGGTATTTTCCATAATGCAAGGGGGAGAGGTATGGAGAGTCCCACTACGAAATCTTTTGAAGTAAAAAAATGTGGCATGCATTATCTCAACCAACACACAAAGATTGGAGTTGTAGCCCATGCACCCTCTCTGATAGTGCTTCTGTAATATTTCTTATGTGAAATCACTATGATGATGGATGAACACAATAGAAGCAGGTTTTTTTTAGTGCTTCATTGCGTTTGATTATGCTTCTTTCACCTTCTTCCACTCATGCATCGCTTTGCATCCTTATGCGCCATCATCTTCTCATACTTCTCCTGGTGAAAATCTTTTCCTTTATCAATTTTCTCCTAAACCTTTGCAATAGCAGTGGCAACCTTCTCTTTGGCCCCTATATCAGCATGCTTTACAAATTGCAAAAAACTTCCCCTTAGAGGAAAAAATAACAATGTCGACAATGCTCAGCAACATTCAATAGGTTACAACTTCCTAGAACAATACAAGCTCATGAAAAATCTTCATATGCTTTTTTCTCTTCCTTTCTCAAACCTGAGCACTTGTGCCTTACTTGTATCATCTTCTCTCCTCTCTCTCTCCCGCCCCTCCCTCCCTCCCTCCCTCCCTCCCTCCCTCCCTCCCTCCCTCCCTCCCTCTCTCTCTCTCTCTCTCTCTCTCTCTCTCTCTCTCTCTCTCTCTCTCTCTCTCTCTCTCTCTCTCTCTCTCTCTCTCTCTCTCTCTCTCTCTCTCTCTCTCTCTCTCTCTCTCTCTCTCTCTCTCTCTCTCTCTCTCTCTCTCTCTCTCTCTCTCTCTCTCTCTCTCTCTCAAAGATGTATTTGGCCTCCATTGTGTATCTCTCATCTCCTTCCTTAGGCGATATGGGTATCCATGATTATGGATCTGCTTTCTTTGATGGCTATGCTAATTTATTGAAGGACTTTGCACCATATGGATAAGATAGAGGGAAGGATGCTACAATCTTGGTTCGAAGGGGCACTTTTGCAAATACAATGTCTCTCGTTGACTTACTATCCATCATAGCTACAAGATCTCCTCTATGTTTCCTTGCAAGAAATGTTGAGAGTATCACTTGTGACTGTATTAGTTGAAGTAGATGGCACAACATGGACCATGGTGCAATATGAAATATATAATTGATTTCAAAAGTTAATAAAACATTTTTACAAGGTGAAGTGCTTGAAAGCACTTTATTTTACATAAAGAAAATATATAAAGTGAAAAATTAAGGATTAAATGCATACTTAATCAATAATAAGAAGAGAAACGATTGAAGATTGAAGGGTTTTGGTGTGTTGAACAAGAGGAGCAAGGAGGAGATTGAGGGAGAGAGAGGAGAGAAGAAATGCGCATGCATGTGTGGGAGCCTGAAACCCATATAGTGTTCTTTGTGAGGCAATGCTCTATAAATGATGTATATATATGAATATAGGGGTAAGGTCACATCACCCTTAGATCCCCAACGATCTCCCACATAAGGGTCAATGTGACCATAAGTGGAAAAACATACAAAGAATTATGTAGGACTATACAATAATGTACAAGAAGAGTCTAGAACTCAACCCATACCAATCAACCTACACCAACTGCCTCAAACAAGGTGTATCCATGCACCTAAAACTGCTCTAGACTCCTATCGACAAGAATCGAGCTGACATTTGAATGACATAAGAATCGATGAAGTTGTTGCAAATCTCCCACTCATTCTATGCCTATATCAATCATCAAACAATTAACAACTCCAAGTGAACACAAATATGGAAGAAAAGAGATAATCTCATAAGACATTGTTTATTTTTTACGAAAACTGACACTAGCCTATATGAAAAAGGAATGTTTTATGAAAAGGAAAAGCCCTATATATGTCTTATTTTCTTGTCTTCATTATGAAAATCTCAAAGGAAAGAATCCAAAACATTTAGAGAATTATAAATACATCAAAGAAAAGTGGTACAAAGTATGTCTTTTTGTATTTAGTTGTCCCCATGGATAAGACCCTTTACCAATACTTTTGTGACATGCTTTTGAACAAATGATGGCCTACTTTGTATAGTTGACCAATTAAGATATTAAATGCTATTTCATATATAGGATGTTATCACATTTCAATAGTGATGTGTGAATACACTTAGATATATCAAGATATTTTTTTCCCTCTTTAAAAGGTTTCTTTTCTAGCTTATACATGCCATTAACGCTAATAAGCTACTTATATCATTATGTTACATGCTTAGAAATATCTGTAATTATTTTTCTCCTAATATCATTCTCCATCATATTGTTTAGTGTGTTCTTTCCCCTCAGTCTTTGCCAATTGATAGTAGATCAAATCATTACTTCCTTGAGTTGTATACTTGCAGAGTCCTCTCGATATCTCAAATATCTATAAAATTTGGTGCACATTATCAAGCTGAAAAATACTTCAAACAAGCTTGAAGAGTTAGCTATTGTCAAAAGTATTTTACCAAACATGAGACATCTTACTACATGTTTTTGGGTACTATGTTTTGGGTTAAAGGGAACATTCTTTCTTCTCTAAAGATGGTATAATGAGATAATAGTGTTAATTATAGCTTATTCACAATGATGCCTATGGTCCTATACAAACAAAATATTTTGATAATTACCTATACTTTGTGAACTTATGCATGACTTCTCCAAGGATGCATGAATATATCCACTACAATCAAAGTCCTAATAGTTCTTTTTTGTAAATTGAAGCAATGTTAAAAAAATTCAATATATCAAAGGGGCATTCTACATTCTAATTGAGGGATTACATATCTAATAATATAATGCACTTTTTGCTAAGTGCGGGATTAAAAACTTGCAGGGCTATCATATACATTTCAATAGATTTGAAACTACGCATCATTAAGTTCACTTCCTGTCTCTTTTCAATGATAAACTTTCAATGTAGCTCCCATTTAGGGGATTTCTGAACCTATACAAGTTTTGAAAATGAGGACATGGATCATTTTATTTCAGCATTTGTACAACATGTGTTTGATAAGCTAGCAAACAAAGAGGAGAAAACTATGCCAAAATGATTGGCAAAAATAATGATAGAAAGTGAATTAGGTGCATCTTCACCGTATCGTGCTCGCTTTAGCTCTCATGATTTCTTTTTCATCAGATCATTAGCAATCAATATATCACTTTGTCTTGACAACGAGAAATTTCTATTGATGAATGGTTCAAGATACCATGTATTCAATATGGAAAAGATACATGCCTTCTTATCAACACATGAATCAATCTTTACTTTCATGTAGTAACTACGCATCATTAAGTTCACTTCTTGTCTCTTTTCAATGATAAACTTTCAATGTAGCTCCCATTTAGGGGATTTCTGAACCTATACAAGCTTTGAAAATGAGCACGTGGACATTTTATTTCCAAAGCATTTGTACATGTGTTTGATAAGCTAGCAAACAAAGAAGAGGAGAAAACTATGCCAAAATGATTGGCAAAAATAATGATAGAAAGTGAATTAGGTGCATCTTTACCGTATCGTGCTCGCTTAAGCTCTCATGATTTCTTTTTCATCAGATCATTAGCAATCAATATATCACTTTGTATTGACAATGAGATTGTTTCTTTTGATAAATGGTTCAAGATACCATGTATTCAATATGAAAAGATACATGCCTTCTTATCAACACATGAACTTTAGAGAAATCCAATTAAAAGCAACTTAATATGAAGTGTGCATATGATATACTTCCAACCATTTCGACATGCTCTTCATTGGTTCTAATGAGATACATGTATCTTAGTTTAAGGCTGATATGTCTTCTTTTGAAATTTTACATTTAGGGCTTTTGCATCACTATTTGGACATTCAATTATGCAAGTTGATGAACAAACTCCTTTGTGTCAAACAAGGTATATTAACAACTTATTGCACCGTTTTGGCTCAAAAAACTTTAAATCCTTTTCCACTCCCATAAAAGGCAAAATTAAATTGAACTTCCATAATACCAGAGTTACATTTTAGGAGATCTTTTCCCCAGGCTCATATGTATGCCACTGACCATGATGAGCTAGTTATCTTTGTACATTGCACATTTAGTAATATCAAGTAATCTGTATATGCTTCTGCTCACCAAACTTCAACATAGCATTCAACAAATTGATAAAGAACCATTTTCAGCAGCTTCATCACAAACTGCAGAAGACTTGTATTATTAACCAATTGTATGCTCAAGTTCATATTTTACAGTTTTAACTCATTTATATACTTCGTTAGATATTTAAGTTTATAATTCGACAAGAAGTTATAAAAATCATCATACAAGAGTATCAAATGTACAATACCATGTTCTAAATCAATAAAGATATTCTGAATCTAGATGAATCAGCATGCCCAACCTACGTGCAAGAGGGCTGAGGACTGTTAGCATAGCAAAGATGGAGCATCACTGATATTACCAATACTAATTGGTTGATCCACAAGTTGAAACTTACATGTCAAGTTCCTCGTTAATATAATACAGCATAAACACTTAATTTAGAGCACCAGAGCATCATGTTGGCATCCTTCAAATACACCTGTCTCCTGGAGTCTGTTATTTGTCAGGGCTAATGGTAGCAGTGGTGACTTTAACTGTTAATCCTACACACTTGTAGCTTGGTATGCACTCCTGTCATTGGCTGGGATGCCTTCGCAGTTTTAAACATGGACTGGCATTGTATAGCTTAAAGCATGGGCCTGGAAGCATCTTGGTATTGCCCTGGTTAATGCTTCACTTTATCAGTCCGCATGGACAAAGATAGTGATTAAGGAGAAAGTGAAATTGTCAAGGAGAACCAGAAGTACAGGAGTACGTGAACTTCCTATTTGAGGGTTGACTTTGAACCTGATCTTCATAGACCTAAGAGTATCCTATTTCCTCCAAAATTTTAAGCGTCTCACGGTGAACCTGGCAAAATAAAACGAAATTTTCACAAGATATATTTCAATATGTATTGCTGAAAAAATTACTCATCAGCATCTGTCGGAAAAGAACTGACCCATTCAAGCTGTTGCACACCAACTCCAGCAGTATTTGTCTCATACATGCTACCAAGAACCTGACATTTAAGAATCAAAACCTCAAATAAGAATATGTGAGTTCAGAAGGCTTGGATTATGAATACACTACATGTGTAACTTTTTACTGCATATGAAATTTGCTTCTCAGTGATATTTATGCTGTTTAGTGTTCAGGTTCTCCACTAATCATTTGCTTCAATTAAAACCATTTAATCATTTGATTCCACATTATGGCTTGTAGGTTTCCAGTCTTCTCAAGAGATCAACATCCTAGGGAAAGCACTTGAGATGGCATTAATTTTGTTGACATTTTAGATACCATGTTCTTGGGTAGAATGAAGATCACATGAACATACTCTTATACATGGATTAAAATCAATATCACATTCTAGGTCATCAGCCCTGAGTTTTACAATGTTGAAGTGATTAAAAATCATGGCATATCATTCCTTAACAGTTTTAAAATCATTTTAGAAGAAATGGACAGAAATTCAAAAAGACGTGGTAGCTGATGAAAAGTGCATACACACCAATCTTCCAGTACATCCAATTTGGAAGCCCAAATCTTCATGGATTTGAGTGCATAAGGGCTCATTCAAAAGCTAACAAACTGTACTTCATGAATAAGGCTTGAAGACATGATTACTTTCTCTGTTTGATTCTTATATTTACACATCTTTGTATCTCCTGTACCATTTCAAGTCTATCTCTAGCTATCCAATGCTTATGAAGTTTTGGACGTCTTAACTGTTGGATTAGCTTCATTTCTATGTAGTTTTCATAAAAAATATCTGAGTGTGGTGAGAGAAACAGAGCTCTGTGCATCTGTGAACAATGGTCATCAAAGACCTACTACCTTCAAGCTGCGAATAGGTGTTGGTAAAGATCAGCACTCAAAACATTCATAGTATTTTCTCACATCAAAGAAATACGCAGCAGTATTGGAATACTGGACAGAATAAGAGCACCTTAAAACTTACTTCTGCCAGCTGAAAGAAGTTACTTACAAGAGTAGTAAAATAGTTCAGGAAAAACAGCCAGATGAATCATCTGATATTTTCTGTGGAGAATGAATGACACACCATAGACACCACCATGTGCTTTCACACTGGTTGCATGCAAAGATACTTTATGTTGTATAATTCTAAGTGCCCAGGTTCCCACAATGAAATTACAATGGACAAGTTCAGCTGGAAGAGTCAGACACATAGCTATCCACACTTATTCACACCATTGCAATAACTCGAACTTAGTAAAAGAATTCATATTTCATTATGACGAGTTAAGGGTTTTGGGATACTGACTGCGAATTGTGCATCATATCCATGAATCATTGGGAATGCAAGCACATACTAGCACATAACCTTTTTTACCGAGGATTGTTGCCTGAAATTGAGATTAGAATTAAAAACAAATAGAAGACCTTCATTACTGCTTCCAGAAACATTCCTGGCCGCACTGGAAGTTCATGGTCTGATTTGGATGACACCTGCAAATTTGTACAGCACACATGATTATTGACGAAAAGCAATAAATGGATTCTAAGTAACCATCATTCTAACAACCTTTGACTTTTCTGCACGATTCTGCCCCTCCACATCATCATTATCCGTTTCCTCTGGGGGATCTTGTCCTTCATCCTTCCCATTCATTACATTTAATAGCTTTTGACGCAAAGATGGTCCAGGTCTGACACTAACAATACTGGATAAAAATTTGACCTGTATATTTGATAACAGTAAGAGAAAAACGATCAAAACATAATGATAACTCAAGACTCAAGGCGGTAGTCTTCTTAAGCATTTGAACCAAGCTTTTTACATACCACATTGGAAGGTAAGTTTTTGAAGCCCCGATTATCATTTCTTTCATCTAGCAATCCACCACCTAGCATACTTCTAGCCTCATCCCTTATAACAACCAACTTCGCCAATAACCTTCTATCTTTGATTCTTGGTTTCTCTTCCATGGACTGGAAAGGAGAGAAAAGGGTAAAGTATTAATATGGGAGACGTCCCGATATAATCTCACAAATTGAAGCAGCATAAAAATGTAATCCTCTCAAGTGAACTTAATTAAGGAGACACAGGTGAACAATCTTTCTTCGGCATAATAAGTAATCAGTTCATATGTGCCTAAGGAACCAGAATAAAGATTACAGCTTGTAAATAAAGAATTTGAACAAAATTTTGGGAGATTGTTACGTAATGATTATCGGTCAAGAATGAGTTGAACAAGAATGAGATAGCGTAATGACATTTTGATAGATCACGGGTAGAGGACTGCCACATGATTGTGAGGGTACCTCACAATTTGGTCCATAAAACACCAAGACAAAGAAGTGGACAGTAAACACTAGATGAACAACCCAAACTACTACACTTCTATAATCACTTGGCATTGTTTGGATTCACATGAGCTTTCAGTGTAAATTCTCTAAGAAAAGTGTGAGTATGGGCACGGATGCTCATGCATGTGCAGCTAGATATTGGTATGATTCTTCATCCAGAAATGGATCAGAAGAAAGAGAACCAATGGATTTCTCCATAACTAGAATTTTTCCCATCTATTGATAGAAGCAACATCTACCGACAGCCGAAATTCCAACATGGTAAGTAGCAAATCCTTTTCACAACCCCAAATAGAAAGCCTATGAATAAGCTGTGTTATTTGGTTGCCTTTGAGGTGACACCATGGAAGTCATAAAGGATGTGTGAACCCACTCTTATGGGTTGGCAGGTGGACCCTCACATGATTGCCACATGGCACCCATGGGAGAGGCCATGAGGTAGGTTACAATATTAAAATAGAGAGACTACAGGAATGATAGGTACGTGGCTGGGAGGATGGTACGTAGTTTCTTAGGCAATTGATCGACTCCATGTTCTTGTTCCTTGGATTTCATGCTGAGCGGTGGGCAAAACAGGAAGACTCATCGAGAATATATCTAGCATTGATATCAGAGCCAGATGTCAGCGGCGAGCAAATCCACACGGAACAACGCCACGACACTGGCACAAGATGCACGCGAAGGGTCAAATTACACCAAGCACGAGCACAAGCACCCAAGGGAGGTGCCCCTTCCTCTCCTCTTTTCCTCTTTGAGACGAAAAGAATGACCATGAGCTCTTGAATTTATACCTCCAAAAAGCCTGCTTAGAATCGACATATGGGATAAATGGACGTGCATGCGAGTTCTTTAGCAAGATTGGGGAAATTTTTTATATGCTCTTCAACCATGGTGAGGAGAGTTTATTAACTTTAGCTTTTAGATCAAGTTAGAGAGGCATTTGGATGAGATTTTGAAGGAGCCTCCAGCAAACTGAACAAGTATACATGTAATATGGGATGGCCAAGAAAAAATTGGTGAACCCTCTCCATTGAAGCACTCTTGAGCTTGCCAAATATACCCTCCCATCTTTTTGGTTCATTTCACTTCCTACACCTACATCCTTGTCTTCCTCAACATATTCATGAACAATTTTGTTAGATTAGGAATGGTCAAAAAGTCAAACCATTTCTCAAAATAATCCATAAGATAATCATGTGTTTTCAAGTGAGCTTTCCAACCATACATAACGCTTGGTCATCCAATATCATTTGGACTCTCAAATATCAAACCAATTACAGCGAAAGGTGTTGGTTTTTAAGCTAACAATCAATATAGAGACATGATGGAGAAAATACAATAGATCAGAGATATGAAAGGCACAAAGCTCCAAATAGATTCATTACCTTCCATGTTGAAGTACATGAAGCGCATAAAGAATATGCATAAATTACAAGCTGTCCACAACTCCATACACAATCTCCAAAGCTGAAGATGATCCCCTCCAAATAGATAAACTCCAAGATGTTGCACACTTTGTTGAAGATGAAGAAAACACAACTCCACATTTCCAAGTCGAAAAAACCACCTCCTTCAAACCCTAGCTCATTAGAAGAGCTCCATGAGTGATGATTTAAATGCCCATAACCAAGCCTTTAGGTAGGCTTACACCTTTGAGAGAAAAATTTACGAAAATCCACCATAAAAGCTTTATCACAAAAACTTACATGAAAAAGCTATTTTGGCTTTCCGTGTCTTTCAAAAATAGTTGCCACCAACTTTTTGTAATGCCACCTAAATAAATTATAGCCGTTGGTTCTTTGTGTAGAGATGTAATCTCCTCTTGCCATGTGTGGTACTTGATTTTCACATTAAAAAAGTGCTTTTCATATAAATTTGAGAATTAGGGTTTGAGTTTTGACCCACATTTCTTTGTCACATAGCCAAGTAATATATATCATTGAATAGCTCACAAGGAGTACTATCAATTAAAATTTTAGTCAACTTTTGACCAATTTGACCAGCCCCCTTGACCAGGCTTTGATTATTAAGTTTTAAGTGAGTTTAACATGGTGTGAGATCTCTAGTGGAAGGCTGCCTCATTAAACATATTTTCTAACAATCCCCTTCTAACCTGAAACTAGTGGAATATGCAAGGTAGGTATATTTGTTTTTGTTGGAAATGCAACCTTCCACAATAAGAATTGCACATATTTTCAGATTTTATGAGTTATTGACAAAGTCAACCATGATCAAACCCAAGCCAAAAATGATCGAAATTTGAAAAGTCTTTTCATTACACATTTGGATAGTCTAGGCCAAGAGCTATTTGTTGATATATAACACTTTGAATTTGGACCACATTTGAGAGTCAAAAGTCAAACTCTAATTTTAAAATTTGTATGAAAAGCAATTTTTATGCATGAGACGCAGTTTTTAAAAGCGAAAAACAATAGACCATATATGTTTTACCCAAAGAATATGAAAAATAACCCAAAAATCCCAAAATTAGGTCTTCATAATTTTCGGAATTAAGATTTTCAAAAACTATGGTACCTTGTTTTTTTAGTTCCTTTAAGCTTTTTTATCTTGCTTTTCATCATCAAAAAATATATACACACACGGTCCATAGCACACATCTTATTATCTTTTGGAATTCAAGCTTGGAGCTTCACACAATTGATGTCTTTCTTCAACTTGAGGAATTGGAGCTAAGGTTTCATTTTCTTCTACAAGCAAGGCAGCAACTTATAGGTGTTGTAGTTCATATATTGTTCAAGGGCAGCAACTTGAAGCTTAGCTACACAGAGGAGATCATCTTCACTTTATAGAGATTGTGAGGTTATGAAAAAATGAAGCAAATTACTACATTTATATGAAGCTTCGATGATTTTTGGTAACATTCATGTACTTCATATTTTGGAATGTATGGCACATATCTATTGTGGACCTTAAAAACCAAACAATTAGCATCAAAACATGTGGAAATAGTGCACATAGAGCATGTTGGGAATAGTGTATATTGTAGAAAGATAAGAGCATTATGAAAGACACAAGTCAATCTCTGTTCATTATTTAATAGGTGCAATATATCCATAAAAGAGGAAGGCATAAGAAGCTTAGTCATAAGAAGCTTGTTGGATACAAAAACCAAAGGAAGTCAGCTCAAGGTGGGGTCACATCAATTTTCTTCATTGCACAAGCAATCATACACATTTGTAGATGTTCTTAACAAATCACATTCAGGTATTATATCAATTTTTTTATAGATTTGCAAGATTATCGAGACAAATGTCTACGTGAACAAGGAGGGGACACATATCTACATTCAACACCTTATGGTGGACAAGTTTTCAAATTCTTGTATATTTTTCTTGTAATTTGAGATAGGTGTACCTGAATGAATCCAAGCAAACCCCAAATTCATCCTCAAACGAAAGTGCAACTATAAGCTCATGGTAGTCAACCACAAGACTACAAAGCAAGTCAACTCCATTATGCATAGTATTGATTGAATATTATGACATCCCCACTAACGTCATCAATGCCCAATAGTGCGTATAGAACTAAAAATGACTGCATGCTCACACAAACACCCCACACGCACACACACCATGAGCATAAACCCACAAAAGGCTCTACGAACAGAGTTTCTATTATTTTTTGGAATTGATGGCAAACCTAGTCATGATGAACCCTAGCACAAAACGAAAAGAAATGATAGGAAAAATTACAAAAAATGCATAGCTGATAGGGTATACACACCTATCAACTGGTTGCAACTCGGACGAAGAATCCACAAGTGAAAACTACATGTCCACTAATACAACAATCATATATACAAAATGAATCCAGGCAAACCCCGAATTCACCCTCAAACGAAAGCACAATTATAACCTCATGGTAGTCAACCACAAGACTATAAAGCAAATCAGATCCATTATGCATTATCGACTCAATACTATGACATCCCCACTGAGGTCATCAATGCCCAATAGTGGGTAGAGAACTAATAATGAATGCATGCTCACACACACCACGAGCATGAACTCACAAGAAGCTCTACAAAATGTGTTTCTATTGCTTCCAGAAGTGATGAGCAAACTCTGACATAATGACGCCTAGCACAAAATTCAAAGAAAAGATAGGAAAAATTACAAAAAACTCAGAGTTGAAAGCATATGACTGATCTTTGATAGGCCTTGCCAACCTTGGAAGTTAATACTTGATGAAAGCATATGACTAATACTTGATAGAATTTGCCAACCTTGAGAGTTGAGAAAGTATGTTTAAATCTATACTTTATCTTTTGCTTTCTCTATACTTGTCTCTATCCCTCCAAGCAAATAATTGATTGAGAGGGGTATGGAAAAAAATTTTCAATTCTCCTTTTCTTTGTGGCATGCAGTGCTCTTCATCTTTGGTCTATTGTATTTTTGTGGACAATGGCATCATCTTTACAAGTACCTAAAACAACACTTTTGTCAGATAGCAAACAACATTTTTTATCCACCAAGAGAATATATACCTACTTGGCATATTCCCCTTGTGTCAGGTTAGGAGGGTATTGTTGAAAATGCAACCTTTCAGAAAAGGGATTGCACATAGAATTCTAGATTTGATCAATCATTAACAAAGTCAACCATGGTCAAACCCAAGTCAAAGATGGTCAAATCTTTTATTACATATTTGAATAGTACAGATAAAGAGCTATCTCTTGATATATAACACAATTTGGACCACATTTGGGAAGTCAAGTCAAACCCTAATTTTTGTGGGAAAAAAAAAATTTATGCGTGAAAAACAGTTTTTAAAAGCGAAAAACGATATACCATATATTTTTGACCCAAAGAATACAAGAATTAAATTTAAAAAAAAAAACCCAGAATTAGGGTTTCTGTAATTTTCAGAATTAGGATTTTCAAAAATTACGAAACCCCATATTTCCAATTTTTTTAAGCTTTTTTATCTTGCTTTTCATCATGGATCAAAAACTATATAAGCGATAATATGATTCCTTATAACATTCATGCACTTCATATTTTGGAATCTATGGCACATATGTGAAGCTTTGCTCCTTCATCTCTCTATTGTCTTGTCCATTCTCTCTCGTGTCTCTATTTTATTTTTAAAATCTCCATATTGATTGTAGCCCTTAAAAACCAAAGGTTATTTGTTCTAGTTATTTAGTTTAGGTACCTCTACTTTTCACATATCGTCCAAAGTATCCTACAAGCACACACAAAGTCCTTTTTCATGAAGAGTTCTCCCAAACACACATCACAAAGATGTTAAAAATAAAGAAGTAAGCTCGTATATATTTTTGCAAAAAGGATTTTTCTTCAAGTAGAAGGAAAATACAAAAATGAAAAAGAGAAGCATTTACTTCAACAAGTAGTAGAGGCCAAAAGAGAATCATTCAAAAGAGAATCAAATCCAAAAACTGAATTGTAAGAGGAGTGGTTGTCCAAAGTAGTGGAGAAATGATGGAGAAGAGCTCTCAAACTCATCATGAGAGTTTTTGGTCACTTGGCTATAAAAGAGGCAAGGGAGGACACTCAAGTAGAGAGGAAGAAGGCGTGGAAGCCCCCTTGTAACTACTTCATTTGTTTTGAGTCATTTCGTTCAGTTTACTCTCATAGAGTATATCCAGCCGCACACCCATTTTTGGGTAGTCTACTTGTGAGAGTCATATCTCTCAATATATGTATCCAATTTTAGTGTTTAAACATTCGTTGGAAAGCTTATCTCGACTACTTCCTCTGTCTAAAACATTTTTATGAAATTCTTTATGCTCTGTGAGTTATTCAGGTTTTAGTGAAGTCCAGTTTTCAGCCTAACTGAGTGGACAGGTAGTCTGTTTTGAATCAAATAGTTTCCAACTCAAATCTACTCCAAATTGAGTGTTTGATATCTCATTTGAAAGCTCTAGGTGTCTAGTTTGAGTGACCAAAATTTCAAGTTCATTGGATATTTCAATTGGTACCAGTTTCCATTTGAAGGTTTTGCTATTGGCAAAAGTCTTGATCCTGAGAAGGTCTTCTACACTTTCCGCTGCGATTAGGAGAGGAATTCTCCAACAATTGGTATCAGAGCCTTGGAGTTTGAAGAGGCAAAGCATTGGAATTGAACTGAAGTAAAGAGGAAGCTACAAATCAAGGGGGAGCTTCATAAAGTCAAGGAAGAGCTCCACAACATACTTGAGGTAAACTTCAATCTTGGAAGTTTTCAATGGCTGATTTAGGACAACAAATTGAAAAGTTAGACAAAGATAATTTTCAGTCTTGGAGGTATAGAATGATAAATTACCTTAAAGGTAAAGGTTTATGGAGTCTAGTTAGTGGAGACGATCCACAACCGGTCGATCTTGAAGATCCAAACATTACTCCGGCACAAAGGAGACAATTTGCTGATTGGGAAGAGAGGAATCGAAGGGTGATGTTCCTCATCTCACAAGTTATTTCTAATACTATGATTGGTCATGTGCAAAACTTATAAACAGCCACGGAAGTTTGGGAAGCATTGGAGAAGGTGTATGCTACCTCAACAAGGTCTCGGAGGATGCAACCCAAGAACGAGCTCAACAACATGAAGAAAAGCTCAAACCAAAGCATTAGTGAGTATACATTGAGGATTAAGGAGCTTCGAGATCAGCTAGCATCAGTTGGATGCAAGATAGGAGAGGAAGACATCGTCCAAACAGCCCTCAATGGCTTGAGGAGTGAAGAAAAGTGGAAGCCCCTCATCACAAACATCCTTTATAGAGATCCTCTACCAACATTCGATGAGATTATACCAAATCTTGTGGCTGAAGAGGTTGCTCAACAAGGAGAAGGCAACAAAGGTAAGCAAAGCCTTAGTCAAATGTTATATGCAGGAAGAGGTAGAGGAAGGAACTCAAGAGGAGGCTCGAGAGGAAGAGGAAGAAGCTACAACAACAAAAATTTCAGCCAACACAACTCGGAGGACAACAAGGATAACTCAAATGACAACACACATGGAAGAGGTCGAGGAAGAAATAGAGGAAGAGGTCGAGGTTCATACAATCCTCACAAAGGTATAACATGTTGATTGTTGGCAAAAGAATGGAAGGCTGAATGGAGGCAACCAAAGGAGCCAAAATAACTATGCGAGTACATCAAGTGAAGGAGACAAGCAAACCATGCTTGCCATGAAGCATGACTACAATAACTCGAGAAGTGATGACCAAAAATGGTTCATCGATTCAGGTTGCAGCAACCATATGACATGCCAAGGATATTTATTCACAAAGCTACAAGCTCCAAGTGGAAAAGGATGTGGAGACCGGCGATGAAACTCAACACGCAATTGATCATGATGGAGATATCAAGCTTGGAGACAAGAAGGTATTTGTTGATGTTCTTCATGTTCCTACTATTGCAAAGAATTTGATTTCAGTAGGACAAATGGTAGAGAAAGGATATCATGTTATCTTCAATGAAAAAGGCTAAAAAATCCAAAAGAAGGATTCAAGGTCATTGCTCAAAGAAGGAAAGAAGGAAGGATGTTCACTTTGGACATTCAACAACCGCATAGAAAGGTGATGTATATTCAGTTTGGAAACAAGAGGATTCTTGAAATCGATTTGTTGCACAAAAGGCTTGGACATATCAACATTCCCAAGCTCAAAGACATGAGCAACCATGAAGTGGTAAGAGGTCTTCCAAGATTCAATGATGCCTGACTACATGAGTTTTGTGAAGCATGCAAACTAGGAAAGCAAACTCGTCAACCATTCAAGAAAATCAACTATGCGGCAAGGAATGTCCTCGACTTGATACACACGGATGTATGGGGACCATCACAACAACCATCAGTGGCTGGTAGTAGATATTTTGTCACTTTTTTTTATGATCATTCAAGGAAAGTATGGACGTTTTGCATAAAACAAAAATCAGATGTGTTCTCCATGTTCAAGAGATTTAAAGCACAGGTAGAAAAGGAAACAATACGCTACACAAAGACCTTGAGGTCCGATGGAGGAGGAGAATATTTCTCCAAAGAATTTTCAGATTTTCTTTATGAAAATGGAATCAAGAGACAATTTACATGTAGGTACACACCTCAACAAAATGGAATAGCTGAAAGGAAAAATCGACATATCACAGAAGTTGCAAGATGCATGCTCAACGAGATGAAGATGCCACTAAACTATTGGGCTGAAGCAACTAGTATGGCCGTTTATTTGATGAACAAGTGCACAATGGCTAGAGTGCATAATCTAACTCCCGAGGAGGTTTATTCCGGTAAGAAACCTGACCTTGCACATCTCAAAGTTTTTGGATGTGTGTGTTATGTTCACATCCCTCAAGAATTTCAGCAAAGAAGCACTCAAATTTCAGGTCCAGAAGCTTCTACATCACTTGGAGAAAGCTCAACATGGAAGGGGAGGCTAAGGAGTCATTCCTCATCACCAACATCAGCCTATGAAAGATCCAAAGCTGAAAGTGCTGCCCAAAATAGTGATTCAAATGCAGGTGAAGAAGAGTATGAAGAGGTGATCACACCAAAGGTAAAGTTGAACCGCTTGAAGAAGCAATGTTCAAAAGGAAATGAAAGGAGGTCTTCAAGAGCAAGGTATCCAATTGAAAGGCTGAGCTATGATAGTTTTATTGCAAAGCATTTTGCATATATGACACAGGTGGTCAAAGACAAAGAACCGGATGCATATGAAGAAGCATGTACACAAAAAGAATGGCAAGAAGCTATGCAAGAAGAGATGAAAGCTCTCAAGGACAATCACACATGGGAGCTAGTTCCAAAGGCTGAAGGTATGAAGATTGTTCCAAATAAATGGGTGTTTAAGATAAAGAGAAATGTTGATGGTTCTCTAGCAAGGCATAAAGCTAGACTAGTAGCAAAAGGATTCAAGCAAACTCACGGCATCGATTATGAAGAGATTTTCAGCCCGGTTGCAAAGATGGGAACAATTAGAACCTTGATTGCAATGAGTGCAGCAAGGAGATGGCCATTGTACCAACTTGACATAAAAAATGCTTTTCTCAATGGTGAACTTCAAGAAGAGGTATACATGAGTCAACCGATTGGATTTGAAGACAAAAAGCATCCAAATTTTGTTTGTAGATTGAAGAAAGCTTTGTATGGGTTGAAGCAAGCACCACGTGCTTGGAATCAAAGATTGGTCGAGTACCTCACAAGGTGTGGGTATAGTCCAAGTAATGCAGATCCCTCTCTCTACATGAAGAAAGAAGAAGGCAAGCTGGTATATATTTGCATATATGTTGATGATCTCATCATAACAAGAAATAATGTTACAGGAATACAAGAGATCAAAAGGAAACTCGGTAAGGAGTTTAAAATTTCAGATCTTGGTGAGCTGAAATATTTTTTAGGCATTGAGATAGTCTATGAAAAAGATGGCATTTACTTGATGCAAAGAAAGTACCTATTGGATGTTCTTTTCAGATTTGGAATGAGTGAATGCAAACCACTCATTCAACCTATGGACACAAATGTGAAGCTATGCTCAAATGATGGAGAGAAGTTACATGATGTAACTACATACAGGAGTATTATAGGTCCATTGATCTATGCTACGATCACAAGACCAGATTTGTGTTATATTGTTGGAGTTCTTTCTCAATTTATGCAAGCTCCAACAAGTGAACATTTAAATTCAGCCAAACGAGTGCTAAGATATGTGAAGCACACAGTCAATCATGCTCTGTTTTATGGATATGATGAAGAATTGCAGGTAAAAGGCTTCAGTGATGTTGATTGGGCTGGTTCGAAGGAAGACAGAAGATCCACTTCAGGTTATGTGTTCATGATAGGTAGCAAACCTATCACATGGAGCTCAAAGAAGCAACCTACTGTTGCACTATCATCTACAGAAGCTGAATATAGAGGTTTAGCCTTTGCAACTTGTGAAGCTATGTGGATTAAGAAGCTTTTGGCTGATCTTGATGTGCAGGTGGAAACCATTCCAATTTATGGTGACAACATGTCAAGCATTCACTTGACAAACAATCCAATGTTTCATGCACGAAGCAAGCACATAGAAGTGCATTATCATTATGTTTGAGAAAAAGTTTTGAGCAAGGATGTGGATATAAAGTTTATTGGGACTAATGACCAGGTTGCTGACATGCTTACAAAGTCCCTCGATGCTTCTAAGCTAAAGAGGTTCAAGGACGACATCAACTTGCACGATATGGCTGAAGGTGCAAGCTCACATGTGAGCTTGAGGGGGAGTGTGCTATTGGCAAAAGTCTTGATCCTGAGAAGATCTTCTACACTTTCCGCTGCGATTAGGAGAGGAATTCTCCAACAAAAGAGAACCCATGCATCTCCACTCTTCTCAACCAAGTACTACTTGAAAGGATAGAGACAAATACATGATGCAATGTTATTATAAAATTGAGACTCAAACATACTCTCAAGATTATCAAGGCTTTCCACTCCCTTTTAACTCAAGATTATATGCTCTTATCTACACCGATTGTAGAGACACGCACGTACAAATACAAGGTGTTATAATTTCCACCATAACTTTCTCCTCTTTCTTAGAAGTGTTGGCATGGTGGAGCTCCTCCAAGTAAGTGGCACTTGCTTTGCACATTCCCATACTCCCCACACCTGCAGCATATGAGTGCACGAGTAAACCTTGGATTCATATTATTTGCCCCCTATCCCCCTTGTGAGGATGGTCTAGCATAGAAAGACTCAAATCTCGTATCCTTTTGTTACAATCCCTTCACATAGTGGGAGTCCCTGGACACAAGCCCTCCTTGCCATAAAATTGACATGATATTCGACTTGGGCACTCTTGATGCCAGGTAGCACACCAAAGTGAAGATTTTACTTCTTCGATAGTCTTCAAATCTTCAAGCTCTTTCCTTAATCAGGATAGCTCCTCGGCCTCGGCCTGAGCTCCTTGAAATAAGGTCTTTTCTTCCATTAGCTGTTTCTAAAGCTTCAATGCTTCCAAGTCCTTTCGTAGTTGCAAGATGGGATCTTCTTGAGATGTTGAGGTAGACTCTCCGAACATAATCCTTGCTTCTTCAATTCGCATGGCTGCAGCTTCAAACTCTTTTAGGTTCGCATCAGGTCTTAGTAGTTCTCGTAGCTTTTGTTGCGTTGGAATTGGCAATGCTTTCTCAATCCATTTCTTAATGAGAAAGTCCCTTGGGTTGTTGTTAGGTAGTTTTGCCACTAACGCCCAAGCTCGTGTCATTAGTCCTTGAAAACTTTCACCTACATGTAACTTTATTCTTTCAAGTTCATCCAAAATATGTTCATTAAAGTTACTCAACTTAAATGCCTCAATAAAGGTAGTCTTAAAATTCTCCCATGTGGCGAAATGCCCATCTTCATATTGGTTGAAGCACTTATCAGTCAAGCCTTCAAATGTGGAAGGAAAGAAGGAGAAATGCATCCTCACGATTTTGAAGCCCTCTACTTTTGCAAATAGATAAAAACTTACGTACATGATCCTTCGGATCTTCTTGAGCTCCCCCTTTACAAGAAGGGAATCGAATATCGATGTGGGACAACAATGTAGTAAGCTCCTCAACCATCATCTCCGTTTGTGGCACACCTCGTTCGGGGCTCGAAGACCGTTCTACGAATTCTAAGTACTTCGGTTTTGGCCCTCGACTTGTTGGAGTCTCCTTCATTGGAAAGTCTTTACAGGTGTGCTAATAGGGCTCAATGCCTCATTCTGAGAATGTGATCGGGCCATAGAATGCTCATAGCCCCATTAGGAAAAGCATGGTCCCAACGCGCGTGCCAAACCATAGCTGGACACCCTGGGCAGCCAAAGTGGTGGGTTCTTGCCTTGGGATGAGGTGTCCACACGTGGCAGAAATGGGGAAATGAGTGAGGTTAGGGTGTCTCTTCTCTTGCCTCAATTGATTAAATAGTATACACCAAAGGTTGGAATAAATAACCACTCAGAATTACAAGGGAGACACAAAGTTTAGAAATTGATGAATCAAAGCTCTGAACTTGTGTGACAGGCCTCAAACAAAAGTAGTGTACAAGGCAGCAACAAGTAGACTACAGATAGAAGACATTAGCCTATAGAAATAAGGCAATAGGCACCAACATGAGACAACATAGAGCTTCTGTATAAAAGCATGCAAATAGGGCAGAGCAATGCCAAAGGAATGAGCAAGACAATACAAAGGAACTGGCTAAAAAGCTATATACCACAAAGACGTCTGGTCAATACATTGTCCATTAGCTAAGACAAACCTAATCCAGCAACTGGGTCCAGCATGATCCGCAGATGGTCTATGGGCCACTCCTCCAAGTGACTGTCCAGCATGTACTCCTAGTCCAGCAGAGAAGTCCAGCACATACTCCTTGTCCAGCAGAGAAGTCCAGTCCTGCAGAGGAGTCCAGCACGTACTCCTAGACTAGGATCCAGCAGGTAGTCCAGTACAGAAGTCCTCCTCCTTGACTAGAGAGAATGAAATGCATGCTTGAGAAAAGAGATTGCTACTTGCTCCAGGAGCAAAAGTTACCTTGCTTCACTGACTTCACACAGACCAGCAACAGAACTTGCCTCCTGAGAACAAACTTCACCTCTTGAACAACAAGCCGCACAGTGACAATACCTCCCAGCTTCACCTTACTGCATCTATCTCCTCTTCCTCATTCACAAGCGTAAGATGCAGATTTTTACCCTATGGGCATGCCCTATCTTAGGAGTACAAAGTCTACAGGAGAGAGTAGGCAATTAATCCCAGACTAGCAGGGTGTATGCTTCAAATGAGTGTCCCCCAAATGAGTTTCACATCCCGGTTTATATAGAATTCAAAAGTTCCAACGAGTGGCTTAGGAATCGAGAGCAATTCATGGTCGAGAAGAAAAAGTGACTGACATAGCTGTGTACCACAAAGAAGTTGGTCTGGCACTGCACCTCTGAAGATACCGCACATGGCCCATGGGATCTGACAGATCAATTCACTCCTGTTCACCTTTTCCAGAAAACTTTTTCCAAGCCCGATTGTACCACATTTAACTCAGTTTACTGTCAATTACACGTGTCCATCCAATTGCAAGTCAGCTTAAAAGGTATAATCATCAGTCAAAATATGTCAACTTTAAAGATGTTATCTAAAAAAATTTGGTCAACTTGTAATTTGTTATAAAAAATGAGGCCAACTTTCTTTTAGAATATGACTTGCAACTTAAGTCGACTTGGATGCTAACTTAAAAATTAAGTTCACTACTTAGAGTCTGACTTACCAATTTATTTGACTTGAGCTCTTAGTTAAGTCGACTTGGATGTGACTTAAAAATTAAGTCACCTTAGAATGAGATGATAACCTTTCCAAGTCGAGTTAGAATGTGATGATAACCTTTCCACCTTTATTCAAGTAGTTGCTTTACTAGGTGGACTCGAAGACAACAAGAATGTGCAATGAGAGTGGGGAGAGTGTAAAAAGATAGGATGATCTGTGCTAAAAAAAATGAGGAAGAATTGGAAGTGTTGATACATGGGAATTGAAACTCCTAGTACCTATGATTTTAATTGGATGCAAACATCTTGTCTGCAAAATATTTCAAGCTCTTTATGGTTTGAAGCAAGCACCAAGAGTATGGTATGAAAAGATATATTTGTATCTTATTTCTATTGGTTTTAAAAACTCACAAGCTTCAGCTACATTAATGTTAAATCAAAAGAAGATGTTTTGATTATAATCATCATTATGTTTATGATATGATCATGAAAGGTCCTAAAAATTTAAATCTTCACTTTTTCAAGTCTGAAGTTAAGAAAGTTTTTTATGCTGATGATCTGGGTTTTCTTCTTAATCATCTTGGCATTAAATTTGTTCACATGGATAATTGTATATTCATGACAAAAAAGAAATAAATTGAGAAACTTCTAGAAAGGTTTGGAATGCAAGATTCAAAAAATATGCAAAGCCCTATGGATGCTAATATTTCTTAACAAGAAGCAGCAAATTCACGACTTTTTGATGCTACTACATATAGTCAAGCAATGAAATGCTTGATATATCTTTGTAATACACGTCCAAATATACAGTAGGTTCTTAAGTATCAAGGTTCATGCACAAACCCCTCAATTTCATTTGAAAGCCAGTAAACAAATTTTCAACTTTTTGAAGACTACAAAGAATTTCACCATAGTATTTCTTAAGTCACCACATTTTACACTTACAATATTTGCATATATTGATTGGATAGACGATGAGGACTCTAGAAGATCAACCAATGGTTATTGTTTCTTTGTTACCCCAATATGACATTGACAAGGGATTTTTGGAAACAATGTCACACTGTCTACATCAAACACCAAATTCTAGCAAACCCTAATTTCTGGTCACCATCTCCCAGAAATGGATGATCAAAAATGTTCATTATTATTCCATATTCTCAAAGTACTCATAGAGAGCTATCTAACTCTGGGAATTGAACTCATGATCTAATGGCTAGGAGTATGATGGGCTAACCACTTGCCCCAAAAGCCATGGTTGAGGATTACTTCCTAATCCTCTCTCTTAGGGTGTGATTCAACCATCTCCTTCTTGTCATATCTTGAGTCTAACACTCTCTTCCCTTCTAGAGATCATTGTACTCGATGATCCATCCTTGATCTCCCCTTGAGTTGATGTCCTCACCCTTGCACAGTCTCTTGAACCTTCTTGTTCTCAACCTTGGTCTCTTGAACCCTTGCTCTCAACCTTGATCTCTTAAACCTTGCCTTTCCGCTTCTTGACCACTTGCCTACAGACTTGTCTAGTTCGCAACCCTGGTCTCTTGAGCCCCTTGTTCTTAACCTTAGTATCTTGAACCTGGTTTTCACTCATGGTAGGTATTTTGGATCCTCAATCGAGTGATTCTATTGGAAAGTTCGTTCCTAGAGCTTTCCAACGGTACCTTACATGTCTAAATCCGACCTACGGATTGGGAGATACACTCTAATCTTCAAAAGGGCCGTGGTGTACCCTTTCTAGATGAACCCTGACGGGCTGTACCCTACAGCATGCCGCGCCAGGACATGCCACACCTTCCACCTTGCACAAGCCTACTTCCTAAGCTCTGATACCAAGTGTGGGAATTGAACTCATGACCTACTGCCATGATTGAGTATTACGTCCTAATCCTCCCTCTTAGGGTGTGGTTCAACCGTCTCCTGTCTGTCATATCTTGAGTCTAACACTAACCATAAATAACACCTGGCCATCTGGCATCCAAACTGACCTCAAAATTAAAACCTTAATTTTTTCTTTTCAAGTTATTTTTCATATACCACTTGTCAAAATCCCTATTAAAAGTAAGTAAAATAAGTATGAATGGTTGAGATTAATTAGGAATAAAGCTATTAAAAGCTTCTTTTACTTAAATTTTTGTTGGGCAGCTTTCACTCTGTAAAAAGATCGAATTGGCACGCTCAAATCTTATCTTCTACATGTGCACACACTTCCCTAAATGTGTTAGGTGCTATTGGGTGTTGATTTAATGTTGCTTAGTGGTTACTTGCTGTTTTATCTTCTTTTATGCACACTCGTGTGTGTGGCCTGATTATTCTTGTAAGTTAGTTGTTATATTTTTGTTTTACTCTTCTACTTGTTGTTGTACCAGGTTGTTCCAACCATATACTTCAAGGAGAAGTTCTTGCAGCTGTCCACATCAGAGAAGAAGTTATTTTCTGGTTTTATAGCAAATTTACACATACACACAGCACGTAGGCTGTTATTCCTTATACAAGCCTATCATCACTTTCCGGCACACACATTATTCTTACAACTTTAGGCACAGTTTTCTCGTGTTATGTATCTAGGACCATTATATTTTCAGTTTCTACATTATTTTTTCACAAACACATATTGTATTATCATTCCATTCAATTCTAGTTATTTTTAGAGTAGCACTTGCTGCCCATTAACATCTCAACTCCTCTATTCTCTATCTTCTCTCATCTACCTTATTCAGTTAAAGTTGCATATATGAGCAAGGTTGTTAGTGTGTGGAACATCTTGTGCACCTGTGTTGGCCTACTTCACTTCCAACAGTTATGAATAGTGTATGGGTATGTAACAGATTAAGTGGTATATACCATAGAATCATGGACATTCAGAAATATAGTAAATGAACTACATATGGAAAGGCTAAAGTTTGAATTTTGAATTGGCTGGTTGGTAATGTCGTGAAGGAATTGGCTGAGGGCCCAAGGTTGGTGAAGACAATGTGATGCTTCCATACCCTTGGGCTCATGATGTTGGAAGCTCATATGGCAATCTTTGTGTCTCGCCTCCCCTCATAAAACTCACACGTCAAGAACAAGGCTCGACTCTGGAGAAAAACTTGTAATTTAAGTTACCTGACAAACTTGTAATCTACACACCAATTAATCCGTCATCTAGGCTTTGAGAGAACCAAAGGGAACTTGAAATGTTTCTGGTTCATGAACCAGATCAACAATAGTTCATGACTAGGCCTCTGTTCACAAAAATAAGTCAATACGATCAAATGTGATTGTAATCCTTGCTTGGACATTGAGAGCAAATCAATATCATATGCATAAATAAGCCTAACATGGGCGTGAACCTTTCGACACCCTCACTATCCTGCCCGATAATGAAATCAGTGACCGCATCAATGTGTACACCAAAGAAAATTAAAGACAAAGGACAACCTTGATTCACCCCAATGATATTGGTGAATCTGAAAGTCCTTCACAACACCGTTGGCCATACTTACCCAAACACTTGTTCTTAAAAGAATATATATAATCATGTCATCTTGGACCTCTAGACTTTGTAATATTGCAAAGAGCCTCTCTCTAGCTGTATCAAAGCCTTTCCAAAAGTCCACAAAGCAACACTATTATTGATGTCTACATTCTCTCTCCTGATCAATCAAACATTTCAAGGTGAAGATGTGATTGATACCAGGGGGCGAGAAATGAAATCGTTATATTGATGTCTTCTAAAGGCCAAAATCACCTATGAGACCAAACAGTCACATCATGCTGAATCTGATACACAATTGTAAAAGGTACAAGGGATAAATTTACAAACAATGCCTAGGCATCCACGAGGGCAGGCATGTATGTGTCAAAATCTGAAGATGACTCAGATTGGTCAATGCAAGGTCCCATCTATCTCCTTCATAGTGAAATATATATAGGGTAACTCCTATGTCTCACCAGTATAGATCTGATCCTCTGCTACAACCTCCTCAAGTACTGTAAGCCTTCCCTCATCCTGGCCCTCCTGGATTGTCCCCAGCTTGGCTGCTCAATCAGTCAAGTGCACGTCTGCCAGTGATATGTTTTATAGGCTATATCCCTCCTCTTTGGCTGCTCTCATCTCTACTCACACTCTGGATGGACAGAGTATAAAACCGTAATGAAAAGAATCTGGTATGTCGCATCAACTTATTCACTCAAATATAGATTGTAAGCTCATATAACCAGCTCTATATTGTCGAATTCAGGCGAATACAGGCAGGATGGCAGAAGTGAAATCCCATCCACCTGTTTATCTTTTATTGGAGCTCAATTTTTTATTTTTCTGCAGGCCTTTCAATATTTCAGTAATGAATCCCCCTTGAAAGAAACCAATGTGATGCTACCAATAAAATATGATTGATTGTGCGTTCTTTTCAGCCAATGAGATTCCTTTTCATGTATCCACCTATTCGAACAGGAGACCCATGGCAGATAAATTCTATTCTCACTTCCACCTTTGCAATCTCCATGCAGGCTTTAAGCAACACTGATCAAAAGTGGTTTCTATCTTCAGATTTATCAAAAACCATGAAGACTTGGGTTGAATACCAGAAACACTTACAGACACAAGGTTATCAGCTTGCGTAGAAATATTCATCAAGTTTGAGAATGGAATGGTTAACTTTCCTCCACTTTCTGTGTCAAAAACACCACCACCACCAGCTGATCGTCGAAGAATCTCTGTTCTTTTTTCCTTGGTTGGTGTACGGCACAGCAATCCTAGTACTTGAACCTTAGTTACATAGGTCAATGAAACATCAGAGAGAGATCTGAATCTGCAACTAAAATTCGATTAATTTAAGAGATCTCAAGTACAAGATGACTTACATGTGGAGGGCATTTCTCATTAAGCTGTCCCAAGACAGTCTCCTTAATAATCTCAAGAACCTCTTTCCTCTGCAAGGAAAAAGTGAACTTTTGATAGCATTATGATTCTTACAAGGACAGATCACCTATAGTAAGATATGAAAACATGACAAGCATAAAAGAATGTATTCCTCTGATCGTTTCTTCACACATTCACACTAAATTGTCGACCTTGAATTGACAAATGACTGCGATAAATTTCAAACAAACATGAACACTAGGCACATGTAGACCAAGGTATCTATGCAGAAAGTGCTTTGAGGAACGATTCATCAAGACAAAACACACAAAAAGAATCAAGAAATTGGCTTAGGAATAATGTACTTAAGATTATCTTGTACACCTCATCATCGTTCTCGACTTCTGCCTCCCGAATCATCCAATCCAGTGCCAATAAAAAACTTCCATCTAGACTATCAAGCTTCTGCTGAATTGCACCTGCTGCAGCTAAGTGTATAGCGAGCCCTTCCTTATCTTGATCCAATCCTTCAACATCTGAAAGCTGTAAACATGAACCACTCCTCAAGAGCAGAAAATAGCAAAGCATTTAAAGTTTGAAATTTTCAATTGTAAAATGCCAAAAGTACATCAAAGATCATGATTATTATGAAAACTGGAGGTGATGGTAACTTACTCTTCATCAACTTCAAGGTGTGCTACACATAGTTCTCTTGTGAGTATTCTTCTGCATACTTACTTAGAGGAGGATTACAAGTTTAGTGGAGATTATAGACCTCAACCATTGAAGGAATTATTGAAGTTCATGGACAGCTAGGACATATTCTTGAAGATCCACAGAGCTCTTCTACTTGGAGCTAATTCTGTAGCTACCTTCTTGTAACTTGATGTATTAGAATACATTGCAAGTTATGGAGTATTGCCCTGAGATCCAGCAATTTAGTATCAAAGCAGGAAAAGATAGAACATAAAGAGAACGACACCATATGTAGAAAGGTAAATATATACCAGAATGAATCCAGGTAAACCCCAAATTCACCCTCAAATGAAAATTATAAGCTCATGGTAGTCAACCACAAGACTAGTATTGACTCAATATATGACAATTATAAGCTCATGGTCGTCAACCACAAGACTATATAGCATATCAGCTCTCTTATGCTCCATATGTAGAAAGCTCATGGTAGTCAGCCACAAGACTATATATCATATAAGCTCCATTATGCTCCATATGTAGAAAGATAAAATCCTTTTGGCAAGTGCATATCAATCCCAGCCAGAAATTTAGCAAAGGACATAAGTCATTCATTTTTATGAGGCAGCTGAATACTGTCTTTAAGAATTGGACTCTGGAATGTTGGAAATTAGGTAGGCCCACAGATTCCAGGATCTACAATACAGATTTCAGAATCTTCAAATATTGACAGACATGAACATACATCACTTAATCATACAATGATGAGACAAAGATAGAGAGAGATTAGACAACATGTGCAAAGTGTTACGTAAGTCACTGCTTACTCACACCATCATATATATATATACAAATGTCAATTTACAATGTGGGAGTCAAAATCTCAACCACTCTATGTGAACAGAAATAGATGGAAGGGTGTATGTACAGAATTTACAAGAATATTCAGATGTAGGGACAGAAATCTGAATATGTACGTGATGTAGGACCTGATAGGTTGTAGAAGAGTGAATATGAGTGACTGAAAGAGGAAAGATCAGTTTGAAACTGATATTCAGCAAACCCTAATCTGATTTTAGGTTATGAAAGACCCTAAATCAGATGTGTGTGTGAAAGATCACATACTTACAAAATTAGCATAGAATGCTAACATGTTGCTCACAGAAATCCTCATACTCATGTGGAAACACCTTCTCTAACACCTCATCTGATGCATGTAGCATGCATGTACTGATTCTCCTTTATGGATGCCACTGCCTCCATGTATGCCGAATAGGACTCCTCCAGATCCGCCTCCATAAGCTCCAAGTAGTACCTGTGTGCATAAAGTGACTATGTACCTGAATAGTCAACATAAGATGCAATCTGATGTTAAGCTCCATCCAATGTCTTTGAAGTACTCCATAATCTTCATGTAGAAGACAATCTTCAAATACATCATGTAGATGGATGATCCACACCACCAATCTGTTGATAAGTAAGTCTTCTCCATAAATAAGAGTGTGAGCACACTCTTCTCCAAGACGAACTCCATGGCTGCTCCTTATTTTCTTCTTATGCTACTCCATAGCTGTCCATATGTGCACCATGGCTGCCCCATGTGTGCATCAACAAGACCACCTCCAAAATCAGCCAAGTGATGGTTTAGGATGTCTCTCCAAGTGACTATAACCTTGCTTATATAGGCCTTGAAGCCTCATGCAAAAAACTCCTTCAAATAAAGCTCAATCGTAACAAAAAGCTAGATCTCTCTCAAAATAAAGCTAATCATTGTTTTTTAATATTTTGATCATTGCTTTATTTTTATCACTGAAAATAGCTTTTGATAACCTTTTTTTTATTTTAACCACTTGATGAATGACTCGAACATATTTTTATGACCTATAAGCTGAGAGCTCTTAAATGAGGTAAAAACCCTAAATCAGCAGAAAATTAGGGTTAGGGTTTTTTTACAAATCTGATCTCTGATGATTGGATGTCCTACACCATTAGAAAGCTCTCATCAAGCTCTACAAGATAGGATCATAAAAGTTTTACGCAAATTTTGTGCCAAAAATGACTAAGTACCAAAATTAGCATTTCTTCCCTAATAGGGATTTGGACTAATGTGACATTGATTTTCAACAATCCCCCTTGCAATGTCATATTGGTACAAACTGAATTGGATATGCAACTTCATTCATTTGCAAACTGACATAAGCTCCAAACTTGTCCTTCAAGATTGACCTTCAAACTTTATCTTCAAAACTCTTCTTCAAAAATTGAATTTGAACTTCTTCAAACTTCAAAAATCTGAATTTTCTGAATATGAACCATAGTACGTGAGAAAATATGCAAACTAGATATCCAATAGTGTTAGCATACATCAAGCAATCACTGCTTGACGAATTGACTCTGAATCTGCTATCTCTTGAAATAAGTCTTCTCAAACATGTAAGAATACACTAGGATCCACATATTTGCATTTACCTTAAGAAAGGTTTCTAAGCATACTTCTCCTCTGTCATGTAAATACACTAAACAAAATCAAGAACTGAATCCTGGGACTTGTGACTGACAACTCACAACTTAGTGTATTATGAACACTAGTTGGTTCATCTCTGACTGTACTCAACTCTCGTGAGTCTCACCAAAATTTCATATCTATGATGTCATCTTGTCTTTATCCTTGTTCTATATGTAAGTCCTTCATACCTCTTTCCTTCAAAGTCTAGTATAATCATATATGTGCGCACCTCATAAGTAACATAGCTCTCTGAAATATCAAGCTTCTCTGCAATAGAACTCAGAAACTTTCTCCTGAATAGGAATACCCAACAGGAACTTTCTCAAGACATTCTCAAGACATTCTTCTTCTTCCTTCTTATTCAAAAGCTGGAACATAAAGAGAAACTGACAAAGGAAATATAGGAATACCTGTCGGTATGATTCTGCATTCTTTCACATATGGCTGAAAATAAGTCTTCATGTTTCATCCTCCCCTGGATGATTTAACACTAGTATCCAAACTTTTTCAAAGTATATCAGACTTTATGAAATCTGGAACGACTTCCTTCTTTCAATAAATTTGATCTTCAGTGATTTTAGCATTGCTTACATACATAGTTGACAGGAGTTTCGGAAACGGAGAAACGGAAACGCTACAGAAACGGAGGAAACGGAGTTTCGTTTTCGAGAGGAAACGGGAAAACGCGAAACGGTATTTTATATATGTAGATGTATCATGTCTCAATGTAACATAAGTGAGCCATAGATATCAAATGAACATGTCAAAAAACTACATCAAATGAGTCCATGGACCATGAGTCATGAGTCCTCATGACAATGACCAATCTATGATCAATCATCACTAACTAGTAACATCAGCAATATCATCTGCATCTGAAGCATCTGAATCTGATCCTATGCTAGTAGATGAACTGCCACCAGAAGTAGAATCAAAAACTAGATCATCATCATGAAGCTCTGCAACCTCTCTGCTCGTCCCGACCTCTGGAACATGTCTCCTGGTGGTAGCCCTCGATCTCATCCTCCCGGAAGCTCCACGTGCGCGATGTGCAGGAGCCATCGTCTCTAGATGCAACATAGTATATATATCCAACTCCTCACAGGGAATAGATGGAATATCTGTCATCCGATCAATGTCAATGCTATCAGCATGAACCTAATGAGGCCGAGGAAAAGTGGATATCTGCTCAAGAAGTCGAAGATTACAATGGCAAAAAACTAATCTCTCCAACTGGGCCATGCTGAGTTGATTCCTCTTCTTTGTGTGGAAGAGGGCCCATGTGCTCCAATTCCTTTCACAAGGACTAGAGCTACAATCCTGTGAAAGTACACGAATAGCAAGAAGTCTCTGCAAAGTTCAAACAAAAAGAATCGATTTAATGATTCGTAAATTAATGAAATCCTGAATAAATATTTATTATTAACAAATCCTTAGTCCATACCAATGTGGGAGCAAATGTACCATATTTTTGCCACCAAGACACAGGCTCTAACTGTGTCTCACGCAGGCGTGCAGTAGGTCCACCAAATAATAAGGAATGCTAACGAAAGAGAAGCAACTCATCCTCTAACTTCCTGCTCGTGCTCAAATCATCACTCGCCCACCATGAAAAGAAGTGTGATATATTTCTCACAAGCTCCTCATTTGACTCTTGTTCTTCACTCCGCCAAAGAGGGTGTAATACATGCGCCAAAGCATGGATAGGTCTATGAAACCACTCCTATCTTCAATTCCATATGGATCGAAGGTGCTCAAGTCTACATAGTAGATACAATTTACAAAACAATAAAAGTGGGTAAGTAATAAGCATTTACCACTAAATATATGTGTTATGTACAAATAATAAAACAAATAAAAGATTTAAAGAATAGATGCATATTTACCTATCTGAAGAGAGAACCGTATTTTTTTTTAAGGATTCTCCAATTCTATCCATGAACGCATATAGCAATCCCATGGTGCTTCCCTCCATATCAGTGAGTCGCAAAACTGAATAAATCAGTCCGATGGATTTTATGAATATATCTTCCTCTGTCCACCATGCATCATCCATCACCATGCATGAAAAAGAAATAAATTTTGGTGTCCCAATGTCATGTAAGTCCGACCACTCCCTAGAAACCACTGTACGCGTCAATCCTAGCCGCACACGTAAGAGACGCTCCAAAACTGTATACATATATGCGAATCGCGTCGTGGATGGTGATAACAACTCCAAGTCACTATGTGCACGAAAAATGTTGCATACTTTTGGCCTCTTCGTCACAAACTTTACCATGGACTTTGCACACTGAAAGATTCTAGAAACCCAATCAAGTTTTGTTATATCTTCCATGAGCAAGTCCAATGAGTGTGATGCACATGGAGTCCATACAAATTTTGGAAACTCTACCTCAAGTAAGCGGCCCATAGAAACACAATTAGAGCCATTATCTGTAATTACCTGCATCACAATTTACAATGCACATTTAGAGCAAGTATAATTATTAATTTATCAATAATTGCAATGCACATTGTATACATACATAGTACATACATATTACATACATAGATGATAATACATACATATTACATACATAAATATTACATATATATATATACATACACACACAATGCAAGACATTATGAATAATTACAAAATACAAATTTACAATTTACATGAACCATATTATCTTGGCCTACATGCATAATGGCCTCTCGTATGTGCTTCCAAATAAATTCACCTGTTACCGTTGTCCAGGTGAAGAAGCATCAATGGCTCTCAAGAACATGGTGCCTTTGCATGAAGACACTAATATATTGTAGACATTACGTCTACGTACATCTGTCCAGCCATCGCATAAAATAGTGCATCCAAATTTCTGCCATGTCTCTTTCAATGGAGTCAACTGACACTATGCGTTCTTTCTCATTGGCAAGTTCCTTTTTCTAATCCCATCATATGAAGGACCATCCCATGGACATCCAATACGGTTGATTGCATTAATTACAGCCTTCCATCGAGGGGTGCGCAAGACATGGAAAGGGATGGCACATTGAATAAAAAGCCTTGTGATTTCTCTAGTTGCCTCCAATATTGTTTGCTTTTGCATCCCTGCATGTATAGATATTTTTTTTAAGGATCCCTTTGGTGGAAGGCCATCACTACCTGGGAGAGGTGTTCTATGTGCTTCCATGCCAGATGTAGACTCGAAATTTGAACCCATGTATGGTGTGGATCCATCTTCCATCTCTAAATCCACTCTTTGCCTCTTTGAAGGTCCCTCCTCACATGGTACCTATGAAGATGATCCTATGCTTGAGGCACTCCCAAGCGTTGATGCCTCCAACATTCAAGCTGAGCCTTTACATCTAAGGGAACATGCATACACGGTCCAATGTCTTTATTAGGCACACCTGCAAGATGATCCTTAATTCTTGTGGCTCCCCCCCCTCTTATAATTCCACAATATTTGCATTTCCATCTTTTAGAGCCACCTCCACCTGAATACTCTGATACAATGGTGACATGATTCCATGCTATATCCTTCACCATGATGCTACCTGCAACATTCAAATGCAAATACATATAAGTTTCAACTATAAAAGATTTATTGGAAATTGGAATTTGGCTGAAATATATAATGTGTTGTTAATAGTTATGTATAATGTACTTATATTAATAATGCATGTCACACATCACATACATTATAGATTGTAATCATAGTGTTACAAGTGATAATGCATGCAACAGCATGAATCATGATGCACGTAATACATTGCAGATCATACATGCCATGAATGGTCAATGATCATTGGCGATGCAAGTGCCAAGCAGCCATATGCAATGTGCATATTACATAACAAATTACAATGCACACAATGTCATGCACACAATGTTATGCACACGTGACACAATGCATGACAAATTATGCACACAATGTATTATGTCCATTGTCATGCACACAATGTATTATGTCCATTGTCATGCACACAAATGTCATGGATGATGGCACATGCACACAATGCATGTCATGCTGCATGCACACAATGGCATGGCACATGCACACAAATTACAATGCATGTCATGCACACAATGCATGACATGCACACGTGACACTGCATATCATGACTCATGCACACAATGTCATGCTGCATGCACACAAATTACAATATACATTGCACATGCAATGTGCATGATACCACATATATGTATGACTTAACATAATACATTAAACATCAAACATTCATGAATCATAAATTATAATGTTTAATGCACATTGCATACACAAATTGCACATGCATGATGCCATGAATGTTCAATGATCATTGATGATGCAAGCAACCATATGCAATATGCACACATGTCACAATGGCATGCACTCAATGCATGCAGCAGCATGACAAATTGACAATGCACACAATAGTACAACTGTACATGGATGATGGTAATATACATACTGTCATACATAATACAATGATCCACATACTTACTACTTCCAAAGATGAGCACTGAGCACTGACTGTAGATTGTAGACTGAGCAGTGAGGAAGGAGATTGGAGCTTGGAGGGCTACGGGCTCAAGCAAACGCACGACTTAGAGGCGCAGAAGTTCGCGAACAAAAATAGATTTGCACATGTGAAAGGGGTATACCCGTTTTTTTGGCCCAAAAAAATGGCACGAAACGCCATTTCTGCGTTTCCCAAAACGGCCGTTTCGGCCGTAGCGTTTCGGGGCAGCAGAAACGTCGTTTCGTGCTACTATGCTTCCATAACATCAATACCTGTGTCTGAAACAAAAAATCTGAACCCTTTTTATTAGCACTGCAAATGCCAATAGCTTTCACGGCCACTCCTCAGCTTCCCATAATATAGAATAGGGTTAGCTAATCCTATTACATCAAAAATCTTTGATGAAAGCACTTTAGGATTTATAATCTACTGCAACATAACAAGTATCTTCTTCTATTTCTTTGCAACACTAATCTGATAGATCTGAATCTTTGACTTACTTCTTCCAATACTAAGAACTTCATAAACAAAGGATAGACATCTGACTCATAAATACTCAAGATCATTCAAGATCATAGATCTCTCCAAAAAAATACCTGTGTAGAATCTGCTCTCATCAAACCTTCGTGACTGAATGTTTGATTTGCTACCTGAATGACTCTAAGTGTCCATGCTTCTTACATAAAGTTGTAAAACTTTTCTTCAACTAAATCCTTCCCAAGAATCTGCAACTTCTACTGGATCATAAGTGGACAAACTCTCACCTTGAGAACTCCAAAATTTGCAA